>CM077161.1:174866875-175180445 GCA_039583875.1 Platanthera guangdongensis
ATTGCTCAATTTCGAGCCGATTTGATTCGGTTTCGAGCCGATCCAATTCGATCGAGCGACTCGATTCGATTTCGAGCCGACTCGGAATCGAGTCATTTCGAGTCGAGCCGACTAGATTCGAAATCAATTTCGATTTCGAGCCGAGTTCGAGTCGAAAATTCGATTTTGAGTCGAGCTAAAATCGCTCGAACTCGACTCGATATCAGCCCCACAACCAATACAAGGATTTCTACAAAAGATATAGGAAGAAAAGTAAACTACTACCCAAGGTTTGTGACTAAACTACACTCCAACAACGGCTTTTACAGAGGCGTATATGGGCTAAATAAAGTTTTTTGCGAAACAAAATAAAACTTCTACGTGAAAAACATTATATTCCTAATCAAGTGACAATTTCTAAAAATGAATTTTATCGAGAACATGATTTCACCAAAGAGAAGAAATGCATTTATAAGTATCCACCCTACTTGAGGAACATGTAGATCCAAAAGTGTAATACTACCAAACAAACAAAGCGTGTATATTGCAATTTATCATTGTTACACTTTTTCTTCATTGCATTACAAGCAAACATCTCTACGAGTCTAGTAAGGACGGAATTTGAATGTGGGAACAAGAATTGATGTCAATTTTAATTTCTATAAACTAAAATTGGACTGAATTCTTTTTCAAAAATTTGGCCAACTATAGAATTATATATGCAAAATTAAAATATGTAATTTTGTTGTTTGAATGCACGGATGAATTCAACACAAGAAACATTCAACCACGAGAGATATTAGTTTTACAAGAGATATTAGTTTTACAAATGAATTGAACATTTCAACCACAAGAAATATTAGTTTTACAAAAACTATAATAAATTAATATTAACTACCACGAATACCATATTTTATAAGATCATCTTCACTCTCTTTCTAGGAATGTTCTTTCGCTGGAAATCCCATTATGGCTCTCTCTAGAAATCTCTCTAAAGATTCCCAACCAAAAATCTTTTAAAAAAATTTCTCTAAAAATTTCACTACATTTCTCTTCAGAAATTTCTCTCAATATATTGTTCTCTACTCTCTCAAAAAAATATTTTCGATATATTTTCTCTCTAAAAAAATCCACATGATTCAATATCGATAAGTGTTAGAAAGTTAAAGAGAATAGAAGGAGTATTCATTCATCCACATAGAGGCTTTAAATAGGATTACAACATGACTCAAAGACACTGATAGCCGGTGTGGGACTAAACACAAATACACCTAAAGATTAAAAACCCGACATTGACCGATAATTCCAACAATAAGTTTATCATCAAGGATTTTTCTATAAAATTTTCCCATTAGGATTTTAAACTAAAAAATAATCCTCTAAAAATCTAAATATTATCTCTCTAGAAATCTATCTCCCAAGATTCTATCTCATTAGGATTCTCAAACTAGAATATCACTCCCTATAAATATTTCATTTACTCTCTATTATATTCTCATTTTCTGTCTTTAAATGCCCACTCTAAAATGTATCTCTCAAGGTTCTAATCCCTGGCTGAAATTCTCACTAAAAAAAAATACATCAATTCTTTCCCAATTATGTCAATTCCTTTGTGAGAGTAAAGGAATTGAGGTAATGCAAATGAATACTCATGAAACTCATTTAAATTCTGATTCTATCATTTACTTAGGCAATGAACGAAGGATATTGAATTGGCTTCTCAATCTAATTTTTAAGCCCACTTTTCAATTCAATGAAACTGTAGAAAGGAGAAGGAAAATGGAAAGTGCAAGTTTTATTCATCCACATAGGGGCAATATATAGGATTACAACATGACACCCAACACCGATAGGCGGTGTGGGAGCTAACTCAATAACATTAAAATATTAACTCTAACACTCCCCCTCAAGCTAAAGGGGAACCCTACAGCTTGAACACAACATAAAAATGAAGGTAAAAGAAGTTGGCAGCGTGAGACAAAACACAGTCACTGAGCCCCAACCGCGTGTCACCGGGGATACTTCAACCGGGCAAAGGTCACACGACGTTGTCCGCAAAACCGACCATGACCACGCTGGATACACTCGGAGCGGAAAACTAGGTCAACACACGCAAGACCAAGCCAACCCTACCAAATCCAGAGAAAACGACGAGGAGACACAAACAACATATGCAATCAACCTAGGGCCATAGGTGACTAAGGCAGGAGTCGGGAAAGAAGTATCCGAGTCGCCGTGATCACAAACACTCCCCTCACGTGGATCATGTGCAAGAAGACATAGTTATACCTAGGGGCCGGGTGTGACTAAGGCAGGAGTCGGGAAGAAGCATCCGAGTCGCCGATTCACAAACACTCCCCTCACGTGAATACGTGCATGAAGGTAAAAACTACGCCTAGAGGCCGTGACGTACACTCCCCTCACGTAGATCACGTGCAAGAAGGCGGAAATCATAGAGACGCAACACAAAAAACCACAAACAACAACTTTAAAAAAATAAATTTTAAACCCTACGATACGGCCGGCTGGATCTGAAGAAGAAGGCAGCATCCGTCGGCACGAAGAGCAGCACGGCAGCAGCGGAGGAGAAGCACCGGCTCGCAGAGTAGCCGGAGAAGAAGCAGCTGCGGCACAGCCGGAAAGCAGCGGCAGAGCAGCTCCAACGGCGGAGAAGAAGAGCTGCACGGGCAAAGGCCAGAAGCCGAGAGAAGCGGTTGTAGCAGCAGGCCGGAGAAGAAGAAGTGGCAGGCAACATCCATGCCGGAGGAGCGTCAGTGTCGATGAAGGAATCCGGAGGAGGCGTCGTTGTCAATGAAGAAGCCGGAGGAGGCGTCGGTGAAGGAAGCCGGAGGAGGCGTCGGCGATGCAGAGGACCGACGGGATCGTCGATGTCGGGCACGAAAGCCGCACAGGGCAGCGGCGGCGAAAATCTGTCGTCGACATGACGGGAGAAGGTCCCGCTCCCATCTCGGAATCAAGCAACGATTCCGTCGACGGGAGCGCGGGGGAAGGACTGTTGGGTATTGTATCCACAACGTACCTGATTTGAAGAACCCCCGAACAAGCTAAGGTAAATAGACAATGTATTTGATGAAATCTTTTAAGTTGTGCTTGCAGTTATTCCACGCTAAGTACCACCAATGTCAGGGTGCAGTAGGTCAATATACCGGGTCTGCGCGACGTAATCACTCGTTGAGCAGATCATGTGTTGGCCTACGTGTACTCTCTCTATTGGAGTGTACTTATTTTCAAGTACAGGGCTGTGATAATGCAGAAGCAGACAAGGAGCAAGGATGGGTCAAAGAGCAGCTCATGGGGGAAAGACGAAAAATCGTCTAAGTAATAATCGACGAGAATCACCAAGTGATCTCTGGCTGATTCTCGCCGTCTCTATCCGCTAAATCAGAGCGTGGCAAATCTGTCGCTAGTTCAAAATCGTCGAGAATCACTGGCTGATTCGCCGAATCTTTGATTGATGATCGTCGAGCTCAATTGGCATAATTCCTTCGACGAGAATGACCTTCGATTCTCGCCGATTTTGCCTTGGCGAATTTCTGGAACCCGCTAGACCGGACTCACGCTGGCGCTGTTTTTGAACGGGCTTGGGGTTTCTTTTGGTGGGGCCCACAACGGTCTCTTGAAGACCTAATGTATAAATACATCTGTATTTTTGAACAGTAAAAAGAGAGGAGAACAGAAAACGAATACACGAAGAAGCCGAGCCGCCGACGTGACCTAGATCGGAAATCCTTCTCCGTCGCCGTCGTCGCCGCTCGTGCAGTTGATCGACGTCGTGATCTTGGTTTCTTCAGATCTCCCGTCGACAGAAGCTCAGCCAAGCACTGCGTCTCACGCGTCTAACCAGAGATCCTTTGTCTCTTGATTCGTAGATCGGGAAACCTTCCCCTTCCGAATCGATCGAGACGATCGATCCTAGTGTGACCGTTGGAAGATCTTGCTAGCTTTGCTACGAAGATTGAATCTCAAAGAACAGCCGCCAGCACGCCGTTGTCCCGCCGATCCCGAGAACCAAGCCGCCGCCCTTCTTGCCGCCGCCGCCCTTCTTTGCCGCCGCCGGTTTCGGGAGATTCTCTCCAAGTGAGATCTAGGGTTGTGGACTCTTCGTTGACTTCAAAACACGTCTCGAACGAAGAGGGACACCTTAGTCTCCATAAGTTGTTTGTATTTCTTATACATCTATTTTCAATTGCTTGTAACGGACCGATTGGTCCCTAGTTGTAAGGGTGAGTGCAACCCGTGTTGTGGGAGTGGTGACTCCTACGTGTGGAAGGGTTCCTTCCGTTAGTGCAAGTATTGGATTTCAATCGTGTTGTGAAGTGATCGAGTCGTCCCTGGTTGGGAGATAGGTCGAAGGGGGAAAGGGACGTACCCAAATCGGGAACCACTAAAATTTGCTTGTGTCCTTTCTGTGCTGTGTTGTTTTGTTTTCTTGTGCAGTACGATTTTAATTCCGCAAAAACGCTGCAAGACACCTATTCCCCCCCCCCCCACATAGGTGAAGTAGTTGACACTAAGTGGACTTTAAGTGGTATCAGAGGGAGGTACTCAACAAATAGGTTAACGCCTTGAGTAAGTTCCTGCCACTAGTGTCAAGAAGAAGACAGACTCTACTATGGACGGACTCAAGTACACAGCAAGATCCCAGTGTGCACCAGGCTAAACTTTCCTATCTGAAGGAAGGGATATGTTCTACATGGAAGCGGTCGATCCCCGACTCTTCATAATCGTGGAGGAGGGACCTTTATGTCCCCACCAAGGCCTCCACCATTGATCCTACCAAGAAGTGCCAAAGAAAATTTCTGAAATGGACAAGGACGAGATGGTGCTGGTGGACTTGACAATAAGGCGCAGAACATTCTGGTCAGCGCGGTCGATGACTCAATGATGCAGAACTTCTGCAACTGCAGGACAGCAAAGGAGATCTGGCACTGCCTGATTATCCTAATGGAGGGCACTGATGAAGTGAGGGATGACCGAGATCCCTCCTGAACCAGAAATATGAGGCCTTCAGACAAGGGCCTAAGAAAGAGATCGGAGTCACATTCGAGAACTTCCTCAAGATTTTCATGCCCTCAAAGGATATGGAAGAGTGTTCACTGATGGTGAACTTAATGATAAATTCCTTAGGTCCCTTACTAAGGAATGGGACACAAAGATCTGCGCCATCCGAGAGTTTGGCAGACTTGCTGAACAGACCCGCAAATTCTGTTTGGGAAGCTAATGTCCTATGAGCTTCAACTGAACTCCAGGAAAGCAGAAGAAGAAGCAGAGAAGGCTGCAGCCAAGGAAAAGACTGTGGCCCTAAAAGCCATTCACTCCGGAAGGGCAAGGGTGCAGTTTCATACCGTGCCGGGAAAAGGATGAGGAGGAGACTCCGAGCCATGCTCCTCCAGCTCAGAGTTGTCCTGAGAAAGATTTCTCCCTCATCACCCGAGAATTCAAGAAGTTCCTCAAGATGAGGAATCAAAGAAAGAGACGGCTTCTCCTCCAGGCATCAGAAGAAAAATTATTCTTCTGACAGGTATGCTTCTAAACGAATAAACATCGCTCCTCTGACATTATTTGTTTGGATGCAATAAGCCAGGACAGTCGTGGCCGACTGCCACCAAGGCAAGAGAGAAAAAGGGGAGGGAGAGGAGCACAAGTCCTCTAGAGATAAGAAGAAAGAGAGCAGCTACCTCGCCAAAAGCCAAAGACACTGAGTGAGTCTGATTCCTCAGACTCCAGTGATGATGAGGAAGCCTACTTCGGGCTGGTGGGTCGCTCCGACTCAGAAGGAGAATGCCCCCCATTTACTGGGAAGGTAAAAGCTCACACCCCTCTCTCCGACTCTGAATCTGATCCTGAGTCTCAGGATGATGACCCTGAGGATAGCCCTTCGCCCGTGAAGCGGAGCTCCTCGAGAAGTATGAGCTTCTGCTCAACATTTCGAGGAGTGCCGTAAGAGATTGAAGGCTGAGAAAAAGGAAGTGAAATTCCTTAAGGTGAGAGTGTCTCCTAAGGGAAGAGATCACCAGTTTGATCTCTCTCCGACAGGAGCACCTAGACCTGACTTCAAAGCATTCAGAGTCTCTTAAGCTCCTTGATCGTAAGCAGGAGGAAGTCGACAAGTTGGAAGAACAACTTGCGGCAGAAAAGAAGATCGTCAAGAGCTTCTCTATGCCAAAAACAGGTTCTTCATTAGTTGATACCTCCTCTGCTCAGGCAAAGGAGCTGGCTTGGGCATGTAGGGGTATCTGGTTCCTCATCCAGGAGAACAGGAACCAGAGAAGAATAAGGCCGCCAAGAAAGCCTCTGCTGCTGAAAAGGGAAAGGCCCCACTCAGTCCTGTTGCGTTCAGAAAGCCTAGCTTTCCCTGCAACCAACATGACTTTGAGTCAACCTTTGGTCATCATTTCCGCCCTCGGTTGCAAAGCCAAAGAGCCGATATGATGGTTGGACTTTTCCCCGCAACTTCGGTGAGAGTGTCTTCAAGGCACCTTATGAGGAAATCCACATGGGAAATTATGGTCAATTCTCTAGCGGTCCATAATAGAAAGCAGGCACCAAAGTCAAGCCTGTTATACTGAAGGAACAGAAGGTGAAGAAGTCATGTGACTGCAATCACTATGATGCCTCCACCTCCAGATCCAAGGCCCCGGCTGTACCCACCATTCCCAGGGTAAAGCAGGAGCCTAGGAAGAGGTACAACAGATTTGACTGTTGTTGTTGTGGCAAAGTCGGTCACTTTGCCCGGGATTGTTGGTTTAATCCGAGGTATAACGAGACTCCTTATGTTAGCAATGCGAGGCCGACCACATCGTAGGGTTAACCACCCGAGGGGAGTATGCTAACCAAGAATCTAGGACCCAAATTCGATGGGTTCCTAAGGGAAATTAATTTTTTTTTGCAGGAATGTCCAAAGGCCACCAAAACTCCAATATGGTACTTGACAGTGGATGCTCTCGGCATATGACTGGGACAAGAAGCCTGCTGCGTGATTACACTTCAGTCGAGAATGGACCCAAAGTCATCTTTGGGGGGTCAGATCGAGGAGTCACCAGAGGTTACGTATGATTTCCAACGGTATAATCTCTATCACCGACGTGGCTTATGTTGAAGGGTTAAACCATAACCTGATCAGTGTAAGTCAGTTATGTGATAAAGGTTATGACGTTAAGTTCTGCAAAGATAAATGTCTGATAATATCATATGCCTCTTCTGAGACGGTATTATCAGGCATTAGGAGCAGAAATATCTTCTGCTTAGATTTCTTAGCTTACATTCATCTACCCCCGTATGCCTAGTAGCAAAAGGCAGTGCATCTCTTTGTGAACAATGGCACAAGAGATTGGCACATATTAATTACAAGACAATTAATATGCTATTTTCCAAAGATTTAGTGAGGGATGCTCCCATTATTAAGTGTATCAAAGATAGTCCCTGTCCTGCATGCCAGATGGGCAAACAGACTCGGGCTACCTTTAGGGCATCTCAGACAAAGACTCCTACAAATGTCTTTATCTTCTGCACATGAACTTGTTTGGTCCAATGCAAGTTCATAGCTTAGGAGGGAAGTCTTATACGCTCGTGATTGTAGATGATCACTCTCGGTTTACCTGGTGTTCTTTTTAAAACGCAAGTCTGATACGTTTGACATCTTCACCAGCTTTGTCAAGCAGATCCAGAACGAACTTAACTGCTCAGTGGTCAAAATCAGAAGTGACCATGGAACAGAGTTTGAGTCTGGTGCTATGACAGAGTTCTGTGAAGAACTTGGTATCTTTCATGAGTTTTCCTCCCCGCGCACTCCTCAACAAAACAGAGTCGCGGAGAGGAGAAATAGAACACTCATTGAAGCATGCACGACAATGTTGAATGACGGTTCACTCCCAGAATACTTCTGGGCTGAGGCAGTCAATACGGCTTGTCATGTTCAAACCGGGCATTGATCAACAAAAGTCATCGTAAGACGCCCTACGAACTACTGAAAGGCAGGAAACCAACCATGTCCCATTTGAGGATCTTTGGTTGCAGATGTTATGTACTGAATAATGGGAAGTACCCACGTACTAATTTGGTGAAAAATGCTTCGAAGTCATATTCATGGGTTATAGTACCCACAGTCGGGCATATAGGGTCTTCAATAAGAAAACCCTAGTGGTAGAAGAATCAATAATGTTGTATTTGATGAAGGAAGCTTGCTTAACAGCAATTCTTCCAGCGGTATTCTTGAAGATGCAGGTGCACGACTTGAACAGCTGAGTCTCGATGAGACCGCTAAAGATGAAACTCCTAAGTACGTCAAAGTTTCCACCTCAACGTCAACTGGGAATGTTGAAGATCAAAAATTGAGCAAATCTCTTAGAAGAAAGAGAAACCCAAGAAGTAGTCGAAGCTCAGACGCCAGACTTCTAGAGCTCCGGCACGTGAGGGATCATCCTAGAGATCAGATCATCGGAGATCCTCGTGACGGTGTTAGAACTCGAAGAGGTACTATTAACGAGATTTTGCATCTTAGCTTCCTGTCACAGGTTGAGCCAAAGAAGTTCGACGAGACGAACAAGATGCGACATGGATTTTGGCCATGCAAGATGAACTGCATCAATTCGAACGATGCAACGTTTGCACGCTGGTTCCCAGACCACAAAAGCAGAATGTGATTGGCACCAAGTGGATCTTCAGAAACCAACTGGATGAACATGGTGTCATCATAAAGAACAAGGCCAGGCTGGTGGCTCAAGGTTACAGACAGGAGGAGGGGATTGACTTCGACCAGACCTTTGCACCAGTGGCAAGGCTCGAGGCAATCAGATTGTTCCTGGCGTATGCTTCGCACAAAGGATTCACAGTTTATCAAATGGATGTGAAATCAGCATTCTTGAACGGAGACCTGAAAGAGAAAGTATACGTCGCTCAACCCCCAGGTTTTTGTCAATCCTACTTATCCCAATCATGTATATTTTCTTAATAAAGTCATATATGGTTTAACAAGCTCCACGAGCTTGGTATGAGACTTTATCTAGTTTTCTTCTTAGAACAAGTTCTCTAGGTAAAATAGATAAGACATTGTTTCTCAGGGAAGTCAAAGGCAAGATTTTGCTGGTGCAAATCTATGTCGATGACATTATATTCGGCTCAACGGACAACAATATTTGCAAAGTTTTCTAAACTATGCAAGGAAAGTTTGAAATGAGCAGTATGGGAGAGCTAAAGTATTTCTTGGGACTTCAAGTGAACAGTCTGAGGATGGAATCTTCATCTCTCAGACGAAGTTCACAATGAACTCCTCAAGAAATTCGGTATGGAGAATGCAACCTCTATGAGGACTCCAATGAGATCCACTATGTCTCTGGATAAGGATGAGAAAGGTAAACCTTTCGATGAAACTAAATACAGAAGCATCATTGGATCCCTGCTCTACCTTACTGCCAGTAGACCGGATATCATGTTCTCCACATGTGTCTGTGCCAGATATCGAGTGAACACTAAGGAATCTCACTATGTCGCTGCAAACGAATTCTAAGATACCATAAAGGTACTCTCAATCTTGGCTTGTGGTACACGAGAAACAATGATGTCGAGCTAATAGGTTTTTCAGATGCTGATTTTGCAGGGAGTAGGGATGACAGGAAAAGCACTTCCGGGACGTGTCAATTCCTCGGAAGAAGGCTTATCTCATGGAACAGCAAGAAACAGAATTGTGTAGCAACCTCCACAGCAGAGTCTGAGTACATCTCGGCAGGCAGCTGTTGCGCACAACTCCTATGGATCAGAAACCAGTTAGCCTACGAAGCACGGATACGCCAAAAATAGAGTCGTACCCGTACCGGGTACGTTTCCGGTACGGGTACGCGTACCGAACGGCTCGATTCGCTGTTTTAGGGCGATTCGCGGTTCTAGGGCTTTTATTATCTCGTCGCTCGTCTCCAGCAGCAGGCGCTCCGTCTCCCGCAGCAGGCGCTCCGTCTCCCGTCGCAGCAGGCGCTCCGTCCCCGTCGCAGCAGGCGCTCCGTCTCCCGTCGCAGCAGGCGCTTCGTCTCCCGTCGCAGCAGGCGCTCCGTCTCCCGTCGCAGCAGGTAGCTTCTTCTTCTTCTTCTTCTTCTTCTTCTTCCCCTTCTCCCGTCGAAACACGCTTTGCTTCAACTATAGTGATGTTGAAGAGGTTTAAACTTGTGAAGATGGGTTTGCTTAATATGGTTGGATGTCCCGAATGGACTACGTATAGAGCAGATGATGTTGAGAAAGCTCTGGAGGTTAAAAATATCATATATAATGACAAATGGTGGGATGATGTGCAGAAGATCCTTGATATAACAAGACTCATATACGATATGCTTAGGGTTTGTGATACAGATAAACCCAACCTTCATTTGGTATATGACATGTGGGATTCAATGATTGAAAATGTGAAGATTGAAATATATAGACATGAGAAGTTAACGGACTTGGAAGCTCATTGCCCTCTTTATGAGGCAATTTATGATGTCCTCGTTGATCGGTGAACCAAGAGTTGCACACCACTACATTGCATGGCTCATTCTCTTAACCCAAGGTAATTTCTTTTGCATACTTGACTTTTATCATTTATTATGATTTATTTATTTACTATGTGGTTTTCATTGTAGGTATTATAGTAGGGATGGCTTGATGGAGGGCCAAATAGAGTTGCTCCAAATACAGATGAGGAGATTTCCTTGGAGAGGAATAAATGTTTGAGAAGATATTTTCCTGATGTGGTGGAGAGGAATATAGTGATCAATGAATTCTCTAGGTTTACGGGGCTTGGTCAAGCTTTTAGTGAGCCAGATAGTTTGGAGAGTAGAGCGTCATTATTGCCCCAAGATTGGTGGAGTTACTATGGAACTTCAGCACCAAAATACAAAAGATTGCTTTGAAGCTTTTAGGGCAACCTTCTTCATCTCCTGCTGTGAAAGAAATTGGAGCACATACTCATTCATTCACTCATTAAGAAGAAAAAAATTCTACCACAAAGAGCTGACGATTTGGTGTATGTGCATAGCAATCTACGCCTATTATCGAGGAGAAATGAACTCTACAATCAAGGAAGGAGTAAGATGTGGGATATAGGAGGAGATGCTTGGGCAAATCCATTTGATGGAGTTGGCATGCTTACGATCGCCAACTTGTCTTAGATGAGCCAGAAGAATTGAAGATGCTTTGATCTCCAACAACACGGAGGAAGCTGAAGAAAATGAGTGATGAGCATCTTTAAATTAAATGTTTATGTTTATGTTTAAGACTTCAATTTTAAATGTTTACATTATGTTTATGAACTTCATGTTTATGTTTATGTTGACAATTGTTTAAGAACTTATCCTGAAATTCATAGATGTTTTGGCAAATGTTTATGTTTATGTTCAAGAACTTCATGTTAAATTTTAAATGTTCATGTTATATAATTGCATTTGTGATATATAAATATATAATTATTATATTTAATACAACGTATCCTATCGTACCCGTATCCTTGTTTTTTAAATTTGTCGTACCGCCGTACCGGATACGTATCGTACCCGGTACCCGTACCCGTACCGGTGCTTCCTAGCAGTTAGCCGACTACGACCTTCAGTTCAAGGAAGTACCAATGTACTGCGACTCCTCCAGTGCAATTGCAATTGCCAACAATCCAGTATCGCACAGCAGAACGAAGCATATTGAAGTGTGCTACCACTTCATTCGGGAGCACGTGGAGAACAAGGACATCTCTCTCTGTTATGTCCCCACGGACAAGCAGATTGCAGATATTTTCACAAAGCCCTTAAACGAAGCCAAGTTCAGTCTTTTCAAAACTGAATTGGGGATGTTAAACTATGAGGAATGAAGACTACAGAAGCTTCAGGCTCGTGCATCTAGGGGGAGCCTCTGCCAGGAACTCAAGTGTGAGCACAGGTGCAAGAACTGAGGGGGAGCAAGTGGTCAAATGCAACAGACCCAGATTTGCAGAAGCCGAAAAGGGGGAGATTACCCTCTCGGCTAAGGCTAAGTGGCTCCAAGTTTGCTCTCAAGAATTGGTATTGGTAATGAATATCTCTCTCAACTCAATTTTAAGTTTATGATTTTCATTTCCATACGCTCTATTCACCTTAGCTTGTAGGGTTTAGGCTTCTTCAAATAGGGGGAGATTGTTGGGTATTGTATCCACAACGTACCTGATTTGAAGAAGCCACTGAACAAGCTAAGGTAAATAGACAATGTATTTGATGAAATCTTTTAAGTTGTGCTTGCAGTTATTCCACGCTAAGTACACACCAATGTCAGGGTGCAGTAGGTCAATATACACGGGTCTGCGCGACGTAATCCCTCGTTGAGCAGATCAGTGTGTTGTCCTACGTGTACTCTCTCTATTGGAGTGTACTATTTTCAAGTACAGGGCTGTGATAATGCAAGAGCAGACAAGGAGCAGGGATGGGTCAAGAGCAGCTCATGGGTGGAAAGACGAAAAATCGTCTAAGTAATAATCGACGAAAATCACTCGATTCGGCGAGAATCACTAGTGATTCTCGCCGAATCGTCGAGAATCACTGGCTGATTCTCGCCGTCTCTATCCGGCTAAATCAGAGCGTGCAAATCTGTCGCTGAGTCAAATCGTCGAGAATCACTGGCTGATTCTCGCCGAATCTTTGATTGATGATCGTCGAGCTCAATTGGCATAATTCCTTCGACGAGAATGACCTTCGATTCTCGCCGATTTTGCCTTGAGCGAATTTCTGGAACCCGCTAGACCGGACTCAGCCGCTGGCGCTGTTTTGAACCGGGCTTGGGTTTTCTTGTTGGTGGGGCCCACAACGTCATCTTGAAGACCTAATGTATAAATACATCTGTATTTTTGAACAGTAAAAAGAGAGGAAGACAGAAAAACGAATACACGAAGAAGCCGAGCTGCTGACGTGACTGAGATCGGAAATCCTTCTCCGCCGCCGTCGTCGCCGCTCGTGCAGTTGATCGACGTCGTTGATCTTGGTTTCTTCCAGATCTCCCGTCGACAGAAGATCAGCGAAGCACTGCGTCTCACGCGTCTAACCAGAGATCCTTTGTCTCTTGATTCGTAGATCGGGAAACCTTCCCCTTCTGAATCGATCGAGACGATCGATCCTAGTGTGACCGTTGGAAGATCTTGCTAGCTTTGCTACGAATATTGAATCTCCAAAGAACAGCCGCAGCACGCCGTGTCGCCGCCGATCCCGAGAACCAAGCCGCCGCCCTTCTTGCCGCCGCCGGTTTCGGGGAGATTCTCTCCAAGTGAGATCTAGGGTTGTGGACTCTTCGTTGACTTCAAGAACACGTCATCGAACGAAGAGTGACACCTTAGTCTCCATAAGTTGTTTGTATTTCTTATACAATCTATTTTCAATTTCTTTGTAACGGACCGATTGGTCCCTAGTTGTAAGGTTGGGTGCAACCCGTGTTGTGCGAGTGGTGACTCCTACGTGTGGAAGGGTTCCTTCCGTTAGTGCAAGGATTGGATTTCAATCCTGTTGGTGAAGTGACCGAGTCGTCCCTGGTTGGGAGATAGGTCGAAGGAGGAAAGTGGACGTACCCAAATCGGGAACCACTATAATTTGCTTTTGTCCTTTCTGTGCTGTTGTTTTGTTTTCTTGTGCACGTACGATTTTAATTCCGCAAAAACGCTGCAAGACACTTATTCCCCGCCATAGGTGAAGTAGTTGACACTAAGTGGACTTTCAAGGACTTCCCGTGAGCCCTAGCAGCCGGAGTCGCGGAAGGACGGGTCGGGAAGAAGCACGGGTCGGGACCGGGAGAGGGAAAGGGGAAAAAAAATTTATTTAGGTCTTCAGAACGTTCGCTCTGATACCATGTAGAAAGGAGAAGGAACATGGAAAGTGCAAGTTTTATTCATCACATGGGGGCAATATATAGGATTACAACATGACACCCAACACCGATAGGCGGTGTGGGACTAAACTCAATAACATTAAAATATTAACTATAACAGAAACAAACCCTGGATATCGAATCCCTTTTGAGTGGGAGTTGAATAATGGAAATGCACAAAAAGGTGTTCTAATAAAAAATCGATGAAATTCTCACTAAAAAAATCATCCAATTATGTCAATTCCTTTGTGAGAGTAAAGGAATGAGGTAATGCAAAATGAATTCTCATGAAACCCATTTAAATTCTGATTCAATCATTTACTTTGCAAATGATCGAATGATATTGAATTGGGCTTCTCAATTCTAACTTTAGGCCCACCTTCATTCAAGGAAACAAACCCTAGATATCGAATCCCTTTTTGAGTGGGAGTTGAATAATGCAAATGCACAAAGAGGTGTTCTAATAAGAAATTACAATCCATAAATTTATCTTACATATTTCAATTGATAAGAGTTCTAAGGTAATGAGAATTGGCAACTACGTACCATCATAATGGCACAAATATGGCAAGAGGATGAATCTACTTACAGCTACAACAACGGGAATGAGGATGACCTTTTCCACGTCATTTACCTTAACATTTGAGCTGCATTCAAAAACAAATATAAATAACTAAAAGATATTGAAAATTTCTCATTTCTTTATAATTACCATTGCCTTTATGGATCAATTTGTTATTAATTTATTTTCCAATATTACGAACAAAATTCATTGTGTCATAAAGGACGCTGAAGGTTAACACAAGTACAAAATTAATTAGATTTCATATTCAAGCTGGCTGAAAAAACTAAAATGTTTTATAATAAGTACAAAAAGAAAGAATGCACAAATTTGGTGATATAAAACCCAAAAAATGCTGGGAAAGTGAAGAAGGAACTCACCCTCAGTGCAGCCAAATAAGTATACCTTCTTTCCACATAGCTCTCCTCCCTCCTCAAATGCATTCTACATAAGTAGCGTAAAACAAATCTAAACTATGGTAATTTGTTGCAAAAATACAAAAACATGCTAAGATTTATATTCACTAATCACCTCCAAATTGGAAAAGTTCCAATTAATCTCATGAAGTTTATCCATGTTATCCCACTGTACGAAACCACAAACATGTCATATAACACCAAGGAAACAAATAGACATTTCATGTTATTGAGCCTTAATAACTTAGACTAGTTCTAATAAGCATCTAATGAAAGAATGTGCCGCAATGATATCAAACGAATAAGCAATCAGACAAACCTCAGTTCCCACAGGAAATGCAACTTGCCACAAATCCTCCTGTTAAAAAGACAATTCAAGGTTAGAACTCCGGTAAAAGTTGTAAAACCAAATTCACACTAAAGGTTCACTTGATTGATTTACATAGAAAACTAAATTACAATTTGGTAGCTTCAGTTTCACTGATTGCGTAATCATTATACTTAAAGGTATTTATACAATGTTTGTGAAGTTTAATATTGTAGAAGAGTGGAGTAAACCATGTATATACTTCTTGAATTACAAATTACAAGTATGAGTACAAATATATAGGGAGAAGAAAGAGAGAAGCATCCCTTATACAAGATGTGGGACCAACACATGAGAGTAAAAAAACCTATAATGGCCTCTAAATGGGCCTTTACAAACAGTTTTATAACACTCTCCTGCAAGCTGGAGCGTACAAGTCGTAGGTGCCAAGCTTGGATAAGAATTAAAAGTATAACGGCCGAGAAAGGTCTTTGGTTAGGATGTCCGCAACTTGTCTTGTAGCGGGAACATGTTCCAACTCTATCTTCTTTGATTGAAACTTTTCCCGAATGAAATGATAGTCAAACTTCAATATGTTTTGTTCGTTCATGGAAGACTGGATTCTTGGCAATATGTATCGCTGCTTGACTGTCACAAAATAAGGTTGACAGAGATGAGAGTTTGAGTCTCAAATCATCGAGAAGACTTTCAAGTCAGGTTAACTCAGATACAACAGCAACCATAGCCCGGCACTCGGCCTCAGCAGAGGATCGAGCAACAACGATCTGCTTCTTGCTACGCCAGGTTATAAGGTGTCCAACCGAAATATGTACAAAAACCAGTTGTGGAACGCCTATCATCCAGAGAACCTGCGTAATCGGCGTCAGAATACGCAACTAGAGATAGAGAGGTAGATGGTTGGTAAACAAGTCCTTGTCCCTGAGCAGTCTTTAGATATCCGAGGATGCGCTCAACGGTTTGAAGATGAGATGTCTGAGGAGCATGCATAAAACGACTCACAACTCCCACAACAAATGAGATGTCAGGTCGAGTAACTGTAAGATAAATCAGCTTCCCCACCAAACGTCAATAGTACTCTGGATTTGTAAGCATTTTGTCAGAATCAAAACAATGTGCAGAGAGCTTTTGATTTACATCCATAGGAGTGTCTGCAGGTTTGCACCCTGAGTAGCCAGCATCTTAAAGGAGGTCAATACAGTACTTCCGCTGGGATAAGACGAGTCCATCAGGTCGTCTGGCGACCTCGAGTCCAAGGAAGTAGCGAAGATTTCTCAGGTCTTTTGTCTGAAATGTTGAGTTCAAATGTTGATTGATTTGTTGTATTCTGTAGAGTCGTCGCCAGTAATTAGAATATCATCACATACACAAGTAGGATTACCGTGCATGTTGGTTGATGACGGGTGAATAGAGAGAAGTCCGCCGACCTTCGTGTAAAACCAACTTCACGAACAACATTGCTGAATTTTTCAAACCAAGCACGCGGGGACTGTTTGAGACCATATATAGACTTCCGGAGATGACATACATGAGACTCCCCGTGATCTCAAACCCGGGAGGTTGGTGCATATAGACAGTTTCCTGCAAATCATCATTTTGAAAGATGTTTTTAATATCCAACTGATGGAGGGGCCACTGGCGATGGACTGTCAAGGAGATTAGGATCCGAACAGTATTCAACTCGGCAACCGGGGAGAAGGTTTCATCATAATCAAGACCTTGCTACTGAGTGAACCCCCCCGGGCCACAAGGCGAGCTTTTAGACGGTCAATAGTCTCATCTGCAGCATGTTTGATAACAAAATCTCACTTGCAGTTGACACGGGACTGGCCGGGAGGAAGAGTAACCAAATCTCAGGTCTGGTTAGCCAAAAGGGCAGTCATTTCATCCTCATGGTCGTCCGCCACCCCGGGTGCTGAAGTGCTTCATGCACAGAGTTAGGAATAGCAATGGAGGAAAGAGAGACGGTAAAATGGTGGAGTGGTGGAGAGAGGCGATGTAGAGACACATAATTCGTCAATGGGTGAGCCGTAGAGGTTGATGCGGGATCAGCAAGCCACGGGATATCATATATAAGAGGGAAGCTACTGTAGGGAAGTAGTCTTGGACTTACGACGAGTGGTGGTGGAGGTTGATAAGGGACCGGGAGAGGTGTAGGAGGAGGGGGTAGAGAGGGAGTCGTGACAGGAACGGCAGGACGAGCAACAATGGATGGTGGTGACGGGTAGAAGGAGAGTAGTGGAATGGTTGATCCTCAAGGAAGGTTACATCAACCGAGCAATCAGTTTGTTGTCGGTAGGTGAATAACAGACAACCTTTTTGAGTGCGGGAGTAGCCAACGAACATACATTTTATGGCGCGAGCAGCGAGCTTGTCAGTAGATAGACCAAGTAGGTGAACATAACATGCACAGCCAAAGACAAGGTGTGGAGAGAAGAGACTTGAAAGAAAGAGGGAAGGTGTGACTTATTTTCAGAGAGAAGAGAATCTTGCAAGGAAAGAGTCCCCCCAAAGACTAAATGGAGAGGTGAAGTCGAGGACGGACGAAGGCATGCGCTTGATGAGATGACATGCAGTAAAGACCGCAAAGTTCCAATAAGCATGTGATGTTTGATGTAGGATGTCAAACTCGGTGCATAAATTGGAGAGGGTACAACCAGTATATTCGTGAGCATTATCGGTGCGAATGATTTTTAGCATAGTGGAAAAAAGTGCACGCGTCTCAGTTAGAAAAGTGCGAAAAACAGATGTTAGTTCAGTACGATCATGTAGTAAATATAACCAAGTGAAACGTGAGTAATCATCAATAAAGGTGACAAAATATTGATAGCCAAAAACATTGGGAATTCTATATGAACCTCAGATATCAGAATAAACTAAAGAGAACGCAGTATCACTCCGAGTACATGTAGTAGGAAAATAAATACGATGTTGTTTTTCATAGATACATGATTCACAAGTAAACTCTTGCAGGGAGACATCAAGAAGAGCCTTCTTGAGAATCGGGAGGGGAGCATGTCCAAGGCGGCGATGTCAGTCAACAATTTCGACAGCTGCCCTTTACCAATGATACTCTGAGTGTGGTGATCCTGCACAACAAAAGAGGAAGGAGAAAATGTTATACAACAGTCAAGTTTCTAAGTAAGACGGCTAACTGATAACAAATTGAAGGGGGATCCCGGAACATGGAGAACTGAGGAGAGAGGGAGAGTGGGAGTAAGCCAAAGATTAGCCGCGCCAGCAACCGGAGTGATGTTGTCATTGTCAGCAGTGATAAACTTGGGATAAGCAGGTTGTATATACAACGGTGGTCTCTGGATGTAATGTGGTGAGTATTGAGTAGCACCTGAATCCACGATCCAGTGGGGGCTATGGGAGAGACAAGATATACCTTCAGAAAAAGACGTTATCAAGCCAGATGAGCGACTAATGACGCCTTGGAGTTGTTGAAGCTGGGTGCGGAGAGCATTGATATCTTGTCGGGTAGAATAATCAGAATCTTATGGAGCAACTGTGGGAGGAGCAGCAGTTGTAGTAGAAGCAGCAAAGTGTGGAGGCAGACCATGCTTGCGGTACCATGTAGCTTCAAGATGACTCTCGACCACAGTAAGTACATTTGAAACAGCACGTCCTCGTCCCCAAGACGTGTGGTGGCCTCCTCTAGTTGAAGAGCCACGAGCTGGAGCAGGAGTGTGTAAGAGTGGTTGTTGAAGGAGAGCCGGTGAAAAATTTGTAGGGGCCTCAGAAGGAGGTGTGACTTTAAGCAACATAGAGCAGACATCGGACAGGGAGGACGTAGTGGGGGAGGAAAGAATCTGAGCCCGGACACTGTGTAGGTGAGGAGGAACTTGGGTAATCATCATTGCAATCCCAACAACTTCCTTTTGCGTCCGTTGTGTAGCAAGATCCGAGGAGGGAGGCTGATGTTGCATCCAGACCTCCACCAGAGTTTTGGCCTTGGCAACGAAAGAGGTCAAATCACCTGTTGTCCCGGGATCCAGAGTTTGAAGCGCAAAGATGATATCAAACAGATGTAGCAAGCTGTCTTTGCCAGAGTAGAGAGAGTGAAGCTCCTCCAACATAGTCTTAGCAGTCTCATGATACATGGTCATACGATATGCCTTGGTATCCATGGAATTGAGGATCCAAGATTGGACTCGACCGTCATCACGGAGCCACTCATCAGTGGGAACAGTAGGAGCATCCTGAGTAAGATATGAAGGCGACCCTTGGTATGGAGAACGCGTCGAACAGAATGCACTCATTCAACAAAATTTTGTTTTTCGCTGAGGGAACTGAAGTTCATCACAAACTTCAGGAGAAGGAACAGCGGCACGAGCGGGAAGAGAAGAGGCAATCGTTGAATCCATGGCGGCAAGAGAGAAGGTGGTTGTGCTAATAGACTCGGGCGGACTGGCGGAAAGCAGCAAAGGAGAGAGGCCGCAAGAGGAAGACAACCAGAGAATCCGCAACGAGTAGTAAAGACGAGTCGGCAACGGCTAGAGGAGAGGCCGGTAATGGCTTAAGCAGGAGTCTGGCGGACAGCAAAGTTAGGCCGGCAGTGGTTTAGAGAAGAGGCCGACAACGGATTAAGCACGAGACGCAGAGAGCAAAAGTCTGCGACGAATAGAAAAAAAAACAGTTTGCGGCAACAGGAGACCGCAACTAACAGCAGAGAGAATCAGTCTGCAGCGATTAGAGAGAAGAAGGAAGAGTGGCAAGTTGTGGAGAAGCTCGCAGTGGGTAGAGAGGAGACCGCAGTAGGTAGAGAGGAGATCGCAGCGGGTTGAAGCAGCGACCAAAAACAGAGGCCAAGAGGCAGTCCGCGAGTAGAAGAAGGCAGTCACAGTAACCGCGCGGATAGCAAGGTCAGTCCGCTCAAGCGGCAGTGCGGACAGAGATGAGAAGATAGACAGCTAAGCAAAGAAGCAGCGGTCTGAGGAGAGAAGAGCGCAGCGGGCAAAGAAATCCGCAGGAAGCACTTGGTGGATAGAAGAGTCTGTGCGACAACCACAGTGGTTACAGATAGAAGCTGACAGCAAGAGGAACCTGCCGAACTGGGCAAAAACGTTGCGAGCAGAGGAAGGGGCAGACCGCGCGAGTAGGAAGGAAAACGACGAACCAGGCAGATCGCGGCGGGAAAGGCAGGCCGCGCTAGTAATTGTGGTGGGACCCAGTCGCCAAAGCTATAAAAGCAGGAGGAAAGCTAACCGAGACGGAGGGTAGCAGCGTGCCACAAATCCTGCGGACTAAAGAGAACAGGCCGCCTGAAGGGAGAGTAGAAGGCCGCAGAAGACATGCCACAAGAGAAACGGGTAACCAACAAATAGATTGCAAGTTGCAGCAGACCGCAGAAGGGCGGGCGGTTAAAAAAAGACAGACCGCCTAGTCGGATTGGGTGCCTCTAATATCATGTAGAAGAGTGGTGTAAACCTTGTATATACTTCTTGAATTACAAATTACAAGTATGAGTACAAATATATAGGGAGAAGAGAGAGAATCATCTCTTATACAAGATGTGGCACTAATACATGAGAAAGTAAAAAGACTTTTAATGAGCCTTTACAAACAGTTTTCTAACAAATATTAAGGTTGATTTCAACAAGTGAGATATCTTGGTGTATGCTAATTGGAAATGTGGAGTGTAATTGATGAAACATCTAATAAACATCTACCGAGTTAAGTGAAAAAAATATGACGTTATTTACAAGATAGAAACTTTTGAATTAGTATAATAAAGACTGAATATATGATATGTAATTTTAGTAGGACAATATTTCTATCTTATTAAAAGTATTAAAAATACGTATTTGGAGAAGCAGGTTTATGGGAGGAGAATCACGAAGGCTCGGGATGGGGCTTACATTGCAGAAGAGGAATCATGGAAATAAAGAAATACATAAGCAGGGGGGTTGCAGTCGTGTATATACCTAAAAAAGCACAAAAGTCATTTTGTGATTTTCAGCGCAGCTCCCAAACAGATTTAAAACAGCTGTGGCGTTTTTTTAAAAGTCAACAGTCAATGGAAATGCAAAATAGTTTAAAAGTCAGCGGTCCATGGAAATGCAAAATAGAACTTCAGAAAGTCATCTCAAATAATTGGGATTTGGGATAAGATTGTTGGTGATAAAATTAAGAGTAAATGACATCTAAAAAAACTTATCGAGTACTGGGACTAGAGGTTTCTGGAGAGCAATTAAGATATAGCCTATTACAGTATTATATGTTATGAAATATTTATCCATAATCTATTGCATACCAAAAAGTTTTGTTGCCTTAAGTTTAAGATGTGTTATTTCCTCACTCAGCATCCATCATTACTTATACGGATACAACCTTCTGGACACGCGTCGCATCTCCTTCAGCTTATGTAGCCCTAAGGGGAATTATCTTAATTTGAACGTCTCACTCTTCCATATAAGGGAGTGATAGTGGCTCGTATTTTGTATCTTGGAGATATTGTGAGTATTAGGCTCTACTAGGTGAGAGAAGTTCTTAGAGGGAACAAGTCCTCAAAAGTTCGGGTGGAGCTTGTCTCGACATTCGTATCCCTCGTTCGTGACAATCATATAATTTTTAGTACTTAATAATCTGCAACCATCAATTGGTCTGACAAACCACGCATTTAGGATTTTGATTGAAACCCTAAGTGGATCTACATCCTCTTACAACCGCACCGAACGGATCCCACTCCTCCTAGCGTACATCCTTCATTCGTTCAGCCAAACCCACTCCAACGTTGTTTCCCACACAAATGACACGGCGTGCCCCCCACCCCGTGTGCTCGACCCTTTTCAACGACACCTCTATAAACTATGCCCCGCGCGCTCGACCTTGCACGTGCGTCTGTCGTGCTAGCTTCAGCCGCCTTCTTTATCCGCATCCGATCATACCTCCAACGACTCCATCTGCCTTCTTTAGCTGCCTTCCAGCACCGCTCCAGTTGCATGCACTTCTACCTTCCAGTACCGCTCCAGTTGCATGCACTTCTACATTCCAGCACCGCTCCAGCCTCCATCTCTGGTGCTTCTTCCCCGCATAGGCCACCTCCTCGCGTCTTCCAGCCACCGCCAGTTGTTTAGCAACCACGACACATTTCATGCGCTCCATCGTCGCCCACCAGCACCACAGCGACCTTTAGCCATCCATGGGCTCTTCCTTTGCAGTCGTTCGCCGGCAGACATGGTCCACAAGCATCCCCGGTGCTTCCGGCCACCATGCCCAACCGTCGTTCCACCCCAGCAGTTCTGTTGTCTCCCTCTTCCACCTTTGTTCCATGCCCCATACTCATTCAATGGCCCCCCATGCTGACAAGAATGCCTCTGTCACTGCCTTTGTTGGCACTCATCACTTGAATCAACTCGAAGCGCGACTTAAGGATCTCAATCTCCTTCTTCGAGAGCTCGCATACACGACTGCAAACCGCCCACCGGCCCCACCACCACAACCACCGCAACATCATCGGCCTATCCCGGACTACATAGGGTTTCTCCACCCACGTCGCGGACATCAAACCAACCCATCTCTGTCGGATCGAGATCCTTGTGTTTCACAACATCAACCCCTCGGTGGATCACCTGAGTTGAACAATTCATTGACCTTCATTCCACAGCCACCACCCAAAAGGTTCCCCTAACCACCATCTATATCGAAGGTTCGACGCTCATTGGGTGCGTTGGATGTGGTAGTAGGTTTCTAACCTCTCATGGTCCATGCTGAGGAAGGAACTTCTTCGCCACTATGACGGTCGTCAGGCGGGCAATGCCTTCGAGAATCACAGCTTCATGCATCGGTTCGACACTGTGGCTACCTACATTGACGAGTACATCAAGATCGTGACGGGGCTAGTAGCCGATATGCAGGAGAGGAGCTCGTGCGGGGACTCGGACTATGACAACTTCACGACTCGAGGACTTCTATCGGTGTTGAGGTCACTCGCTCTGTTACTTAAGAGATTGCCAAAGAATTAGATGTATCAACTTCTTTGATGACGAAGGACATTTCTAGGGAGATGACGATCTTTTCTTGGTCAGGTTGGGAGGTTGGCGTCCAGACCTGTTCCTGATAATTCCTCCAGTCGGAGGAGAGGTGAAATCGGGGGTAGCTAGGACGACATACAGGGGGAGCTGATCTCGACCGTCAATGCAGGGGCTCGGTCTTACAAGGATGTTTTAAATCCTGACACATCGTCTCATTGTCCGTCCTGGCTTTTTATGAGAATCAGGTCGGAGGCTCGTTTCCAACCCAATCGTAGAGATCGCTTCCTGCCCACCTCTATGAACTCCCGCTCTGCCACCTGGCTATGAAGGTCAGGGTACAAGCGAAGGGAAATGGCTCTTGGGGGTCCTATAGGAAGCACACGCTCGAGGCCTCCATCCTACCCTTTGGTCCACCTTTCCTGCTCCACTCGGGGAGGTTCCCCACCCTGTTACTTATAATCAAAAGAGAGTTCGTTTTGTGAGCTATCATAAACCAAAAGTGACGAAAAGCCTTTAAAATTCTAAGACAATATCTGATAACGCGATGAGCTTATAGCTCTTTCACGGTCACAACGACGCCTTTAATGGCGGAGGATCCTTCCTCAAGGCACGACGACATTTTCTTCGTCGAGTTGGGGAGGTTGGCGTCTAGACTTATTCCTGATAGTCCCTCCAGTCGGAGGAGAGATGCAATCGGGAGTAGCTAGGCCGACATACAAGGGGGGAGCTGATTTCGACAATCAATGCAGGGGCTCGGTCTTACAAGGACGTTTTAAATCTCGACACATCGTCCCATCGTCTGCCCTGTGCTTTTTAGGAGAATCAAGTCGGAGGTTCGTTTCCCAACTTGATCATGGAGATCGCTTTCTGCCTATTACGCCTGCTTGAGACGCTTTCAAGAAGAGAAGCTAAAGCCTCATATTTCAGGGTGTTAGAGAAATATCATCGATATATAAGTGTGAACAAGCGTATCATTCCCTCCTATGGGTAGAACTCTTTCGGGTTATCATAAATCCAGGTGTTTGAGGAGATGAAATGAATAACATAGCGGCCTGGTTGCTGAAGTGATAGTCTCACGCATATAAACTCGCAGAATTGAAGCGAACGTCATAGTTACTGAAGCAGAGATCTCGCGAGTATGAACTCACGGAATTGAAGGAAAGCACCATAACTGTTGAAGAGATCATCTCACGAGTATAGAACTTGCGAAATTAAAGGAAAGCACCCTATCCGTTGAAGAGATCACCTCGCGAGTATGGAACTTGTGGAATTAAAGGAGACACCCTATCCGTTGAAGAGATCATCTCGCGAGTATGGAACTCGCAGATGTGAAGGAGAGTGTCATAGCTGTTGAAGAGATGACCTCACGAGTATGAAACTCGCAGATTTGAAGGAGAGTATCATAAGTTGTTGAAGATATGACCACGCGAGTATGGAACTTGCGGAATTGAAGAGATCACCCAGTAAGCATGAAGATCAACACGAGAGCTCGTAGAATACTAGCTTAAAGATGTTATGAGTAAGCTGTCTCATGAAATGTAGGTTGTCGGAGGAGATCGTCGCAAGTAGGAGCTCACAGAGCACCATGTATGTTTTTCCCTGGTGGTGAACTCGTCGTGATTTCGCCATGTTTGTTAGTCATACAAAAAGTACGCACTGGTTTTACCAAAGCACCTGTAAGTTTGAACATGTATGAAAAGCATCACTATTGAAAAATAAGATGAACTAGGCGGAGGGTAAGTGTAACTTCTGACATTAGAACCCCTACGCAGAGTTTTTGGGGGTTCCGCTGCTCGGTCAGCGGACGGAGGTTCCGCTGCCTCTTCAGCTCGCCTATGGGCGAGTAACAAAGATACTCGCCAATCCTGGTTGTACTCGCCTATGGACGAGTACGAAGGAAGCTCGCCTTTTCAAAGTCACAAATCCCGCATATACTCGTCAGTATATCGATGTCTGCAACTCGCCTCCATGAACTCTTCTGCATATTCTCGCCTAGGGCTGTCGTCATATGGAACTCGTCTATGGGCGACCAACAAGGGAACTCGCCAACCTGCGAGTATGACATCTGCGAGTTGATTTGGAGCACGTTGTATGGAACTCGTCAAAATATATCGTCATCTACAACTCGCCACTATGAACTCGCCTGCATGTACTTGTCAACTGAAGTTGTCAACTGGAGCCCGCCTAAGGAGGTAGCAATCTGGAACTCGTTTATGAGCGAGTAACAGGGAAGCTCGCCTCACGAACCCGCCAAGCTTGAAAGTCGTCATCGTGAAGTCGTCTATGGGTGAGTAACAAGAAAACTCGCCCACCTTACCGAGAACTCGCCCACCTTGCCGAGAACTCACCCACCTTGTTGAATGCTCGTGAGTTGTTGTCTTTGGTCTCCGGCTCGACATCTTAAACTATGAAGTCCTCTCGCAAAAATTTCTTCCTCGGCTACGATCCACGCTCACCGCACCAAAGTGTTGAAGCCGGGAAAATCCCTACTCCAAAATTTGGATCAAGGCAGCCTAAGGTTACTGATTCTGCGGTCCGGCGCCACAATTCAAATGGCTATCGTGAAAGAGAGAAAAATATCTAAAAGCACGCCCAAGCTCGTTTTTGCTCGTCCAAGCTCGTCTTTGCTCGCTCAAGCTCGTCTTTGCTCTCCCAAGCTCATCCAATGATCTGTGAATAGACGTCTTCTTGGATACTTCTGATCTCGACGAATTACGGGTTATACAACTAGGCCCTCCTTTGTCGCCGACAGCCCCAACCCCACTGACGCCCTGACGACTCGGCTGCTTATCTCACAAGAAGCACCTTGAGCTTCGTCGCAAGGGACTTTGATTTCGCCGCAAGGGCCTTTGATTTCGCTACCAGCAGCCGTGCTCGCATACTAACATTAGTGTTTTCAAAGACTTGTGTGTTGGTTGGATCTAAGGACGGCGGACCTAACTTCGGCAACTTGGATCCTCTAACGCTCGCAAATGACCCCTACGGACCTCGAACTTAAGGGCACGGTCATTTTTTGGGAGGGGAGTGTTGATACGGATATGACCTCCTGGATAAGCGTCACGTCACCCTCAGCTTATGTAGCTTTAAGGGGCATTATCGTAATTTGTAGGTCCAACAACCCTATATAAGGGAGTAGTGTCTCTTCTTTGACACTATTATCACTTCAATTTTTGATTCCAGTAATGGTTGTCGAGAAGACATGTAAATAGTGAAGTTTTGTCTATTTGTGTGACGTAAAGAAAAAGGGTACCAAGTCTTAACCGCTTTGAGTATGCAAAGAAAATATCCAGTCATATATGTACGTGTAACTGTGGATCAATATCAGGAAATCAATAGAACCCTATCGAATGCATGTTATTGTGCGTTCCAAATAATTGGGAAACAATGCAATAATGAATTCACCATGTTGCATGCTATCACCTGCTGTAAATAGAGTGGGTAGGAAAGGAGTCTGCAATAGTTTTAAGATTTCATTAATGTGGAGCAAACATTGGAAAGCTTGCAAGTATCCTAATGGATGTCTACATCGTTGTGATAAGGGAGGACGAAGCGGGGACATGTGGTTTTGTGATAGGTTTGGGGGATGTGTGGTTGGTCTTCTGGGTTTCTGGGTTTATGGAGTGTAAGGTAAGAGAATAGTAGTTGGTCGCTATATGTAGCCCAGTGGTGAGAAAGGGGGAAAGAAGAGAAGAAGAGTGATGGGGAAGGGGAGAGAGATAGAGAGAGACGAAAGAGAAGGAGAGAAGAATTAAAAACAAAAGAATAAAACTATTTTATTATTATAATCATGATAATAGTTTACACTGTCGTAGTCTTTATATAGGTTTTTGAGAATAGAGCTGTTTACAATAAAGCATAATAAAAAGACATCGAGCTGGTAGTGCTTAATTGGATATCTGGTAGGAAGTGGATTGTTGTGTTGGCTACAATCCAATGGTGGAATATTGTGTAGTGTGTTGTAGCAAACAGGAATGCTACATCACATCCGGTCCCCCAAGGCAACGTCCTTGTTACTTATAAAAAGATGTGTTGGGGTTTTGATGCGGGAAAGGTTGTGAATGATGAATGCCCTAAAATGCAATCCTAAATGGAATGTACTGCACTTACTGTTGATACAAATGCAATTGAAACGATCCAACTAAAATAACAATGATACTAAGTGACTGAAATAAAATATATTCAGCAGCCCATTTATTGCAGAAAATTAATTAAGAGACATGTGTTAATTCACAAACAATAAAGGCACGAGTAACATAAGCATGTGACAAACAAGTCTTGCAAATCAAACAAACTCACGGAAGAACATGTTATCACATCCGCTAAATATAATCCAAGTATACAAAATAAAGAAACACAAACATCAACTATGACTTACACGTGCAAATGGAAACAAAATATGGCATTGTGGATATCTAAGGGTTGTTGGCCTCACCAAGGTATTGCTGAATGAAAACCAAGGGGAGCTCAGGTAGGGTTGGGATTGGGGGGTTTCTGAGGCGAGTGGGGGTGTCAACAGGTTAAGGAGGCTTGGCTAGGTCGGGCAGAGATGGAGATGGACTGGTTGTCACTGGATTGAAGGGGGGAGGGGCAATTGGCATCAGATAAAGGTGGAAATGAGTAGGACATCGCTGGACTAAATCAAGGAGTGGAAGGATGGCGTCAGGTTGGGAGCAAAGGAGGGAACTGGAGATGGGAGGATGTGATGGTCGTGGTTGGAAGTGAATATGAGACTTGCAGGGTTCAGAAAGGGGGGGAAGTGCCCTGCGGTAATGGAGGGAAGTCGGCTGCAGGGTAGAGTGCGAAGTAGGAGAGGGCGGCGAACAAGAGAACGACGGGAATGCCCATAACAAGGAGTCAGATCCTCTATATTGAATACTCGGTTTATCTTTATATTTTGAGGGATGTTAATTGTGTGTGCATTTGTACTAATCATTTGTATGACTGTATAGGGACTCATTCGTCGAGTGCTCAATTTTGTTGTTGTTTCCTGAGTGAGCCTATCTGATCGTATGTGAACCATCACATGCTTTCCAATTTCAAAAATATGATCCCTCCTGTATTGATTTGCTTGGGTTTTATAGTAATAATTTACTCATTGCAATTTTCTTTTGAACTGACTCATAAAGCGTATGAAAACTTGATGAAAGACAAACTCACTAGGCCAGGCTTCTAAGAGAATTTGGATCAAGACAATGGGATTCCTAGGTTCATAACCTAATATGAAGTGAAATGAACTCAAAAATGTGGTTCTATTAACTAAACTATTATATGCAGACTCAGCTACGGGTAGAATGGAATCTCAGGTAGGACTATCCCCAATTAGACATCACGGAGGGTTTCCTAAACCACGATTGACCACCTTGATCTGTCCATCCGTCTGTGGGTGATAGGTGGTGTTGTGGTTGAGAACTTCAATGTCGTACCAATTTTCTTCCATAATGTTTTCCAAAAATAGCTCATGAATCGAATGTCGCAATCATAAACAACAGAAGTGGGTAGTCATGATATTTGAACACCTCTCTAAAGAATAGAGCTACTAGATGAGATGCATTGGCGATCTTTCGACGTGGAATGAAGTGTCATTTTCGAAAAATGGTCCACCGCGACAAAGATAGAGTCGAGCTTCCTCAGGGTGCGAGGGAGCCAGAGTATGAAATCCATGCTAATGTCAGTGCAGGATCTTTGTGGGATAAGAAGTGGAGTATTTAAACCAGTAGTTGATGTGGCCCATTCGTGGTCTAATAGACTCGGCAATGCCCAACGATCCACACATCTTTCTTCAGACTAGGTCAGAAGAAGCGATCCTCAGCTAATACAATTGTCTTATCCCAACCGAAATGTAATGTGGCTCCACCCAGATCTAGCTCCCAAATAAGAAAATCTCTGAGGGACGTTTGTGGAACACAGAGGTGCGAGCCCACGAATAAATAATCATCAGAGAGCATGTAACCCTCACGAAGTTTAGCAAGGTCTCTTATCAGAGCGTCATAGATATCGCCAAAGTCTAGGCACTCCAAGTAGGAGGCTGACACTACAGGTCAGAGCGTCAGCCGGCTTGTCCTCAACACCTGCTCGGTGATTGAGAACGTAATGGTAGTTCAGTATAAACTCTACACATTTTACATATGATGGCCGAACTTCTTCTGCGAATCAAGGTTTTGCGGGGCATGATAGTCGAAGTATAAGACGAATTCCTTATGTAGGAGATAGTGGTGTCAATGGTGAAATGTTTGCAAAACAGCATAAAACTCACAATCTCAATTTGAATACTTTTGTCGGGCATCATTTAGCTTCTCATTGAAGTAAGCAACTTGATGACCCTCCTAACTATGTACTCCACCAATACCAACTCATGATGCATCGCAAGCCACCTTGGTTTGGTTTACTTCTGTATAAAAATTATATATATTATACTGATATATTTGCCAGGTCAAGGAAGGCAATTGTTTAGGTTGTACTCTCCAAACATTATGTTGCTCTCTCATCTGAGTTTTTCTGAAAGCTCTATTCTAATAGTTTTATTCAATCAGCAACTTTTCCCTCTGTCGGAGCTGTCCCAAACAGACCCTAAAACAATCGCATGTTGAATGTCTCTCAAAATAAGGAGCTCGTTGGGAAGCTCCTCGTACATAATATATGAATAATAATCCAACAATTGACGGACATCCGGATCAGTAATCACAACATTTGTAGAAACCTCGGAAGTCAGGGCAGCTGCCGCTACATACATAACTTCAGTGTCTAAACTCTTTATCAAAAAGTAACCATTCCTCAAGATATGCAAAGTCCTTAATGACCCCGCAGAAATGGACGAGTTGACCTTACCCTTTTGGAAGATCTCTAGGTAGGGTCGGGGTAGGTGATCTTTCGTCTCTTATCAAATAATACACACGTGTTGGATCGGTCATAACACGTGACATCGCAATCGCACAATCAAGGAAGCATAAGCAATATGTGCTCTACGTCCATGGGTATAATGTCGCAGCAGATCTTGTCCTCGATGGACGTTAAACAAATCGACACTAAAATGGTTCGAAAATTTTGAATTACTTAGGACGAAAGAGGTACTCTAAATAATTAGGAATAACCATGCAGTTAAAGCAAAAATATTTCAAGGAGAGGATTTTCAAATATATTCTCAATCAATAGCAATCAATTGAATTAGGAAATATTCAGTAGCTGTCAATTGAATTAGGAAATATAATATATAGTATCCATCAATTGATCTTAGTAATTTTGGCAAGGAATTAGTATTTAAGTGCATAGGAATTCAAAAAAAAGGTAGTCGGGAATAACACAAAATGAACCCTTGTTTTGTTCCTTGTGTTGTCATTCATCTCCCAGCCGCAGAAAGCCTTCTCGAATCCTTCGCCCGAGAAGACTCCTACAGTCCTACCTACTCGATCCATACCGACCCATGAGCAAAGACTCGGTGCCAACGCCTCGACCTTCATCGGAATCCCTTGCTCCTCCTTCCAGGGAGATTTGACGTCCCCCCTTCCCTGCTAACGCTGACTCTCTTCCAATGGATCACCGTTTTGTCGACATCGTTGTCGACTTCAGCACGCCTTTTCGAGTGATCTTGATGTAGGCTAAAATTTAGGGTTTTGGAAAATGATTATTTTTTTTATTTAAAATAAATACTTCTAATGGAATTAGAAGTCTAGGGTTTTGGTTTTAAAGAAATCATGTAGGCCGAGCAGCCAAATCAAATCTTCGCGTGCGTAATTTCAACGTCGTCGCTCTGAGCTTCGAGAAGTTCGTTAATTTCCGTTCGAGTGAAACTCTTCGCGCCGTATGGTTTGAATCAATCACGAGAACTACACGGCCACAAAAAGAAAGAAAACATTCAACGATTTATGGATAAACGATATTAATAATAGAGAGAACTCAGCGACAAGCCCATGGATTAATTAAATGAAGAACATAATTTCCGACTAATGCGGAGGAGGGAACGGGTTTACCAGAGGAACGGGTTGTAGGCCCTTTCCAAAATCCCTTCTGCACAGCGAGAAAAAGGGCCCGATGACTTGCGGTTTCAGATCCCGTGACCAGAAAATAAGTCGAAGTCGACGGCTCACAGGAAAACGTTCAGGCCGTCGGAAGCTTATGTCGGAGTCGACGACGACAAGGTAGCAGGCGACTTGCAGCGTTGAGGTCGATGGCGCTTGCGGCAGTGGCGTCGGGGCGGAGTGCGTCCAGCGGCGGGGAAACTTCGGTCGGAATCGTGACAGGGAAGGGCCGGTACTCCTTTGGTGCGAGCAGCCATTGAACTGGAAGGCGTCGAAAGGCATTGCCTGGTGTGCGGGTTCCGCCGGTAATGAACAGAGAACGAAAGGTTCGTTCTTCTTCTGTCCGGGGTCTGTTTTTTTCTCCACTAATGGGGCTTTACGTAGATTAAATTTTTCTCTATTCCTTTCCATTTACAACACAGGGAATCTCATAAATTTGATTCCTTTTTTGAAAATATTTTCCTCTAAATGAACTTTCCCACTAATGGATGAGATTTTTGAATTTTGAAATTTGAATTTGAAATTTATGCTCGTTTAATTAATTTTGGGCTTGTCGCTATCGTTCTACTACTAGTAATATCGGACCTTTTTATTGAAGTCTCAACGGTCGGTCATGTCAATGAGCCGGGAAACAACAAATACAAAAGAAATGCAGGAAACAAAGGAGTGCATGAAATAAAATACAAAAATAAATGCATAAAGACTATGATGTGTCGCAGGGCGCATCAGATCTGGTGGTCGGTTGTTTCATTCTAGGAGACGTCGTCAACGACAGCAATCTCCCCTTTGTCGGCTAGATCGAGTTTCCAGCCACTGCACTCGAAAATATCCCCTTCCAATTGTAGCTTTGTGTATGACTGAGTAGCTTCGCTAAATGCCTTTAGGTCTGGGTATCCATCGAATGATGGTGCATCGATGCAGATGCGCTAGACAATGTCATCCTCGGCTAGGTTCGCTCTGCGACATAGCTCTGGGTAGTCATCATAATGATCTTCATGATCATATTAAGGTCATACTGGTGGAGCACAACCTCTACAGTCCAGTGGAGGTGGTGGGAGAGGCTCGTCGAGAGGGCGGGAGTTTCTCAAAGGAGTTAGGCTCTATCGATACTCATATGCCTGCTCTGAATTCCTTCTTGTAAAGGAAGCGAGATCTTGGCAATGCGAATCTCTAACACGTCTCTCCGGATGTGGTTTAGCATTCTGGGGATCGTTCGAGAGATTATCATAACATGGGGGTGAGGCCTGACCTCTAGGCGTGTCTAAGTAAATATATAAATTCAAAATTGGAATGGATGTCCAACAGGTGGTATCGCCCATGAAATACAAGAAATATCCGATCATGCTTCTCCAACTTAATAATGTAGCGAAATTAATTCAACTTCTATAAGAAAAGAACAATAAAATGATAATATATAAGTAAATATTCAATCAATATCATCAAAAATATCAGGAAAAAACATGATGTGCCGTGCATAAAACTATTACCTACCAGATTCCTCTTTTCCTCTAAGTACTCAACTTCATGAGAAGGCGCCTTCTCATGCTTTCTTCGCTTGATGTTTCCCTTGTTCTGCTCCTTGTCAGACTCGACGTTGCCGTTAACTGCTAAGCCTTCATCATCCTTCCTCGTCGAAGGCGCCTTTCTTTTTCTGGAAGCTGCCATCTCAAGTTCGAATGGCAGAAGGGGCTAGTGCAGGTCAAGCCTAGGGTTAGGGTTTGCTCGAATGTAATATATGTCGCAGAGATCTTCGGATTCCAAAAAAGCCTGGCGTGGGTACGGGGTCGGGAAGATGAAGTTGCGGAATCGCCGGAGCTGCCGGGTACTCACAGGAGACCTAGCGAAAAACTTCTGGCGTCGAGGATGACGAGGAGGACGTCTGCAGCAAACCCTAGCGAGGAGCCTGGATCGGGAAAGAGTAAGCGCCGAGGCTAGTGACGTGAGTTCGATTTCGCGATTGGAGCACCGGTATATCAGGCGTTTGGCGTAGCTGCTTTTAAACCAGCGGCAGACAGCTCTTTCTAACGAATTTTAATTCAAAATAAATATAATTTGGGGTTTTTTAAATTATTTTAAAAAAATACATTTTTTCAATATTTTGAAAAAAAAAACAACTGAACTGCTATGGAAAAATCATGCACTTATTTTAGGGCGCTGCTATTAGCAGGGTATTAATCGCTATTAGCACTCATATCCAAGGAAAATTTTGAGATTTTTTTAACAACCGCACGCACTCTTCCAAACCCGCCACACGTCATTTTCCTCCGTTGCGACTTGCCTTCCCCGACTGTCGTCATTCTCCCGCAGCCCAATCCCCTGCCCTGACGCCCTCCTCCTCCCTCGCGACCATCTCCCCCTGAATGTGGTCTGCGGCCTTGCTAATAACTCTAGCGGTTCTGCTCCAGTTTCTACCAATCCATCTCTCTTGTGCCGCAGCCGAGTCCGCCCCGACCTTCCCCCCTCGAAGTGGTCGGCGATCTTCTGTTAACACCCAGAGGTGTCATTTTCTTCCTGCGAGAGAGCACGTAGCAGCCGCCGACCTCCATTTCTGGTTCCGCAAGTTTCATTTGCTCGGTGTTACATGTCCTAATTTGGGTGATTTTCTCCTCTTTTGGGGGGCAAAAACCATTATCTCTTTCAAAAATCTCAAAGGTAACTCATTTTCTTCTCCACCCTGAATTAATTTTTTGAATTTCATTATTAATAATGTAGATTACTCTTCTAGTTTTTTATATTGTTATTTGTGAGAATGAGTGAAGAATATAACACTACTACGGGTCTACGGCTAATCGGTATGACAACATGCAGTTAAAATTTAATCAACTTTTTTTGTGATTATGCATTGTAATTTACTTGTGTTTCTTATTATGCGAAGATCCAAAAAACACGGTGGATGACAAGGTTTTCAAAATCGAAGTTGATTTGACCATGCATTTTCAAATCGATAAAGCATTTGGTTCGAAGGAGGAATTGATAAATTGGGCTAGATATGTTAGCAAAAGTCTAAGCTATGTTATTACTATTAAAACATCCGATAAAATTGTTGGTCGTCTTGCTTCTCGTGTAATTCTTTGTTGTGATAAAGGTGAGTTAAAGGGGAGGCTTAAGGGCGGTTACAAAAAAATTAAAGATGAGGTTCGGTCAACTAAACGATTACCGTCACATTTTGAATATGCATTGATGGGGAAAAATATTGGAGACTACAAAAAAATAAAGAAGAAATAAATTGGTTATTCGAAAGGGGAAAAAGTTTGTGGATACAGTCCGAAACAAATTTGTCATTTTGGTCGGAGCACATTATCGATGCATTTGATGTGTTGGGAGATGGTCATTGTGGGTACCGGGTCATTAGTCATGTCTTGAATGTCCACAATGAGGGGCAACAAGTGAGAAATTATCTACATTGGGAACTACAAAATCGAGTAATTTTGTATGGTCAAGTTTTTGGACGTCATAGATATGAAGAATTATTGGAGAAAGTCAAGTGTATTGAAACACCGACATCATATGAGAAATGGATGACAATGCCTGATATGGGCTCTGTAATTAGTTCATGCTATAACATTGTTCTTGTTCAACTTTCTAAAGTGCAAAGTTTGACGTTCTTCCCACTGCATTCTCATATGCTGGAGGTGCCACACATGATTTGCATGAGATTTTTGAATGAAAATCATTTCATTCAATTGACATTAAGTGAGTGCAGTCAAATACCACACATCGTTCCGACATGGATGGGGTATCATGAAGCAGTTGCCCATAATTGGAAAATGCACTACAAAACAAGAATTGCAATTTTTCAGCCAAATACTGGACGCACTATGTTAGTGGAGTTAGAGGAGTGAGCAAGATGATGGTATGTATTACTATAATCTTTTTATAATTATACAATTTTTTTAAGATGATCTTATTTAATATATTTTCTTTGTTTTGGATAGGACATTACGATTACAAACCTCCACAAGGAAGAGTCGAAGATTTATATGCGTATATATTTATAAAATCCCGGTACGTGTTACTAATTTATTTGATATACAATATTATATATAGTCTTAAAATTTCTTTTCTTATTTTTTTATGTAGGTGTTACAATGAGATATAATCTAACTTTTGGGGGTCCTAACTTTTTGAATATTATGTTTTGAAGACTGTTGTCTTTTATGTCTTTTTTTCAATATTATCTAAGTTAAGTTCTGAACTAAAAATATGTTACGAATATTGCTTGTGGATAGTGAAAGTGCGGTGAAAATAAAAATTTGCTTGCGGATAGTCAATCACTTAAAACAGTGTTTGCTAATATCGACGAGTGCTAATAGCGAAAATAACAGTGCTAATAGCAACACCCTTTTTTATCATATTATTTTCAAATGAGCTTTTTTCAGAAAAATTTATAATACATTTTGCTAGTCAATGGAAACGAACTGTCTTAGTTCGAGAGCGGAGCAAGCATGATGTTGAAGTCAGGAAAATCACTACTCCAAAAATTCAGATCAAAACAGCTTAAAGTTACTACTGGTCATGCGGTCATGTTCGACGGCTTGACGGGCAAGGACAAAGAAACTAAGGCAACATTAAGAGCACCTCAGGTGCTGCGACAGAGAGATCCCACCGCGTACCCGGATGATTATAAGAAGCTTCACCTCCACAACCAAAGATAGTCGAGCAGGGTACAAGGTGGACACTAGTTGGCGACTATCTCTAAGCGGTGACCAAGGGATGATCGCTCCTCGCGGCTTGTTTCCTTAAAAGTAGGATTCAAAAGACCAGCTCAAAGTCCAAAAAACGGGTACCCATGTGATCCTATTTACAGAAAAACCAAGAGGTGAGGTGTCTTATTTATAACTCAACCCCCACCAGCGACTAGGCGACTTCTGGAGGGGTTCGCCCAATTGGGCGAGTAACTGTCGTTACCGCTTGACCGGTGAAAATAAGTCCCGCCAAACGGATCCTTATTCGCTTACCTGGCGAATATGCGAGAAGAGTTAGTCATACTCGCTCACGCCTTCTACTGTCATGAATCCTGACTCTGACCTCTACATTGGCATGCTAACTTTGACTTCTTGTTGGTCTGGCTCTGAGGGGTTCCACCTCGATGAATATGGGTGTACACAATTTCGGCTCTTTGCGAGCAACATAGGAGCTCTGAAAGAAACATCTAACGCTTATTGGGCGAGTTGCTTCTATCGAGCATTTGGATTACTTGTGGCCTATGAATGTCTGTTGAACCCTATAAATAGTGGTGGCTCATCTTTGAGGCACACTTTCTGAACTCGCACACTATGGTGTAATCTGCATGGGAAGTTTATAATGCGAGTATTACTACAATGTCGGGTTTCTTTGGACCAACGAAGTCGAAAAGTCTGCGGGATGGCGACTGTGTTGTTGACCTTCCCCTGCCAAAGACGAAGAAATTAAAGAAGTCATTGGCTTTAAAGGACAATCCGCCTTTGAGTGCCCAGGATGTCATCACCCCGACCGACCATCCCAAAGTTCCTGCTCACACCCCAACAACTTCTCGACGAGCTCGGGCTAAGCGACATCCCTGATTAATCGGCACCTGAATCTTCTCGCCCTCCTCCGCCGACCTCTCCCCCTACCCCGAACCTCATCGGGTCCCAGGCACAGATACAATCAATCCTTGTTGTGCTTGCGGGTGTTGTCTTGTCCGCATAGTGTGTGTGGACTGATGCGGTGTCCGCCTGATGGTGGACTGACCTTGTCTTGGCACCCGGCGGGTTGGTTGAAGTCCGGCTAAGTCCTTGCAGACTCGGCGGACTGGGCTTTGCTAGCTGCCTGCTGGGGCGGTGACTCTATTCATTAGTGCGGTGACCATACTCCTCACTCCGCCTATAAATAGACCCCCCCTGACACGTTTATAGTAACTGGGGGAACAGTTGTGCGACTAGCACTATGGAGCCAGGAGTTTGGCTTTGACTTCGGTCAAGTTCAGCGAAGTTTGCGGTTACAATCGGCAGTCTCAGCAGGTTGCTTCTGCAGCTTGTCGGTTTTCTCCGCTTCAGCTTTTTCAAGTTCAATAATCTGTCCACCGGACTCGACGGTTAGGTAGGCGGTCTGTTCTTCAGTTCGGCAGCAGCTTGCAGCAGTCAGCGAATAACGGTGTGTCCACGCGACCTCGCGGTCTCAGCGGACTCCGTGTTCTATTCGTCTTTGGTAGTACTTCGGGCGGTCTCGGCAGACAGGGCGGTCTTGGCAGTCTCTGATTTTGTCCGCTCTGATTGCTTGTTGTAATTTGTTTTGTTTTTCTTTGTGTACTGGCGAAATCATGTCCCGCCATGTATACCTCGCCCTATAAAGAAGATAGTGAATATATAGTCTGCTTGCTCCTGTGTTTGCTTCTGGTTGTTTGAGCTTGTTTTCCTAGTTTCTGCTTGATCAAGGTGTGATCTTGATAGCTCTGAGAATATTAATTTGGCGTCAGACTATCTTGTTGATCATCTTAAGAAAATTCAACATGGTATCAAAGACAGATTCAGTTGCTTGAGCAGTGATCATCATGTGTTGTGCTCTGTGCTTCTGAAAGCTTAACCAAGGTTGTTGCAATGGAAGTAAGTTACTGTTAGAAACGAACAAAAACAAACCGGAAGTGGTTTAACAGAAACTTTATTATCTGAAAAAAAATGTCTATTACAAAGGTATGACCTCCCTTATATAGAATGGAGGAGATTTGAGAGAATATAAATAAGAGATGTGTGACTAAAAATTTACAGGACTAAACAGACTAATACAGAACAATTCGCACAAGCCGCGCGGTTAGACAGAAGGGCTAACCGCTCGGCTACCACCAGAGAGAGAGATCACCATGGGAGACCGCTAGACCGCTGCCTGATCGTCTTGCCAACTTTGAACTAGCCCGACACGCCCTGGGACACGCCCGTGTCCAGGGCCGTGTTTGCTGCTCAACGATTGTCGAACCCAAATTCGTTGACCTCTCGGCCAAATCATCGAACTCAACACGACACGCCCTGGGACACGCCCGTGTCCCAGGCCGTGTACCTCCTGCCAAATTCCAAATTTGGCCCGAAACGCCTCTCGTCGCTCTTTTGAGTTTCGGGGCGTTACAATGGGAGACCGCTAGACCGCCCGGTCTCCAAGTCTCCAGAGGCAAGCCGTTAAACCGCTCGGACTCCAAACAACAACAGCACAGCAACCAAACCACTGAAGGGAAACCGCCAGACCGCGCGGTCTTCAACCCGCCAAGACAGACCGCCGACCTCCCGGTCACCAACTTCAATAGTTACGCAAGAGGTCTGTGTATTGAACTCTTAATGCCGGCTAACTTTAAGAAGTGGAAGTCGTGCATGAAGAGTTATCTTCTGGGCGAGGAGCTATGGGAGGTCGTTAGTGGTGACGACAGGCAGGAAGTTATAGTTGTGTTTGGGAGTGCTGAGCAGGTGAGGGTCTGGAGGAAAACTAATGCAAAGGCGGAGTTTATCCTCAAGAGGGCTGTTTCACTAGAGCTGTTTGATCATATCACTGGATGTGAGTCAGCAGTTGATATTTGGACAACCATTGATGAGTTGTTCAACAGGAAGAATGTGGCGAGACTACAGTTCCTGAAGAATGAGCTGACTAGGACAACTCAAGGAGATTTGATCCTCTCTAAGTTCTTTATGAAGATGAAGAGTCTGTGTGCTGAGTTATCAGCGTTTGATCCTGATGAGCCGATCATTGAGGCTAAGATGAAAAGGCACATAATCTGCGGCTTGCGGAAGGAGTATGTAGCCTTTGTAACCTCTGTTTAAGGCTGGGCAACTCAGCCATCTCGACGGTTTGACCACCCATCATCGAAATTGACCGGCACCAATTCCGTTGACTTTTTATTGACTATACGAATCCAATGTCACTGACCGGGGTCGAATCAAAGTGCGTTTGCTAAGTATTCAAAATATACGCGTCGCGGCACGCTAAAATGGTCAAAAAGCTCATAATCACTGTTAGGCTTTGAATCACGACGCAGCGAGTTCTGTTGTGTTCATATCGACTATACAAAATCATAGGAACTGACATAACTCAAATCGGAGTTCTCTATGTCAATATCCAAAAAACTCATTTACGCGATGTTCTACGAGGAATGGCCATATCAACCATATGACATTGAAATTCTACGAAACGAGTTTCAATGTACTCGTATTGACTATACGAGGCCACAGGAACAGACAGAACTCAAATCGGAGTTCTCTAGCTCGATATTAAAAAAATTCTCGTTTTCGCGACGTTTTACGAGAAACAACCATATCTATCATATGACCTCTAAATTCAATGGAATGAGTTCCAACGCACTCGTATTGACTATACGAGGCTACTAGAATTGACAGAACTTAAATCGGAGTTCTTTAGCTTAATATTCAAAAATCTCATTTCTGCGACGTTTTACGAGGAACTGTCATATCCACCATATGACCTTGGAATTCAACGGAACGAGCTCCAACACACTCATATTGACTACATGAGGTCATTAGAACTGACAGAACTCAAATTAGAGTTCTCTAGCTTGATATTCAAAAATCCCGTTTTCGCAACGTTTTATGAGGAACGGTCATATCCACCATATGACCTCGAAATCCAACATAACGAGTTCCAACACCCTCATATTGACTATACAAGGCCATTAAAATTGACAGAACTCAAATTAGAGTTTACTAGCTCAATATTCAGAAATCTTGTTTTTGCGACGTTTTACGATGAACGACCATATCCACCATATGACCTCAAAATTCAACGGAACAAGTTCCAACGCACTCGTATTGACTATACGAGGCCACTAGAACTAACAGAACTCAAATCAGAGTTCTCTAGCTTGATATCCCCATTTAGGGTTACCTTCTACCATGATATGAGCTACGGGTAGAGGTTCAGGTCACTTTTATTGGGCTCATTAGGGTCCCGGTGGCTCAATAAAAGTTGGGATGTTACAATTCATTTCCATTTTCCTTTTTAGATAATCCGTTTCTAGTCTGTCTTTAGCTCCTCTGAATAACGGGATCTTGCTATTGGCAGATCAATTTGGGATGCATTCAACAGTTTTCAAAAGGCGGGATCTTGTTATTGGCAGACCATACCCAAAAAACTATAAATAGACCCCCAATAGCACCTTTGGGGAGGACCTCTTTCGGAGTTTTCCTCTCCCTTGACTAGCTTTGGTTGGCAGGAGCCTCAGCTCATCACTCACCATGGTTTCCGAGTGGGTGGTCTGGAGCCCCCTTTGGCTCGCCAAAAGTGCTCGATCCAGCTTTGGTTTTGGAGGAGAAGTAATCTAAGATCTTTCGGGTGTGTGGTGGGACCTCCTCGTTGTGACTCAGGGTATGTTTAAGGTTATTCTGGTAGGAAGGTTTCCGAGCTCTAAGTCAACAGCTGAGGCATTAGTTTGAGGGAAGTAAAGGCGAGCTACACCCAGGTCCAAACTCATTGAATCGTGGTTTCCAGGTTCAACACTTTTAGTGTCATGAGCATGAACATGTAGCTCGTCAGGAAAGTCTCAAGCGAGTGTCATGATTATAGATGAAGGGAAGGAACTGACCCAGACAGCTCCCCACCCGCAGACAGCCCCGTGACTCAAAGACAGTTTGGCAAGTTCATAAAGGTTATGCTCGAGACCATCCATTCTGGTCTCGCAATGCGGGTTAGCGAGTGCTCGATTGTAGCCATCCCGGTACTCGCCCAGCCTTTTTTGGGCAAGGAGGCGTCAGGTTAGCGGGTCGGGAAGGAGATAAGGATAAAAGGAGGCGAGAGAGAGCTCGCGGGTCGCGAGTTGTTTCCCATCTCGCCAATCTCCCGCCATCCGGTGAGATGGTTAGGCGAGATCTCGCAAGACGCCAAGAAAGCTCAGGGAGTCCCTTCTGTGAGTTGATCATCTCAACTCTAGTGTCGGATGCTTTCAGAGATCCGATCACGTCTTTCTACTCAGACAAAGAGGATCCAGTTCAGCACATGCAGTGGTTCGAGGACACAGTCTCCATCAGGCAGATGACAGACGCATTCAAATGCAAGCTGTTCGCCATCTCCCTCAAAGATAAGGTGAGAGATTGGTTTCACCAACTTCCCTCATGAACCATCTACGGATTTGAGGATCTGCATCGCAGTTTCTTATTGCGCTTTTCAACATCAAAGAAGAGGAAGAAGGGGAATGAGTTCTTATTCGAGATCAAGTAGGGTCCAGAAGAAACTTTGACGAGTTATGTAGACAGATTCCAAGAGAAGGTACTTCAAGTCCAGGAAGCACTATAGTACACCCTGATGATGACCTTCACACTCGGGCTTCGTCAGGGATTCTTTAAAATGAAGCTGAAACGGGTATAACCTCTTTCATTTAAAGTGCTGATGGAAAGAGCGGCAAAGGAGATCGAAGGGGAAGCCATAGACCCTGAGTTCGCGAAGAAGCTGGAAAGTCTAGGAGAGGCAGAGGCAAAAGAGCAAGAAGGATCTATGTAGAAAGAAGGGAGAAAGAGGGATGAGCCGAGGGGGCAAGACTTTAAGACACCCTAGAGGAGGCAAGAGAGGGGATTGTGTACAACTTCGTATTTGTCGAGTGGGCCTGGCTGGCCCAAAGACAGTGATATTTGGACAATCATTGATGAGTTGTTCAACAGGAAAATGTGGCGAGACTACAGTTCCTGAAGAATGAGCTGGCTAGGACAACTCAAGGAGACCTGACCATCTCTAAGTTCTTTCTGAAGATGAAGAGTCTGTGTGATGAGTTATCAGCACTTGATCCCGGTGAGCCGATCTTTGAGGCTAAGATGAAAAGGCACATAATATGCGGCTTGCGAAAGAAGTATGTAGCCTTTGTAACCCATGTTTAAGGCTGGGCAACTCAGCCATCTCTACGGTTTGACCACCCATCATCGAAACTGACCGGAACCAATTCCGTTGACTTTGTATTGACCATACGAATCCAATGTCACTGATAGGGGTCGAATCGGAGTTCGTTTGATAAATATTCAAAATATATGCGTCGTGACACGCTAAAATGGTCAAAACGCTCATAATCATCGTCAGGCTTCGAATCATGACGCAACGCGTTCTGATGCGTTCGTATCGACTATATGAAGTCATAGGAACTGACAGAACTCAAATTGGAGTTCTCGATGTCAATATCCAAAAAACTCATTTTCGCGACGTTTTACGAGGAATGACTATATCCATCATATGACATTGAAATTCTACGGAACGAGTTTCAACGTACTCGTATTGACTATACGAGGCCACAGGAACAGACAACTCAAATCAGAGTTCTCTAGCTCGATATTAAAAAAAATCTCGTTTTCGCTACGTTTTACGAGGAACAACCATATCTACTGTATGACCTCGAAATTCAATGGAATGAGTTCCAACGCACTCGTATTGACTATACGAGGTCACTAGAACTGACAGAACTCAAATCAGAGTTCTCTAGCTTAATATTCAAAAATCTCATTTTCGCGACGTTTTACGAGGAACTGTCATATCCACCATATGACCTCGAAATTCAACGGAACGAGTTCCAACACACTCATATTGACTATATGACGCTACTAGAACTGACAGAACTCAAATCAGAGTTCTCTAAATTGATATTCAAAAATCGCATAACTTACTCAAATCAGAGTTCTCTAAATTGATATTAACTTGAATTTGAGAGGAATTTTTGCTGACGATTTTGTCAAAAGGGGAGGGGGGGGGGGTCAAAACTGTAGGAAATCCGGGGTGCCGAGAAGCAGAAATCCGAATATCGAATAACAAACACAGAACAAAAAAAGAGCAGTCACAAACACACGATGTTACAGAGGTTCACCAAAACCGGGCTACGTCCTCTCTCCCCTTCTTCTTCCTTCTTGTATTCACCAAAAAGAAACAGATTACAAAAGGTTGCAAGGATCAAATCCGATCCTACCTCTTCTCCTCTCTTCTGGACAAGAAACACCAAAGAAGAATACCTTCTGGATCGATCTCAACGAGATACCTCGTATCGTCTCCAAAAGAATCCGCCGCCACAGACTGCAATGAATCCGTATCCCTAAATCGGGAAAAATAACAAACGTATATAAACGTCTGCCGGCAACCACGATCGTCGACCAAGCAAGACCGGTCGACGATCGTCGATCGTCGACCCAAAAGGCCGGTCGACGATCGCGACCCCGAACGTCGACCCAAAAGGCCGGTCGACGATCGTCGATCGTCGAACCAAAGGGCCGGTCGACGATCGACGATCGTCGAACCAAAGGGCCGGTCGACGATCGTCGATCGTCGAACCACAGCGTTCGACGATCGCTGATCCAAAAAATTCCCATCAGAAAAATTTGGTCCGGGGGCGTTGCCCCCGAGCCCCCACCGGGACGCTGTCCCCTGGACCCCTGCCCCCGAGCCCCCAGCGGGACCTCCGCCGGGGGCTGCCGCCCCCGGACCCCCGCTGTCGTGGGTCCCAGAGATGTCGAGGGGGGATCACACTTCGATTCCTCTAAGCTCACGTGGGCGAACCCGGTGTGAGAAACAAGAGGACCGGAAGTGTTCCACAACTCCAACAAAAACAATCGCCAGTACTAGACAACAAGGAGAATAAGAATGAATTTTCTCCATACCTTTCCAGCCATCTTACCTTCTTCTTGACTTTCTGGTCCATAGAAAAGTCAGAAAACTCAGAATCCAATGGCTAAAAGGGAGGTGACTTCGTCTATCTAAAATCAGAAAAAGGAAAGGAAGAAGATGAAGAGGAGAAGAGCAACTAGCTGTGTCAAAGACTGAGAGGGAGGCGATCCTGTAGATCCTAAACCAAAAAATGAAAGGAGAAGAAAAGGAAGAGTTACCTCATACCTACGTCATCGATGACTGAGAGGGAAGGCACAATTTCTGATAAATGAAAAATGAAATTAAGAAGAGTAAGACTGTAGGAGGAAGGACAGTTTCAGAAAAAAATAGTTTTGAACAACAATTTAGAAAGCTTTTTAGATCAATTTATGAGAAAAATAACACTTTTAATTAGACAAGGTGTAAGCTAGCCTATCCTATATTTTTTCCAGAAATCTGACCCGGGCATTTGCCCAGGTGTGCCGCCACATAGGCTCGTACATGCTCACCGCACCAAAGTGTTGTAGCCGGGAAAATCTCCACTCCAAAAAATTAGATCAAGACAGCATAAGGTTATTGATCTTACGGTCGGGCTAGACGGTTTGACAGACAAGGATAAAAAAGCTAAGGCAACACTAAGAGGACCCAAGGTGTTGGTGCAGAGAGATCTCATCACATACCCGGATGCTTAAAAGAAGTTTTTGCTCCACAACCAAAGATGATCAAGCAGGGTACAAGGTGGACACTAGTTGACGACTATCTCTAAGCGACGACCAACGGATGATCGCTACTCATGGCTTTTTTTCTTGAAAGCAGGATTCAAATGCTCAGCTCAAAGTCCAAAAAATGTGCTGGTCGAGATATTTTGCGAGATTTCGAGTTTCGTATCTTTTTACCCCTGAGGTCGTATTTATAGGAAAACCAAGGGGTGGGGGTCTTATTTATAGCCTAATCCCCATCGATGACTAGGCGACTTCTGGGGGAGCTCCTCCAATTGAGGCGAGTAACTGCCCTAGTCGCCTGCCTGACGAATATGTGAAGGGAACTCGTCATACTCGCTCATGCCTTTTACTATCATGAATGCTGACTCCTCTACCTTGACCCATTGACTTTGATTTCTTGCTGATCCGGCTCTGAGGGTGTCCACCATCGACGAATATGAGTTGTACACATGAGAAGTTGAGAACAGTAACAGAGAGTAAAAACAATTGACAAGGACTTTTTAACGTCAAAAACGTGGAAATAGTGTGTGATCAGATCGGTGTTGACCAAGTTCTACTATTTTTTGGTGTGTTATAAATAATAGAAGCTCGAGGGTAACAGACCACCGCTTGTTACAATAAGTGTTTTGTAGATAAATAAATGGAATATTTGAAAGGTTTGAAGAGAATCTTCATGCAGGAAGGAGATCTTTGAAGGGCTTGAAGAAGATCTTTGAGTCACGAAGATCACAATAAGAAAAACCTTGATTAGCAAGGAGCAAAATTCGTTGCTATTTTTAATTAGAAAGGAATTTAGAAACCAAAAAATTTGTACCTAATATTGTCCTAGTTAAATTTAGCAAGAAATTTATTTCTTTCTAATTAGCAAGGATTTTTTAAGAAGGAATTCTTTTGATACTAATGTTTTGTATTTTATGTGATTATTTGGTTAAATTTAAATAATATTTATATACAAAAAATGTTTTTTAATATACACTAGTTGAGAATCAAACCCGAGACCGACCTCTCATATATAATTTTCTTACACAACCAACCCTCCTAATTAACTAATTCATTTATAAGTGACGGTAATATATATATATAGAATAGAGAGAGATAGATAGATAGATAGATAGATAGATAGATAGATATATAGATATATAGATATATAGATATATATTTATAAATTTATATTATTTATATATCTGATTATTTATTTATACACACATATATTTATTTATAGTTTATTATATATAATTATTTATATATATATCGTTATTTCTATATATTATATATATTTATATATTTCTGTATATTTTATATTTGTTTATTTATTTATATTTTTATATGTATATATGTATATATTTATTTATTTCTCGTTGGAGCAAGGTGAGGAGATCGCACGAGAGTGTGACGAACTCGGCGGGGAGATCGTGCGAGAGAGTGACGATCTTGGCAGGGGAGCAATATCGGGATGAGAATGGGGATATAAAGGGCTTCTTTAATTTGTTTAAGAACTTATAATATATATATTTTTTATTAAAAGTGAGATAAAAATATTTGCAGGGAATTGAATCTTTCCTTCCATAAATATTTAATCTAAAATAATTAGTATAAAAATTTTGAAAGAAAATATTTTATTTTTATTTAGCAATAAATATTTTGCAACAAAATAATTCGTTGCTATTTTTGCAACGAATTTTTTCGTTGCTATTTTTGTAGGTAAAAACAAATATCATATACCCAGATAAATTCGATGTTAATTAGCAACAAATTATTTAGCCTTCATAATTTTCATAGCTAAATGAAGTTTTTCTTGTAGTGGATGTTCTTCAAAAGAGTATTTGAATGCAAAAAGAAAATTCTGAATGATCTTCAAATGAGCTCTCTCTGGTGCCGAAGAAAATGTACCTTGAAATCAAAGCTCTAGACTTCTTTTATAGCTTTTATAAAGAGAGGTTTGATAATTGTGTCGCTATAATAGTCATAAAGGCTAGGCAGACAAATCACGTTCCTCGATCTAGAGCATACAAATAATCATTTTTTGCGGATATGACGAATTTGTTCCAGGGCAGTTCAGTCAGTTCAGCCAAGATTGGTGGAGGTGACGACAACAAAATATGATGAGTCATGCAGTCCTTGTGAACACGGGAGGGAGAAAAAAAGAATTGAAGCGCGTGCGTGTAAAGATTTGTGAGCGTGTCATGAGCGTAGAGGCGTCAGCGACATTCGAGATGGAGTGTCGCGAGCGTTCACTAGTCGTGCGACAAGAGGGGGCACAAAGACGGGGCATGCGACAACGCAAATAAAAGAGAACAAATAATTGAACATCATGTAAGTTGAGTGAAGACGGTTTACTAAAAAAATACAATATTATAATTGATGCTCAAAAAATATGAAATGAAGCACACGTTGCACGAGATAATGAAACTCACAACAACTCAAAAAAATTATTTGTTACCCGTATGATCGAAAGAAAGACCACGTGAAAGCTACAAAAAAAGTTAAAACCAGATACAAATCCACAAAAAAAGGTTTCCCTTTATTTGAGCATGATTTGAAGAAGCAACAATAAATCTAAAATAAACCTTGGAAATTGATTCTAAGCAAAAATATAAGTACAATTATATATATTGAATGCAATGTCTCCATGTAGATTTATTCATATCACAGATGCGATAAATATAATTAGTGATGAAATTGTTGTCACCGAGTGATTATCAATGCAATGTATATCACTAATAATTAGTTGCAAGTGCAATAGGATATTGCAAAAGAAATAGAATGTCATGAAAATCTATTCAATGACTTCTTTGGGAATATGAGAAGAACAAACTATTATTATATTTTGATTGTACTTCATTTCCATCTCCACTAGATAAGCGGATGGCAATGCTAGACATGGGAAGTGATCGCATCATGCTATAACGCGACATTAGCTCTTTACTTAAATATTCAATCTTTCATATTCCTACCTTTACACATTGCCCCACCACAAGTCAAAAAACAATCTTTATTGGATTTATGAACAATAATAACTCCATTCACTTGTTGATGTGTGATCCGCTACCGCCAACGATCTCTATGTGAACGGTATATCATGATTCCAGAGAAGTGAGACTTAGGCTGCATTTGGCGTGGATTATCACGGCTTATTTGCTTCGATGAGGTTGGACAAAAACGTCACTGTCATACAATGAATGTTTGGTATGACAAATGTTACTAGCGTTACCAAAAAAGGAACTAGTTTGGGCATAAGATTTTGATATGCCAATGACATTTTTGTCCAACCTCACGGGAGTAAATAAGCCGCGATAAGCCACACCAAACGCAACCTTAAATTGCATCTCAAGAGTTAGAGTACGTTCTCTATGACAATAAACACAAGAAATAAGTTATTAATTCGACAAATCCAAAAATTGAAGGTATACTTATTTTGTTATTATCAATCATTAATATTTCTTACTACTAATTATGGCTATTAATATTTCTTACGCAGATAATTAAAAAGTGCCATATTTGTAAGTAGATGTTCATAAAAAAATCAATACATAACGTAGAGGCGTAACATTTTTTTCTTTGTTACAAATGATGCATAAGAAAACTTGTACATAACTTCATATATATGCAGACTGTCAGGCTCCGTTTGGCATGTTGGCGGCGGTCATGAACGTGAGAGTTAAATTGTCATTTAATTTGTTAATGCCCACCTAAGAAACTTCAACCACTTTTATGTTCAAAGGGACGATATTTGTTAGGTGAACCTTAACGAATGACGGTTTATCCCATGTGTTTGCGACCACCAGCACCGTGCCAAACAGAGTCTCATTGAGATCACTGGAAAGAACTTGAGAGAGGTATTGGAAACATCCATGTAATCTATCAACATAGTTGTTTTTAAAGTTTGCTAAAGAATTTATTGTAATATACCCTATGATTATTAGGCTCTCGTTGAGAGGGCGTCTCCCATAAATGGTAGGATGGGGGGGGGGGGGGGGGGGGTGCAACGCCGGACTAGAGCCGGACCTAATCACTTCAGCATAGTGGCAGATCGGGCCAAACGCTGCCGCACAGCGCGGTCATTTGGGACGCCTCCATCCCGCCTTTGGCTGTCGCCATGCCGGAGCCCCAACAACACCCCAAATAGGGCCTAAGTTGGTTAGCATGTTTTTTTTGCGTGAGCGGGAAAAACTACAAAACAACCTTAGAAGCAAGGTGGGAGCCCATGCACAAAGTCATTTTTTAGTTGATGCGCAAATATACAAAAATAGTTTTTTAGTGTGGCATTCAAGTATTGGTGCGCAAATATATGAATTTGGACTGTAAATATATTTTGGCTACACATAATCATTGTTGGTGCGTGTAACGCACCTTAGATCGTCATGCGCGACCTCCGATCACCAAACACGAAAATGAGTATCTGAGCAGGATAGATGTCTGCGCATGTAATTATGCAAAGTCAGTGTTACAATCACAATATCTTGTTGCTTTATCAAACTATATGGTGATATGTCTTTGAGTATCTTCCATTTTTTTCATACTCCGAATGAATGTTCTATGACACTATGTAAGGATGAGTAAGCCTAGTTGAATATTTCTCGACGCTTTTGTATAGGCCTACCGCCCCTTCTAAAATTTGGTAAATGATATTGTATACTTGAACATGGTTTAAAAAAACATGTTGTAGTGGATATCCGACATCTACTATATAATATTTGTCTGCAAAATTATATATTATTTATGTGTGGATAATCGTGACCGTAACCAAAATGATATTTTAAAAATCTTATTAAAAATGGTCTCTGTACAACCCCGTGTCTGGCGAGTGAGGTCGCCAAGAACCATACCGGGCAGTTCAAATCGGCCAAGCAACAGACAAGCCCAGCAAAGGATTCTGAGGATCGTGGGCGAGCTCGGCAAGGAGAAGCCGAACCCAAACTCGGCATTCGTCGACCACGAGCTCGGTATTCGCCGAGCTAAGCCAGGATTCGTCGAGCTGAGGTCGGCTAATGGAAGCCGACTGATGGGCGAGCTCGCCATCCCGAATCGCGCTCGCGCAAAGGAGCTCGACAACAACATGCGAGCAGGATCTGCCGAGGTAGCCAGGCTCCCCAGCTCACCCAGATACAAGAGGCACTTTTTACTGTTTTGCCCCCGCTGGTCTGCCTATAGCCCTTCAAAACAGCGGAGTTTGGCTATTGGCAGACCCAACCAAGGGTTTTTTGGTAACTTCAGGTCAGTTCCTTTTGTTATTGGCAGTCCAGATTCTAAAAACTATAAATAGGACCCAAGGGGTAACCTAGAAGGCATGCTTCTTGTGCTTTCCTGCTCCAGTTTTTGAAGTGCTTTCTGAGGGTACCTTAGCTCGGCCTTTGGCTAAGGAGGGGAAGCGCTCTCAGATCTTCCGGGTGTGTGGTGGGTCCTCCCCGCCGAGCCCTTGGGTCGGTTCCCCTTGTCTCTTTTGTTGTTTTCCTTGCAGGAGTGAAGTAGGCGCGCGACCACCCCTTCCCCGAGGGTGAACTCCACAGGAGACCGATTTTTGGTTTCAACATTTTGGTGCGGTGAGCGTGGAGCGTGGTCAGTGTAGAAAAGCTTCAGCGAGCCCGATGACAGGAGGACAGGGATCTGACAGGCAGGACTCGTCGCCCCCCTCCTCTCGCCACAGTGATGATGTTCGAGGATTTCAGGAGTGAGGTGCTGAACCTCGTCAAGTTCGTACGCGGCACGCAGGCCGAGTGCTCGACTCCAGCAGCCCAGATCGCGGCCGCCCCCTCTCTGGGCGAAGACGCCCCCGGCAGGCGAGCTGGGAAGGAGGTGGCCGAGGAAGGCCAGGGGTACGAGTTCCCCGGGTGCGAGCTCTTCCCTGGCTCGGTAGGCCGAGGCCGGTTTGGCGAGCTAGGCTCGTGAGACTCGCCAGCTCGCCCAGTAGGGGGAGGAAGCCCCTTCAGTGACTTGGTTTCCTCTGCCCCAGTTCCAGATGGGTTCAGGGAACCCGAGATGTCCTACTACACCGGGAAGGGAGACCCGATCCAGCACGTTCAATGGTTCGAGGATGTGGTTTCAATCCAGCAGATGTCGGACGGGTTCAAGTGCCGACTCTTCGCTATCACCCTTAAGGAGAAGGCAAGAGAGTGGTTCCACCAACTACCGGCCAGCTCCATCTACTGCTTCGAGGGCCTGCGCCGGGGGTTCATGCTGAGGTTCACTACCTCGAAGAGGAGGAAGGAGTCGGAATCCCTGTTCCACATCAAGCAGGGGGTGAATGAGACGATGGGGAGCTACGTAGATCGGTTCCAGGAGGAGGTTACTCAGGTACAGGAGATGCCAGACCATAGTTTTATGATGGCCTTTACCCTGGGCCTGCAATAGGGATTCTTCAGGATGGAGCTGAAGAGAGTCCCCCCTTCCTCTCTTATGAGGAGCTGATGGAGAGGGCGGCGAGAGAAGTTTACGGGGAGGCATCAAACCCGGAGTTTGCGCAGAAGCTGGCCAGGTGGGTCACAGAGGAGGAGAAGGAAGCGAGAGGAAGAAGGGGACAGGAAGAGAGGAGAGGAGAGCTCCGGTAGGGGGAGCAGAGGCAGCTCCAGGGGCAGCAGCAGCCTAGGTGGGGGCGTCAGGAGCCCGACCGTCGGCTGGGCTGGAGGCCTGAGTGTCAAGGGTAGGGGCCATAGAGAGGATACCAAGGAAGGGATCGCCATCAAGGGGGGAAAGATCAATTCCACCCCCCGGGCTGGAGGCAGGCCCAGAGGCCCCGGCTCCCCGATCAAGAAGAGGTTATGGTCATAGCCATGGGGGAGAGGAGGAGAGTAGCAAGGAGAAGGAGGAGAGAAGTTAGAGTGGAGTTGCCCTATTGCGACTTCCATCAGAAGGAGGGGCACGCCACAGCCACGTACCCGGAGTTCCTTGAAGTGAGAGGGAACAAGGAGCAGCAGCAGCAACAGGGGTGCCAGGAAGTCAGGATCGAGGAGGTCCTTCCTCGGGCAGAGGAGGACCGTTGCGAAGACCGGGTGGACATTGGGACCCGAGGAGGGATCAGAGTGATCCACGGAGGGGTGGGGGTCGAGGCTTCCCGGAAGGCGAGCCTCCACACCATGTATCGTCGGAGCGTTGCCTCCACATCCCAAACCCCACCCCCAGAAGAGAGGATCACCTTCTCCAGGAGCGACATGTCGGATCACGAGGATCCATTCTGTGATGTGCTGGTCATCAAGGCAGCCATCAAAAATTTTACCGTCTCTCGGATCCTCGTTGACAACAGAAGCTCCGTCAACGTCTTCTTCAAGAAGGCGTTTGACGCGATGAAGGTGGAGGCGAAGTGGGTGCTGGACTCGGACGAACCCTTGTTCGATTTTTTGGGGGAGAGGAAGGAAGTGGAGGGAGGAGTCGGCCTCCATGTCACCCTGGGGGCAGTCCAGAAACTGCAGGTTCGTCATCGTGGATGCCCCCAGCAGCTACAATGCCATCTTCGGGAGGCCCCTTATCAGCGCCTTCCGCTGCATCCCCTCATCATTCCATCAGTGCTTGAAGTTCAATGCTGAGGGGATTCAGGTCAGGGTCAGGGGGGACCCCAAGGTGGCGCGGGAATGCTATGTCACCGTCGTGAACTCCATCTCTTGGCAGGAGGGAGCCGAGGAGATGGGGCGAAGAATGGAGGAGGCTGAGCATGAAGCTGGCAAGGAGGAGCTGGAGGTGGAGAGCTGCGCTGAGAAGGAGGCGGCATAAAGAGATCAGGAGGAGACGGCCGAAGTGATGGTCATGGAGGAAGAGGTAGAGGTCCCCATTCCAGAGGAAAGGGATGCTGAAGGATGGGGGGAGCAGTCCAGGTTGGAGGCTGCAGAGGAAGTGGAGCTGGAGGTCCTCACCCGTGGAGGCAGGGTGGAGAAGGTTCGCGTCAGCGAAGGGCTGACCTCGGAAGACCAAGGCAGGATGCTGGAGTGCATCCAGAAGAATGTGGACATCTTTGCATGGAACGCCGCGGAGATGCCGGGGGTTGACGCGGATGTGGCCTGCCACCTCCTCAACCTGGACCCGAGAACACGCCCCGTCCAACAAAAGAAGAGGTCCACTGCGGACAAGCTGGCAGAGCCCATCAGGGAGGAGGTGGCAAAGCTCCTCAAGGCCGGCTTCGTGTCTGAGATCCAATACCCCGGTTGGGTCTCCAATGTGGTCATGGTCAAAAAGGGAGACGGCCAGTGGCAAATGTGTATCGATTTCTCTTTACTTAATAAAGTTTGTCCTAAGGACTGTTATCCTTTGCCTCGGATCGACGCGCTGATTGACTCATCCGTTGGTTTTTCTGTAATGAGTTTTCTAGATGCTTTTTCAGGTTATCATCAAATCAGGATGCACCCCCCGGACATCAAGGATGTCTCGTTCATTACGGGGGACGGATGCTACTGTTACAAGATGATGTCATTTGAGCTAAAGAACGCAGAGACAATCTACCAGAAGATGATGGATAGGGTCTTCAAAGAGCAAAAGGGAAGGAACCTGGAACTCACACGGGTTCTTGGCACGGGAATGCTATGTTACCGCTGTGAACTCCATCTCTTGGCAGGAGGGAACCGAGGAGATGGGGTGAAGAATGGAGGAGGCTGAGCAGGAAGCAGACAGGGAGGAGCTGGAGGTGGAGAACTGCGCAGAGGAGGAGACAGCTGGAGGAGACCAGGAGGAGATGGCTGAAATGATGGCCGTGGAGGAAGAGGTGGAGGTGGAGGTCCCCGTTCCGGAGGAAAGGGATGCTAAAGGATGGGGGGAGCAGTCTCGGTTGGAGGTTGCAGAGTAAGTGGTGGAGTTGGAGGTCCTCACCCGTGGAGGCAGGGTGGAGAAAGTCCGCGTCAGCGGAGGGCTGACCCCGGAGGACCAAGGCAGGATGCTGGAGTGCATCCAGAAGAATGTGGACATCTTCGCATGGAACGCCACAGAGATGTCGGGGGTTGACGTGTATGTGGCCTGCCACCGCCTCAACCTGGACCCGGGAACACGCCCCGTGTAACGCCCCAAAACTCAAAAGAGCGACGGGGGACGTTTTGGGCCAGATCTGGAATCTGGTAGGAGGCACACGGCCTGGGACACGGGTGTGTCCCAGGGCGTGTCAGGCTGGAGTCAACGATTTGGTCGAGAGGTCGACAATTTTGGAGTCGACGATCGGCGAGCAGAGAACACGGCCTGAGACACGGGCGTGTCTCAGGGCGTGTCGAGCCCGTGTCGACGATCGGCCCGGGGAGTCGACGAATTTTGCTCGACGAAGTGTCGAGACATGACACACGGCCTAGGACACGGGCGTGTCCAAGGCCGTGTCAGCAAGTCGACGAATTCGCTCGACGAAGTGTCGAGACAAGGCACACGGCCTAGGACACGGGCGTGTCCAAGGCCGTGTCGGGTGGTCGACGAACTTCACTCGACGAAGTGTCGAGACCGTGAACACAGCCTGGAGCCCAGGCGTGTTCGAGTGGACACGGGTTAGGACACGGGCGTGTCCAAGAACCCGTGTGAGTCTCGGTTTGTTTTCGGGATGTATCAATGGGGGCACACGACCGACCACACGGCCGTGTCAGTTGGAACACGGGCGTGTCAGGTCGAACACGGGCGTGTTGGATGCCCGTGTGTTGTTCCAGGCGCGTCGATTTTGACGGCGAATGAGGGACACGGCCCTGGACACGGGCGTGTGACAGGCCGTGTTCGGCCCAGATTCTGCATTTTAGATCTGGATCGTGGCCGTTCGTTTCTTTAATTCAGGATCCGATGTCTGGGGGCTGTTAGTACTTGGATATACATGGGATTGGACCTTAGAAACCCTCATTTCACTTGAGAGGTTATCTTTCTAAAGTATAGAGAGAGAGGAGAGCAAAAGGAGGAAGAAGAAGCTAGATCCGGCCATTGGAGGAGCTTCGAAGCTCCAAATCACGAGCCGACTTCGGATCTACGGAGGTAAAGAGAGTGCGGTGCTTTTCATCTGCTTACTTTTCCATGGCGCCAAGGAAGAACGCTAGGGTAACGATTCTCTTCTTGAGCATGTGAAGCTCTCCTTTTTTGCATAGGAAGCCCGCTCTCGCGAGTTTGCGGTGAGTTGGAGGTGTTCCTTCAGGTAGATATGTAAAGTCCCCGTTGTTTAGAGTCCGTATTCGAGAACGGACATAGGCATGATGTGTGAAGCCTACCCGGACATGTTGATCTGGATCAGTGATGTCGCATTGCATAAATGCCGGAGAAGACTCCGTGCGATTGTTTGTTTTTCAGGTTTTCTACGTGGTAGATTGCAACATGGAGCCTTGGGGATTAACCCAAAGGTGCACCCGGAAAACTGGGCGGATGCGTCATCTTGCCAACTTGGTGGCCTGAGAGCCAACTTGAACATAACCGAGTTATGTGATTTTGTGATGGAAACGGGACTCGGGAGAAGTTTGACCTGCGCATATGTTTTGAATTAACGTTGCGATGTGAGCACGAGTTAGATGGAACCGTACCTGTTCTATGTCGTTCGGTTAAAGAGACCTAAGGCTACGTGGCACTTGTCATTGGCATAGATGAGGGTCTTCGACAGTCTATGGTTTAAATTACCGTGACCCATGCCGGGAAGACAAATTGCTCATTGTTTGGCCATCCAAAGGGATGGTGGTGAGTCGGCAGACTTAGACTGTGATCACCGAGAATGTGCCCTGAGAGCACGGGGTGTGTGGCCGTGTGAGCCTACGCCTGTGATGAAATGTACAATTATACACTGCTTGATTATGCTAATAACTGCAGGGAAGGAGCATCGTCGCCCCGAGTTGGGGGCGAGATCGTTATAATTTGGTCAGCATTGCTGACCGTTGCCTTTGTTTGCCACCGTGCGGTGGTTTTGTTGCTTGCAGGTGCTGCCGGACCAAGCGGTCAATAGCGGGCTAAAGTCCAAATTGCAAAGCCGGCCCTCGAAGGCCTAATTGGAGTGTTTACTGCTTTTATTCATGTGTGACCGGCCTGCGTGCCGTGGTTTGTAAATCATGTAATATTAAGTAATCAATTTTGTAAGGCTTTAAGAGCAGTACTTGTGTATGTACTACATTCCTATTTGGTTTATTAGTGGACATTCGTGCTCTTTGTGCTGGGTTCTTTATTGCAACTTAAACTTCTTCCGCTAGAGTGCTCTGTGTAGGACGTTATGATTGGTTGGATGGTTTCCTTTGAGTAACCACCCGGTCTGTCTGTGGTATATGACATCGGGCCCCGGCCGGACCTACTGCTATACGCTATGCGACGGATATGGGGTGTTACAATTTGGTATCAGACTACTGGTTTCGGTCAGCCTTCAACTGAATTCGTGGTCAAATTCTTTTTAAGGGGTGGTGAGCACATGTGTGTGCGTCATCGTTATAACAACAAAAGAACCCATGAATGTCCACTTAGGAATGAAAATACACGTGTTTGGGGAACATGCGTGTTCCTATAATTGTTGTTTGCAATTTTATTTGGTCGCTTAACGGTGTTTTGTACCACTATAGGTGACCAGAAGCGGTGTTGGGCCGCCAGAATGTCCGGTTTCTGAGGAGTATAGTGCACCCAGTGAGGTGTTTGAGACCCCCTCCTTCATATGAAACCGTTAGAAGGATCGTTGAAGCGGTGTTCGCTGTGACGGGTGCACAGCATGGAAGAAATGTAAAACCCTGCGCCCCTGTTGTGGCTTCAACGCCGGTTGGCGTGATGGAGCAGATGACCTTTGGTAGACCATCGGGGTAGCAGCTGAATATGCATTTAGTGCAGGGAGCGCACACAGTTGAGGAATATTTGCAAGCATTTCTTATGATAAACCGCTACCCATGTTTCGAGTTGGATAATGAGCAAGCTACAGTCGATAGATTTTATAATGGCCTGCGCGCCGAGTTACGAGTTTTAATGCTAGGACCAAAGCTATTGGGATTCCGAGTCTTGGTGGAATCAGCTAGATCTTTGGAGGCAGATTTGAGGAAGACTCTCCCGATGCCAGCGACCATGGTATCGAACTATGCAAGCCCTATAAGAGTTGCATCCGGCGGAATGCTGGAGAAAGGGGCTACGACATCGACTAGCAAAGCTACTTACACATGTTTTACTTGTGAAAAGAAAGGGCATTTTGCCCGAGAATATCGGAATGGTGCTCAGAGGACTAAGAAAGCTATGTCAGGAGCAGTTGAGGACGTTAGCGCAAAGGAAACGGCATTCAAAATGTCGAATACCTCAAAGTCTGGCTATCAAAAATGGTATAAGAAGGCTAGGACTTCGGGTCCAGCCCCCTCTGCTGGTGCTTCTGGGGTGACTACGGGTCGAACCCCGGGTGCATGTTTCAACTATGGGGAGCCGGGGCATTATGCCCGTGAGTGCCTAAAGTCCTGGAGGAAGCACGCCGTCGTGGGGACAGGTATGGTTTAAAGATAGTTTTGCCTTAAATACTTGTTGCCCTTGTGCATGTTAGCTTAGAACTACTTGTGCTAAGCTTTGTTCTGACTTTACTTTATCTGGCGAGAGCGTCGTTCATTTAGGGAGCTTCGCATTCCTTTATTAGGAATTATATTGTGCGTCAAAGTACCTCCTTCCATGGTAAGAGACAAATTGGATGCGTTATGGTCCAATGGTGCTCATTGTGCGCGGGTAGAATTTGTGCGCTTAGGTTTGGATCGGGAGTCAGGCGTTCCATTTGCTAACGTCACTACCGCCGCTGGAGGAGTTCGACGTAATATTTGGCATGGACTGGCTCTCGGAGCAGCGAGCCTATATTGATTGCGGTCGGAAGGAAGTCAAGTTTGGAGCAAGTCGTGAGACGACTTTTACGGGCTTAAAGGCGTCAAGCAAGACGTTGATGTCTGCTCTTCAGGTGGTGAAGGTGGTTCGTGCCGGTGCAGAACTATTCTTTACACCAGTGGAGGTTGCAAAGCCGAAGCCCGCGTTGGAAAGTATTTCAGTGGTATCGGAATACCCTGATGTGTTCCCTAGAGATCTCCCTGGAGCCCCGCCTCAACGGGAGATAGATTTTACGATAGAGCTCGTACCAGGTGCAAAGCCTGTGTCATGCTCTCCATATCGGCTAGCGCCTAAGGAAATGGCGGAGCTGAAGGTGCAACTTCAAAAGCTGTTGGAGCAAGGGTATGTGCGCCCAAGTTCTTCGTCTTGGAGCGCGCCGGTCCTCTTTGTTAAGAAGAAGGACGGAAGCTTGAGACTATGTATTGAATATCGGGAGCTCAACAAGTTGACGGAAAAGAACAAGTACCTGATCCCCCCGAATCGATGATCTCTTTGATCAGTTGGTCTGGTCGACGGTGTACTCAAAGTTGGATCTCAAGTCCGGGTACTATCAGCTGCAAATAAAGGAGAGTGATATCCCGAAGACAGTGTTCAGTACGAGATACGGGCATTACGAGTTTATGGTCATGCCGTTTGGGCTGACTAATGTGCCGTCAGTGTTCGTGGATTTGATGAACAGGACCTTCAGGGAGTACTTGAACCATTTGGTGATCGTCTTCATCGATGATATTTTGGTGTACTTGTAGAGTGACAGCGGAAAGTGCACAAGAGGAATTATCCGGTTCATGACTTGGTGTTAGCGGCCGTGATTTTTGCCTTGAAGTTGTGGAGGCATTATAGTTACGGTGTGAAGATTGATATCTACACCGATCATAAGAGCCTGAAGTATTGGTTTGATCAGAAAGATCTGAATATGCGACAACGTAGATGGATGGAGTTCCTAGGAGACTATACATTCAAGATCCACTACGTGCCTGGTAAAGGTAATGCAGTTGCGGACGCGTTGAGTCGCCGGGCCCCAGCTCAAGCTAATTGGCTATCGATCCATGACGAGCGATTGGTTCGGGAGTTGGAGGCATTGGAGATTGTTTGTGTATATAAGCAATCAAGTGCTGAAGCAGTACTGCGTTGGACTGAAGTCCAATACGACCTGGCCGATCGGATTCGACAGGCTTTGGATATGAATGTCCATATGAAGCAGTTCATGGTAGAGGCTCTGGATGGGTCAAATTCCCAATTCGTTGTGGATGACGGATTACTTTGGATAGACGGTCGTCTGTGCGTCCCAAATGTGGGCAATTTGGGGGTGGAATTGTTGTACGAGGCACATCATACCAAGTACTCGATTCACCCGGGAAGCACGAAGATGTACCGCGATGTAAAGAAACTGTTTTGGTGGCCGGGTTTGAAGAAGGATGTGGCGCTCTACGTGGCGAAGTGCCAAACTTGCGCCTTATTGAAGGCGGAATGCCAAAAGCCAGGAGGATTTATGAAGTCCTTGTCTATTCCAGAGTGGAAATTCGACGACATCACTATGGACTTTGTGCACGGTTTGCCAAGGTCGCAAAAAGGAAACAACGCCATTGGGGTGGTCGTAGATCGGTTATCGAAGGTGTCGCATTTCATTCCGCATAGGAAGGATGATCCGGTGGATAAGTTGGCAAAACTATATGTGGATAATATAGTACGACTTAACGATGTGCCCCGCAGCATCGTGAGTGACCGAAATGGGCGGTTCACGTCCAATGATTGGAGGCTTGTGCAACAAGTGTTGGGAACAAAGTTAAAATTCAGCACAGTCTTCCATCCGCAAACGGATGGGCAGACCGAGAGGGTCAATAAAACTATGGAAGACATGCTCCGCATGTGTGTCTTGGACTTTGGAAAGCAATGAGAAGACCATATTTATTTGGTGGAGGTTGCGTACAACAATAGCTACCAGGCGAGTATTCAAATGACGCCCTTCGAGGCCCTTTATGGTAGAAGATGTCGCACACCGTTATCTTGGTCAGAAACGGGTGAGTCAAAGTTGTATAAGCGATTAGAAGTGGAGGATGCTACTTCGTTGGTGCGAACCATTCGGGAGAGGTTGCTTATCCCTCAGGACCGACAAGCGAAATACTTTAATGCCAAGCACAGGAACGTGAAGTTCGCTGTGGGAGACTGGGTGTACTTAAAGATCAAGTCGTTCAAGGGTGTCTCGCGGGTGCGGCGATTGAAAAAGCTAAGCCCGAGATACCTTGGGCCGTTTGAGGTTCTGGAGCGAGTTGGTGAAGCAGCCTATCGGTTGAAGTTTTCTGTGGAGCTTAGTGGAATACATGATGTATTCCATATTTCGGTGCTACGGAAGGCGGTGCAAGAGCCTACGCAAGTAATCGTAGTTGATCAAGTGCCGATTGATAGTGGGTTGACGACTAAGGTCAAGCCCGTACGTATTGAAGACTCGAAAGTCAAGCGGCTATGCAATAAAGAGATAAGGATGGTCAAGGTCCGATGAGACAATTGCGGTCGAGAGGAGCTCTCTTGGAAGCGAGAGCAGACTATGCTTGACGAGTACCCGGAGTTATTCCGCTCAGGTACAATTTTAGTTTTATGTTTTTTTCCTTTATGAAATTTCGAGGACGAAATTCTTTTAAGAGGGGGAGAGTTGTAATGCCCCGAAACTCAAAAGAGCGACGGAGGATGTTTTGGGCCAGATCTGGAATCTGGTAGGAGGAACACGGCCTGGGACATGGGCGTGTCCCAGGGCGTGTCAGGCTGGAGTCGACGATTTGGTCGAGAGGTCGACGATTTTGGAGTCGACGATCGGCGAGCAGAGAACACAGCCTGAGATATGGGCGTGTCTCAGGGCGTGTCGAGCCCGTGTCGACGATCAGCCCGGGGAGTAGACGAATTTTGCTCGACGAAGTGTCGAGACATGACACACGGCCTAGGACAAGGGCGTGTCCAAGGCCGTGTCAGCAAGTCGACGAATTCGCTCGAAGAAGTGTCGAGACAAGGCACACGGCCTAGGACACGGGCGTGTCCAAGGCCGTGTCGGGTGGTCGACGAACTTCACTCGACGAAGTGTCGAGATCGTGAACATGGCCTAGAGCCCAGGAGTGTTCGAGTGGACACAGGTTAGGACACGGGCATGTCCAAGAACCTGTGTGAGTCTCGGGTTGTTTTCGGGCTGTATTGATGGGGGCACACGGCCGACCACACAGCTGTGTCAGTTGGAACACGGGCGTGTCAAGTCGAACACAGGCGTGTTGGATGCCCGTGTGTTGTTCCAGGCGCGTCGATTTTGATGGCGAATGAGGGACACGGTGTTGAAGCCAAAATTGACCTCTGTGGAGTTCGGGGTCCCTGAAAGGGGTGACCTCACACCTACTACACTCGAGAGAACGTCACGGACCGGAGACTTAGGAGACTATGAATAGACTCTCGGCTCTAGCACGGAGGTCCCACCTCACACCCGGAAGGCTACCTGAGCTTTTCCCCTCCCTTACCAAAGGGCTAGGCTAGGCGCCTTGGAGAGCTCTCTCTACTCTACCAAGAAGAAGCTAAGGGAGGAGGAAGCTGAGAAAAGGATCCTCTCCAAGGCACCAAAGGGGGTCTATTTATAGTTTTTCCAAGTCCTGGGGGTAAAAAGACCGAAAAACCCCTACGTCCAAAAGGCCTCGGGCCAATAGAAAACAGTCACGCCGAGGGGTAAAGGGGGAATTCCCCCCGAGGGCAAGAAGGTAAAACTGCAGGGGGGGGCAAGGGCGAGACCGCGGCCTCTGACTGGTCTCGCCCCGCCAGGCCGCCAAGCTAGAAGGGGCAGGGGCGAGACCCTGGCCCCCGGCCGGTCTCGCCCCACCAGGCCGCCAGGCTAGAAGGGGCAGGGGCGAGACCCCGGCCCCCGGCCGGTCTCGCCCAACCAGGCCGCCAGGCTCGAAGGGGCAGGGGCGAGACCCCGGCCCCGGCCGGTCTCGCCCCGCCAGGCCGCCAGGCTAGAAGGAGCAGGGGCGAGACCCCGGCCCCCGGCCGGTCACGCCCCACCAGGCCGCCAGGCTAGAAGGAGCAGGGGCGAGACCCAGGCCCCCGGCCGGTCTCGCCCCACCAGGCCGCCAGGCTAGAAGGGGCAGGGGCGAGACCCCGGCCCCCGGCCGGTCTCGCCCCGCCAGGCCGCCAGGCTAGAAGGGGCAGGGGCGAGACCCCGGCCCCTGGCCGGTCTCGCCCCACTAGGCCGCCAGGCTAGAAGGAGGCGGGGGCGAGACCCTGGCCCCCGGCCGGTCTCGCCCCACCAGGCCGCCAGGCCGAAGGAGGCGGGGGCGAGACCCTGGCCCCCGGCCGGTCTCGCCCCACCAGGCCGCCAAGCACCTATCGAGACGGGGGCTGGTGTTAGCCAACTTGCCGCACCCGCCCCCCAAAAGAGGGCCACTGGGGGGAGGTAGATTTTTCCTCCCCCTACTAGTATGTTTTCAAGCTAGAGCCAAAATTGGCCACCGAGAGTGCAATATCTCTCAAAAGCTTAAAACTATACAGGGGCGAATACGGGGTTGTACACAATCCCCGCTCTTTTCGAGGTTGGCACAAACTCGGAAAGAAATGTCCAACTCAACGTATTCGCGAGTGCAATTTCCTTGCGCGCCTCTCCAGGGAGTCAACCTGCCACGCTAGCTATGGAAGCCTAGGTGGCGAGACCCCCTCCAGGTAAAAAATACTTGGCCCCCGGAGGGGTCAACCTGTCATGCCAGCTATGGGAGCCTGGGTGGCGAGACCCCCTCCAGGTAAAAAATACTTGGCCCCTGGAGGGGTCAACCTGCCATGCCAGCTATGGGAGCCTGGGTGGCGAGACCCCCTCCACGTAAAAAATACTTAGCCTCCACGAGAGGTACTACCGGCCCTGCCAGCTAGTGAGAGCCTGGCAGCGGGATCCTCATTGGAGCAAAGAGACTTTTACTCCCCCCGAGGCACATTCGACCCAACCAGCTAGTGGGAGCCTGGCTGAGGAGATTCTCTCAGGGGTGGGATTTGATCTCCCCGAGGCACATTCGACCCAACCAGCTAGTGGGAGCCTGGCTAAGGAGATCCTCTCGGGGGTGGGGCGTGATCTCCCCGAGGCACATTCGACCCAACCAGCTAGTGGGAGCATGACTGAGGAGATCCTCTCGGGGTTGGGATTTGATCGCCCCGAGGCACATTCGACCCAACCAGCTAGTGGGAGCCTGGCTGAGGAGATCCTCTCGGGGGTGGGACTTGATCTCCCGGAGGCACATTCGACCCAACCAGCTAGTGGGAGCCTGGCTGAGGAGATCCTCTCGGGGGTGGGACTTGATCTCCCCGAGACACATTCGACCCAACCAGCTAGTGGGAGCCTGGCTGAGGAGATCCTCTCGGGGGTGGGACTTAATCTCCCCGAGGCACATTCGACCCAACCAGCTAGTGGGAGCCTGGCTGAGGAGATCCTCTCGGGGTTGGGACTTGATCTCCCCGAGGCACATTCTACCCAACCAGCTAGTGGGAGCCTGGCTGAGGAGATCCTCTCGGGGGTGGGACTTGATCTCCCCGAGGCACATTCGACCCAACCAGCTAGTGGGAGCCTGGCTGAGGAGATCCTCTCAGGGGTGGGACTTGATCTCCCCGAGGCACATTCGACCCAACCAGCTAGTGGGAGCCTGGCTGAGGAGATCCTCTCGGGGGTGGGACTTGATCTCCCCGAGGCACATTCGACCCAACCAGCTAGTGGGAGCCTGGCTGAGGAGATCCTCTCGGGGGTGGGACTTGATCTCCCCGAGGCACATTCGACCCAACCAGCTAATGGGAGCCTGGCTGAGGAGATCCTCTCAGGGGTGGGAAACCAGGTGTGCTACTTAAATTCTACCAAATCCAACATCCTCAAAAGGGGAAAATATTGGGTTACATGACCCCCCCCCCCCCCGACTCAGCCGGTCGGGGGCTGGACTCAATACAACATAAGAAAAATACAGGATTCCGCCGGGGCGAGGCTTCCTCAGGGGGTCTGGGCCTGGTGGTCGCCATCCGCTTCCTGCTCGCCGGACACTTCCATCCTGCTCAGGCTCTCCATGATCTTCTCCATCTCCTCTGCCTTGTCCAACCAAGAGATGGTGTTGACGGCCGTGACATAACACTGTCTTGCCATCCTGGAGTCTCCCTTGACTCTGACCTGGATCCCTCCTGAGTTGAACTTGAGGCATTGGTGGAAGGAAGACGGCACACAATGGAAGGCGTTGATGAGGGGCCTTCCGAAGATGGCGTTGTAGCTGCTTGGAGCGTCAACAATGACAAACCGGCAGTTCATTGAGACTCCCCCCAATTTAACTTGGAGTCCCACTCCACCTTCAACCTCCTTCCTTTCCCCTGAAAATCCGAACAGGGGTCCGTCTGAGGCCAACACCCTCCATGATTCTACCTTCATCTCGTCAAACGCCTTGCTGAAAACGACGTTGACGGAGCTCCCATTGTCAACCAAGATCCGGGAGACGGTGTAGCCCTCGATGGCCATCTGGATGACCAGTGCATCGCAAAACGGATCCTCATGATCTGGCAGGTCCTTTACCGAGAAGGTGATCTTCTCCTCTTGGGGCGGTGTCTGGGAGGTTGAGGCGACGCTCCTTCGGTACATGACATGGAGGCTTGCCTTCCGAGTGGCCTCAACCCCCACTCCACCGTGGATCACCGCTATACCGCCTCGGGGTCCGACATCGACCCGGTCCTCACACACATCATCACCCCCTTCTCTGGGTAGAACCTCTTCAACCCGCACTGGCGGCTGTGGCTGGGCAGGGCCTCTCGCTCCCCTCACTTCCAGAAACTCGGGGCAGGTAGCCGTGGCGTGCCCCTCCACCTGGTGGAAGTCACAGTACGGTAGCGCTCCTCCCCTCCTTCGGCGGGCTGGGTGTTCTCTCCTATTTCCTCTTCCCCCTCCACCTATCGTCAAGGCTTACTGCGGCGGGGGGAGGAGCTGTCTTGGGGCTTGCCTGTGGAAGTTGAACCTCCCTTGGCCCCCATGGAAGTTTCCCCCATCTTGGGCGTAACCTCTTCCCGAGCCCTGAACGGGTCCTCCCTGTTGCCTCCAACCTGGTTCCGGACCCTCCTGAGCTCTTCGCTCCTCTCTCCTTCTTCCTTCATGAGGTCTCGAGCCACCTTGCTCCTTCGACTCCATATCTGTTAGCTTTGCCAACTTCTTGACGAAAGCTGGGTTGGCCGCCTCCATGGCAATCTCCTTCGCCGCCCTTTCCATCAGCTCCTCGAAGGAAAGGAGGGCCTTCCGGGTTAAGCTCATCTTGAAGAAGCCCTCCTTCAGCCCAACGGTGAAGGCCATCTGGAGAGCATACCCTGGCATCTCCTGGACCTCCAGGATCTCCTCTTGGAACCTGTCAACGTAACAGGCCAGCGACTCCTCGGCCCCTTGCCTTATCAGGAAGATCGACTCAGGACTCCTCTTCCGCTTCTTGGAGGTGGAGAAGCGAAGCTGGAAGCTCCGGCTCAAGTCCTCGAACCCATAGATCGACCTCGGAGGGAGTTGATGGAACCAGTCCCTTGTCTTCTCCTTCAACGTGATCGCAAAGAGGCGACACTTGAAGGCGTCCGTCATCGGCCTGATGGAGACGACATCCTCGAACCACTGCAGATGTTGGACGGGGTCATCCTTCCCAGTATAGTAAGCCATATCTGGCTCTCTGAACCCCTCGGGAACGGGAGCTGAGATGATTAGCTCGCTGAAGGGAGACCCCCTAAGGGGTGGTCTCGCCACTTCTACTCGCGCGACCTGCTCGCCTGGGAGGTTGGCACTCGTCGGGCTGGAGAACAGCTCCCGGCCGGTGAGCTCTCGCTCGACCCCATCTCCCATCCTCTCCTTCCCTGGCCTTCTTACTGGTGCACTTCCTTCTTCCCCCGCTGGGGTCATCTCGCCTAGACCCCTGGGAGTCGACTCGTCGAGGGGGGGAGCTAGCTCCTGGGGGGTCGGGGTGGAGCTGCCACCCTGAGGAGCAATGCTTCGCAGCATCTCCATGATGCCCTGGATGGAGGCCATGAACTCTTGCCTCCCAACAAAGGGTCCTGGGCTGGGGAGCGCGCCGAGATCATCACTACCTCCTTGACCTCCCGTCATGACACTCTCTCAGGATCTTCTGTGCTGGTCACTCTCCACGCTCACCGCACTAAAAGTGTTGAAGCCAAAATTGACCTCTGTGGAGTTCGGGGTCCCTGAAAGGGGTGACCTCACACCTACTACACTCGAGAGAACGTCACGGACCGGAGACTTAGGAGACTATGAACAGACCCTCGGCTCTAGCACGGAGGTCCCACCTCACACCCGGAAGGCTACCTGAGCTCTTCCCCTCCCTTACCAAAGGGCTAGGCTAGGCGCCTTGGAGAGCTCTCTCTACTCTACCAAGAAGAAGCTAAGGGAGGAGGAAGCTGAGAAAAGGATCCTCTCCAAGGCACCAAAGGGGGTCTATTTATAGTTTTTCCAAGTCCTGGGGGTAAAAAGACCGAAAAACCCTACGGCCAAAAGGCCTCGGGCCAATAGAAACAGCCACGCCGAGGGGTAAAGGGGGAATTCCCCCCGAGGGCAAGAAGGTAAAACTGCACGGGGGGGGGGGGGGGGGGGGGGGGCAAGGGCGAGACCGCGGCCTCTGACCGGTCTCGCCCCGCCAGGTCGCCAAGCTAGAAGGGGCAGGGGCGAGACCCCGGCCCCCGCCGGTCTCGCCCCACCAGGCTGCCAGGCTAGAAGGGGCAGGGGCGAGACCCCGGCCCCGGCCGGTCTCGCCCCACCAGGCCGCCAGGCTAGAAGGGCAGGGGCGAGACCCCGGCCCCCGGCCGGTCTCGCCCCGCCAGGCCGCCAGGCTAGAAGGAGCAGGGGCGAGACCCCGGCCCCCGGCCGGTCTCGCCCCACCAGGCCGCCAGGCTAGAAGGGGCAGGGGCGAGACCCCGGCCCCCGGCCGGTCTCGCCCCGCCAGGCCGCCAGGCTAGAAGGGGCAGGGGGCGAGACCCCGGCCCCCGGCCGTCTCGCCCCACCAGGCCGCCAGGCTAGAAGGAGGCGGGGGAGAGACCCTGGCCCCCGACCGGTCTCGCCCCACCAGGCCGCCAGGCCGAAGGAGGCGGGGGCGAGACCCTGGCCCCCGGCCGGTCTCGCCCCACCAGGCCGCCAAGCACCTATCGAGACGGGGGCTGGTGTTAGCCAACTTACCGCACCCGCCCCCCAAAAGAGGGCCACTGGGGGGAGGTATATTTTTCCTCCCCCTACTAGTATGTTTCCAAGCTAGAGCCAAAATTGGCCATCGAGAGTGCAAAATCTCTCAAAAGCTTAAAACTATACAGGGGTGAATACGGGGTTGTACACACGGCCCTGGACACGGGCGTGTGCCAGGCCGTGTTCGGCCCAGATTCTGCATTTTAGATCTGGATCGTGGTCGTTCGTTTCTTTAATTCAGGATCTGACGACTGGGGGCTGTTCGTACTTGCATATACACGGGATTGGACCCTAGAAACCCTCATTTCACTTGAGAGGTTAACTTTCTAAAGTATTGAGAGAGAGGAGAGTCAAAGGAGGAAGAAGAAGCTAGATCCGGCCATTGGAGGAGCTTCGAAGCTCCAAATCGCGAGCCGACTTCGGATCTACGGAGGCAAAGAGAGTGCGGTGCTTTTCATCCGCTTACTTTTCCATGGCGCCAAGGAAGAACGCTAGGGTAACGATTCTCTTCTTGAGCATGTGAAGCTCTCCTTCTTTGCATAGGAAGCCAGCTCTCGCTAGTTTGCGGTGAGTTGGAGGCGTTCCTTCGGGTAGATATGTAAAGTCCCCGTTGTTTAGAGTCCGTATTCGAGAACGGATATAGGCATGATGTGTGAAGCCTACCCGGACATGTTGATCCGGATCGGTGATGTTGCATTGCATAAATGCCGGAGAAGACTCTGTGCGATTGTTTGTTTTTCGGGTTTTCTACGTGGTAGATTGAACAGGGAGCCTTGGGGATTAACCCAAAGGTGCACCCGGAAAACTGGGCGGATGCGTGATCTTGCCAACTTTGTGGCCTGAGAGCCAACTTGAACATAACCGAGTTATGTGATTTTGTGATGGAAACAGGACTCGGGAGAAGTTTGACCTGCGCATATGTTTTGAATTAACGTTGCGATGTGAGCATGGGTTAGATGGAACTGTACCCGCTCTATGTCGTTCGGTTAAAGAGACCTAAGGCTACGTGACACTTGCCGTTGGCATAGATGGGGGTCTTCGGCGGTCTATGGTTTAAATTACCATGACCCATGCCGGGAAGACAAATTGCTCATTGTTTGGTCGTCCAAAGGGATGGTGGTGAGTCGGCAGACTTAGACTGTGATCACCGAGAATGTGCCCTGAGAGCACGGGGTGTGTGGCCGTGTGAGCCTACGCCTGTGATGAAATGTATAATTATACACTGCTTGATTATGCTAATAAGTGCAGGGAAGGAGCATCGCCGCCCCGAGTTGGGGGCGGGATCGTTATAATTTGGTCAGCATTGCTGACCGTTGCTTTTGTTTGCCACCGTGCGGTGGTTTTGTTGCTTGCAGGTGCTGCCGGACCAAGCGGTCAATAGCGGGCTAAAGCCTAAATTGCGAAGCCGGCCCTCGAAGGCCTAATTGGAGTGTTTACTGCTTTTATTCATGTGTGACCGGCCTGCGTGCCGTGGTTTGTAAATCATGTAATATTAAGTAAACAATTTTGTAAGGCCTTAAGGCCAGTACTTGTGTATGTACTACATTCCTATTTGGTTTATTAGTGGACATTCGTGCTCTTTGTGTTGGGTTCTTTATTGCAACTTAAACTGCTTCCGCTAGAGTGCTCTGTGTATGTTGAGAACCAAGGTCCAGCGGGATTGGGTGTGTGTGGGACCGCATATTTGGGCTTCCCCATCGCGTTCCAGGTCTGGGTGTTGACCCCGGTGGGCCCCCGTGTGGCGGAATATCTCCGCCATCCCGTGGATGAATTAGTCCCACATTGCCTGCAGCGGGTGGTCCTTGGTGTTTATGTACCCCCGTCCCCCCTTACCATCACCTCGGGGTTTTGGGAAGATGTGTGGTGACGGGTAGTTTCAACATGGTATCAAAGCGAGGTTGTCCTGCTGCGGGGGTGTGTTGAGATTATATTAGCCAGCAGGACACGTGTGTGTGGGACCGCATATTTGGGCTTCCCCATCGCGTTCCAGGTCTGGGTGTTGACCCCGGTGGGCCCCCGTGTGGCGGAATATCCCCGCCATCCCGTGGATGGATTAGTCTCACATTGCCTGCAGCGGGTGGTCCTTGGTGTTTATGTACCCCCGTCCCCCCTTACCATCACCTCGGGGTTTTGGGAAGATGTGTGGTGACGGGTGGTTTCCACATGGTATCAGAGGCATCCCGCTGCGGGGGTGTGTTGAGAACCAAGGTCCATCGGGATTGGGTGTGTGTGGGACCGCATATTTGGGCTTCCCCATCGCGTTCCAGGTCTGGGTGTTGACCCCGGTGGGCCCCCGTGTGGCGGAATATCCCCGCCATCCCGTGGATGGATTAGTCTCACATTGCCTGCCAGCGGGTGGTCCTTGGTGTTTATGTACCCCCGTCCCCCCTTACCATCACCTCGGGGTTTTGGGAAGATGTGTGGTGACGGGTGGTTTCCACAGTGTAGGACGTTATGATTGGTTGGATGGTTTCCTTTGAGTAACCACCCGGTCTGTCTGTGGTATATGACGTCGGGCCCCGGCCGGACCTACTGCTATATGCTATGCGACGGATAGGGGGTGTTACACCCCGTCCAACAAAAGAAGAGGTCCACTGCAGACAAGCTGACAGAGCCCATCAGAGAGGAGGTGGCAAAGCTCCTCAAGGCCGGCTTCATGTCTGAAATCCAATACCCCGGCTGGGTCTCCAATGTGGTCATGGTCAAAAAGGGAGATGGCCGGTGGCGAATGTGTATCGATTTCTCTTTACTTAATAAAGCTTGTCCTAAGGATTGTTATCCCTTACATCGGATCGACGCGCTGGTTGACTCAGCCGTTGGTTTTTCTGTAATGAGTTTTCTAGATGCTTTTTTATGTTATCACCAAATTAGGATGCACCCCCCGGACGTCAAGGATGTCTCGTTCATCACGGGGGATGGATGCTACTTTTACAAGATGATGCCCTTCGGGCTAAATAATGCAGGGGCGACCTACCAGAAGATGATGAATAGGGTCTTCAAAAAGCAAAAGGGGAGGAACCTGGAGGTGTACGTGGATGACCTTATGATCAAGAGTCAGGATGTGGACTCCCACCTCCAGGACCTAGAGGAGACCTTTACTACCCTGCGCAAGTACAAGATGCGACTGAACCCCCTGAAGTGTGTTTTCGGGGCTAGTCGGGGAAAGTTCTTGGGGCATCTCCTCACCCCAGCAGGGGTCGAGCCGAATCCTGACAAGGTCAAGGCTATCATGGAGCTAGGGTCGCCACGGAATACCAATGAGGTGCAGCGCCTGACAGGGAAACTGGCAGGGCTAAGTAGGTTCCTCTCCCGGGCTGGGGAAAAGTGCTCCCCCTTCTTCAAGACACTAAGGGGCGGTCAAAGGTTTGAATGGATCAAGGAGTGCGCGGAGGCATTCCAAGCCCTCAAGATGCAGTTGACCCAGGCTCCGCTGCTCCAAGGGCCCAAGGAGGGGGAGGACCTATTTTTGTATCTCGGGGTCGGGGCAGAGGCCTTGAGCTCCGTCCTAGTTCGGGAGGAAGGGGAGAAGCAGCTCCATATTTACTACGTGAGTCGGGTCCTGAGGAAGGCCGAGCTCTGGTATCCAATTTTGGAGAAGCTGGCTTTTTCCCTGATCATCTCAGCCCGAAGGTTGCGACCTTATTTCCAGGCACACTCAATCCGAGTGGTGACTGACCATCCTCTTCTCAACATCTTTGAGGGGGTCGAGCATTCAGGTAGGATGGCCAAGTGGTCAGTGGAGTTGAGTGAGTTTGATGTTTCCTTCGTTCCGCGCCTCTCGATCAAAGCTCAAGCGATGACCGACTTCTTGGCTGATTATGTGATTGAGGTGGCAGAGTAAGAGCTCACTCGTCCGACTCCTTGGAAGGTGAAGGTGGACGGCGCCTCGGGGAAGCATTCCATGGGAGTGGGAGTAATCTTGGAGAGCCCTTAGGGGACTAGAATTGAGCAGAAGGTAGTGGTGCACTTTCTCATCACCAACAATCAAGCCGAGTATGAGGCCGTGATAGCAGGGCTGCGCCTGGACATGGAGCTAGGGGTGCTAGACGTGGAGGTCCTTACCGACTCCATGGTGGTAGCTTCCCAGATCAAAGGGGAGTTTGAAGCAATAGAGACTGCCCTGCGGTTGTACTTAGCCAAGGTAAAGGGGGTCATCGGCACGTTCCAAAATTTTTCCATCCAACACGTGCCCCGAGAGGAAAATGAGCAGGTCGATCAGCTCACAAAGCACGGTCCTCGGGTGGGGGGTGCCATCACCGACTTATTCCGCCCTTCCATCGAAGAGGGGGAGCTCATGGAGATAGATCAACGGCCTTCATGGATGGACCCAGTGGTAACTTTCCTCTCCACGGGAGAGTATCCGGAGGGGGCATATAAGAAGAAGCTCAGGCATAAGTCAGCATACTACCTCCTCCAGGACGGGCAGCTATACATGAAGGCACTCTCGGGGATGTTGGCTCGTTGCATTTCCGAGGGGAAGGTGCTAAGAATCTTGGAGGAAGTCCACTCCGGAGAGTGTGAGAGTCACTCCGGGAGTCGGACCTTGGAAGGGAGGATCGCCAGACAGGGGTATTTCTGGCCCACCCTGGGTCGTGATGCAATGGAGTTTGCAAGAAGGTGCCACAAATGCCAGTTGTTTGCCCCCCTCCAGCTACAGCCAGCTCAGCGACTCAAAAGTATCACAGCCCCCTGGCCCTTCGCCATTTGGGGAATGGATTTGGTTGGACCGTTCCCCCAGGCTAGTGGGCAGAGGAGATTCCTCCTGGTAATGATCGATTATTTCTCCAAGTGGCTGGAAGTGAAGGCGCTGGCCAAGGTGACCTCCCAGGTTATCAGAAACTTTATTTGGGGGGAGATCATCTGCCGCCATGGGCTGCCCCAGACCATTGTCACGCACAACGGGCTCCAGTTTGTCAGCGCTGAGTTCACCAGTTTTTGCGAGCAGCTTGTAATCGACCTCCGGTTTGCCTCGGTCCATCACCCCAGGAACAACGGGCAGGTGGAGGCCGCGAACAAGATTATTGTCAACCTCCTAAAAATAAAGTGGAAAATCTGACGGGAAGCTAGGTAAAGAAGCTCCCCGCAGTTCTCTGGGCCCTGAGGACCACCCCAAACACAGCTACCGGAGAGACCCCCTTCAAACTCTCTCATGGGTGCGAGGTAGTGCTCCCCGTAGAGTTTGAAGTTCAAACACCTCGAGTTGTTGCGGCCAATGAAGGCAGGGAAGAATGGCAAGCTGAGAACGAGGAGGAGCTGCGGCTATCCCTTGACATGGTGGAGGAACTGCGGGATCTTTCCGCCCTCCGGCAGGAAGAAGTGAAGAGACGGATGGCCAAGTACTTCGACAAGCACGTCAGAGTCAAACAATTTGTGGAGGGGGACTTGGTGCTGAAGAAGGTAGATGCAGCAGGGAGATCGACAACCGTGGGAAAGCTCAACCCCAGTTGGGAAGGCCCATTTATTGTAAAATAAGCGTTGAGATCAAGGGGGTATCGACTCCAAAATGTGGAGGGCGAGACCCTAAGTCTCACCTGGAGTGGTGACGACTTAAAACATTTTTTCCCTTGAAACTTGTAAGTTATGCCTTAATTTTTAATGAAAGTTCTTCAGTATGCCAATGTTGTCGCTATGAGTTCACATGGAGGAGTGAAGTGAATTTGGACCCCGAGCAGATCTCGATGTCAGGCTCTCACCTAGCTGGCAGGGCTGAAAGTCACTTGGTGTCATCCTTGGACCCCGAGCAGATCCCGCTGTCAGGCTCTCACCTAGCTGGCATGGCTGGAAGTCACTCCATGGTGGTAGTAGTGGACCCCGAGCAGATCCCGCTGTCAGGCTCTCACCTAGCTGGCAGGGCTGGAAGTCACCTGATGGTGGTAGTAGTGGACCCCGAGCAGTTCCCGCTGTCAGGCTCTCACCTAGCTGGCGGGGCTGGAAGTCACTCGGTGTCATCCTTGGACCCCGAGCAGATCCCGCTGTCAGGCTCTCACCTAGCTGGCAGGGCTGGAAGTCACTCGATGGTGGTAGTAGTGGACCCCGAGCAGATCCCGCTGTCAGGCTCTCACCTAGCTGGCAGGGCTGGAAGTCACTCGGTGTCATCCTTGGGCCTCGAGCAGATCCCGCTGCCAGGCTCTCACCTAGCTGGCAGGGCTGGAAGTCACTCGATGGTGGTAGTAGTGGACCCCGAGCAGTTCCCGCTGTCAGGCTCTCACCTAGCTGGCAGGGCTGGAAGTCACTCGGTGTCATCCTTGAGCCTCGAGCAGATCCCGCTGTCAGGCTCTCACCTAGCTGGCAGTGTTGGAAGTCACTCGATGGTAGTAGTAGTAGACCCCGAGCAGATCCCGCTGTCAGGCTATCACCTAGCTGGCAGGGCTGGAAGTCACTCGGTGTCATCCTTGGGCCTAGAGCAGACCCCGCTGTCAGGCCCTCACCAAGTTGACGGGCTGAAGGTCACCCAGAGAAGTCCTTACCCCCAGGTAGTGCCTAACAAACTTGGCCCTTCCAAGAGAGGAGAGCTCAGCATGGGTGAGTTCGAGCTCGCTGCCTCAGCTCGGGCTCGGCAGAAGATCGGCAAGCTAGAGCCTTGGACCTCGCTAAGAGGAGGCGGGTCCCGCCGGGTCTCCTCGTCCCCTCACTATGTTTTACTCGAGAAAATTTAGAAAAGTTGGTCTCACATCAATAAGATGACGGCCAACTCGCGAGCAAGCTGGGGCGAATCCTGAAGATTGGCAAGCCAGGCCCTGGGACCTCGCCAAGGGGAGGCGGGTCCCACTGAGAGGCCCGCCCCCCGCTTTATTTTACTTGGGAAAATTCAGTGAGTTTGATTTTTTGATTAAGAAGGCCAGGAACAGCTCACGAGCGAGCTGCGGCGAAGGTCTGGGAACTGCCGAGCACTCAAGGTATTCAATCGCGGGCGCATACTAATGATTATCCTACTCGCAGTACCTGTCTGTGCGAGGCCGCCTGGGGAAGGGCTCGCGGATATACGGAACACAACAAAAAGAAAGAACAAAAAAATGGCACAGGTATGATCAAAAATCTGTTTCATTGAGTAATGGTATTTACAGGAGCTCGCCTCGGTGAGGAAACAAAAAAAAGAGCATACAACCCCCTCCCCCCCCCCCCCCCCCCGCCGACTGGTCCCCCCCCTCGCCCGATTGTTCTTGGAAGCCCTTCCCGAACATCGTGTCCAAGCTATCCTCCTTCTCGCTGGGCGGCGTCGCCGGGAACAAGCTCGGCATTAGGTCCTTGGCGGAGATCTCCTCGCACCCCTCCACCAGCACCTCAGTGTCCATCATTTGGAGGGTGCATTCAGCAGCTTGGATGGAGTTGATCCGCAGCCTCTCGACGAGATCGGCCTCGCCAAAGACCCGTGGCCTCTTATAGGGGAGGGTAGGGTCGATGTCGCTGGCCGGGAAGAAGATCTTCGCCTGGTGGCGGGCCTCGCGACTGAGGTTCTGATTCTCCTCCTTCAGCCTCGCATTCGCCCCCTCCAGCTCGGCAAGCCGGGCGCGCAACTGGCTGATCTCCTCCCCCTACTCGGCATTGCGAGCCCGCAGCTCCCCGACAGCCTTGGCATCCTGATGAAAGAGAGAAATTCGTTAACAACGCAAAATATTTCAAGAAAAAGAGGGAAGGAGTCGGATACTCACCAACTCGCCGGCGGCCTCGGCGAGGAGACCCTCGGCGATGCCGAGCTGCCTCGCCTGGTCGACGACCTTTTCCTTGGCGACATCGCGAGCCTACTCGGCTTTTAGGAGTTGATTGCTGAGGTCAAAGCTGCGGCGGGTCAGCATATGGTGGAGCTCCATGGTCCGCAGATGGGCCTGCAGACCCTCATGACCGAGCTGTCGCAGGGTCATGTTCTTGTAGGCTTCGGCATCCTCGCGGCCATAGAGGCCGAAGCTGAGGGCGTAAGCATGGCCAGTGGCGGGCTCGCGGTCATGCCAGGACGGATGCAGAGTGGAGATGGAGACCCGATGGGCTAGCTCATCCCACTGCACCATGGGCTCCCCCGCCGAGTCTTTCCACCGCCCCCCGAAGTTGAAGAGGGGATGTTGTTTCGGCGCCCCGCGCTCGCGTGCTGCCCTCTTCGCCGAAGGGGGTGGGGAGATCGCCGCCGCGGAAGAAGAGGCCTCGCTGCCCTTCCGACCTTTGTTGGTGATCTCCTTCAGCGGGCTCTCCGGCGACGCGTCGGGGGGGGGGGGGGGGGGGTCTCAGACGAGCTTATGTATTTGTGGCTGGATTGATGTTGTTGATGTTGTTTTCCCCGCGGAGTGAGTACGGCCTTCGTCATCTTTTTTGGTAATGGTTGGCGGTGCGGCGGGTTCGATCTCGCATCCTCAGGACGCCTCTTGCTGGAAGAGGGTTGGGAGAAGGCCGCCTCATCCCAGCAGGCCGCCGCCGCCTCCTTCTCGAGAGCTAGGGGGTCCGGATGCGACCCCGAGTCCGCGAACGGCGGATTCACAGGGATTAGCCGCTCCCCTGCAAAAAAGAACTTGAAAAAAGTTAGATCTTCAGCAACAATGTGGCGAGCTCGACAAGAGTAGGGGGAACAATACCTTCGCCGGGTAGGACAGGGAGAAGCGCGTCAAGGCCCCTCCGTAGGTAGACGACCTCAAAGTCTTTGTGGAGGAAGTATTTGTGGAGCTCGGCATCGTTGTCGGGCACGGCAGGTGGGCGGTACACCTCCTCGCCCTTCTGCTGCGGCGAGTACGGGATGTTGCCGAGATCGCCCTTGATAAAGGCGATCCTGGTCATCCAGTTGTGGTGCTTGTTCGCAATCTCGCGAACTTTGATCAGCGAGCCGCCGAAGTAAGCGACCCCATCTAGCGTCGCCTTGTAAGAGAAGAGCTTCCTGAACATTGTCAGGTTGAACTCTATCCTCTCTCGCCGGAGGTAGCTCGCGAACGCCACCATCATGGCGATGGCGTTGGAGTTCAGCTGCGCGGGTACCGCGCCATAGTACTTCAAAATTTGTCGGACCTCCGGCCAGAGGGGGAGGCGCAACCCCACCTCAAAGTGAGAAATGGGGAAGGCGAGCTCATCGTCGTAGAAGGTGTTGATGGCCTCCCCTTGCCTCGGCTGGCGCGCCTCGAAGCCCGGCGGCACATATCCTGTCTCGAACTCCGCGAACTCCTCCTCGCTTGTATGCCCCTCGAAGAAGCAGTAGTCAGTGAAGTGTTTGGCGCATTTGCTGCGACCATCAGCGTCAGGGTTGGTCTTGCCCATGCTCGCGAAAGAAGACGGGGCGCGAGTAGAAAAGGAAAGAAGCGCAGAGAGAGAGAAAGCAATAAAAGTACAGTATGGGGGTTGGTGAGGGGGGGGGGCTATTTATAGAAAAAGAAATCTGGGGTCAGGCTGTCCAATCGGCTCAGCTCGCCGCCTCAGCTCGCCGCCCCCAACTCGCCACCACAGCTCGCTGACTTCCGGCGCGTCCCAACCAAGGCTAAGTCAAACATCGCAATATATTATTTGAATAACGCATGTCCAAGAATATTCTAAAGTTACTTGTTACAGAGGCCAAGTTCAGGAATAAAAAAGCGGGGCGCGTGAGCCGGGGGGAACACCAGGAGGCGAGTACCGATCGGCTCGGCAAAGGAGTCGCCCTCTTATCTACCCCGGTCTCGCGGCTCCCGCCCCCCCCCCCAGACTGACGCGCACGGAGCAGCTCGCGGATCCTCCCCGAATTCCTCTGCGCCACTAAGAGGCCGTCATCTATCTCGTCCAGAAGCTGGGAAGGGGGCATCAGCTCGCCAGCCTGGCCGCTTCGCACCTCGTCGGCGAGACGCGCGTAGTCGCGTTGTAGCATCTCGTTGACCCCCTGCACCTCGCACAACCTGCACATCAGCTTCTTGAGAATCTTAACCTCCCTCCTCGTCAGCTCGCCTTGATCCACTTCTGGGACCAGGTAAGAGTCTAGCGTGCTTGGGGAGGGGAGAGGAGAGTAGTGGGTTGCCCGCAAAGATTCCTCGGCAGCGGATTGGCTGTGGGGAGCTGTGGAGACAAAAGTCAGCAAAAAAGAGGAATGCAGGAAAAGCGCATGGGGCGGGGATCTAAGCATAGTTGACCTGACGAGCTCGGCAACTCGAAGGAGATGCGGGGAGGAATGAAACTCAGATCCTTCCCGCGACCTGGGTCGCGAGTCCCCGACGAGAGAAGCTCGAATCCCGGGGTACGGATGGCTTCCAGACCCTCCCCCGCGGGCACGATAGTTTGCCGAGGAGAGGGGGCGCGCATCGGCGAGCTCGGACTCTGCGAGCTCAGTCCCAAGGTCCCAAATGGAGGGGACGGCTCCCGATGGGGGTTTTCCGGAGCCATGAATTGCGAGTCCCCAGGAGTGGTCTTGGCTCGCGGGGTGACGTCTCGTGACACTATATCTTCTACACCATCAGGGCGGCTGTCTGGGCCGTCGCAGATCTCGACAACATTCCTCCCTCTTTCAGAGGCAGGCAGAGTGGAGGAGCCGGTCCCGTGCTCCAAGGTGGCCCTCAGGTCATTGTAGATGGGCTCGGCCACCTGAGGGAACAGTTTCATCTTCTTGGAGCTGGGCTCGGCAGAGCCACCCTGCGACACAGTGGTAGGGGCCGCCGTCAGGGCGGCTACGCGAGCTGCAGAAGCCTGACGAGCTCGGTCTAGACGCTCTTGAATCTCCTTGGGGAGCGACATCTTGGCGGGATTAGAGCAAAGGGAATGACAAGAGTCAGGCAGGTAAGCAGGTGCATATATATAGCCACAGGTGGACCCCACCCGAAGATTCCCTCTAGCTCACCGCGCACTCGCCAAACACTTGGGGTTGGATGTTTCTTTCCGAGCTTTGTCAAGCTCGAAAAGAGCGGGGATTGTGTACAACCCCGTGTCTGGCGAGTGAGGTCGCCAAGAACCATACCGTGCAGTTCAAATCGGCCAAGCAACAGGCAAGCCTAACAAAGGATTCTGAGGATCGTGGGAGATCTCGGCAAGGAGAAGCCGAACCCGAGCTCGGCATTCGTCGACCACGAGCTCGGTATTCGCCAAGCTAAGCCAGGATTCGTCGAGCTGAGGTCGGATAATGGAAGCCGACTCATGGGCGAGCTCGCCATCCCGAATCACGCTCGCGCAAAGAAGCTCGGTAACAGCAGGCGAGCAGGATCTGCCGAGGTAGCCAGGCTCCCCAGCTCGCCCAGATACAAGAGGTACTTTTTACTGTTTTGCCCCAGCTGGTCTGCCTATAGCCCTTCAAAACAGCGGAGTTTGGTTGTTGGCATACCTAGCCAAGGGTTTTTTTGGTAACTTCAGGTCAGTTCCTTTTGTTATTGGTAGTACAGATTCTAAAAACTATAAATAGGACCCAAGGGGTACCCCAGAAGGCATGCTTTCTGTGCTTTCCTGCTCCAGTTTTCGAAGTGCTTTCTGAGGGTACCTTAGCTCGGCCTTTGGCTAAGGAGGGGAGGCGCTCTCAGATCTTCCGGGTGTGTGGTGGGTCCTACCCGCCGAGCCCTTGGGTCGGTTCCCCTTGTCTCTTTTGTTGTTTTGCTTGTATGAGTGAATTAGGCGCGCGACCACCCCTTTCCCGAGGGTGAACTCCACAGGAGACCGATTTTCAGTTTCAACAGTCTCAAAATATAAAAGGCTCACCTGGCGGCGGATAAGGGAAATTATAACTCAGGGTCTATAAGAGCATGCTGAAATATACAGCTATCATGAGTAGAACTCTCTCAACATACTAATGTGAAAGTGAAACACATATTGAAATCAGAAGTCACTATCACATTTTGCATTGTTGCATCATGCTGACCAATGTAGGAAACTTGTTGATCAGCTGGAACTCGAGCATCCACATGTATTCCATCAATAACTCCTATACAGTCTTTAAAGAATGACATGTATCGCGCATCATTTAAGATTTATGGGGGAATATCACTAAAAAGATGATCTGCATGCCTAATGACATCAAAAGATAGTCTTTTAATTATAGTAATACCCTTTGCGAAGAATATACTTATCATTTTTGTAGAGTGTTCAAATCGTTCACTTGCTAGTTGCATTGATAGATTGTGACCTAAAATGTACAATATAACTACAAACATTTCACGTGGTAGAGTTCTCATGGATCATTGAAATCCATATTGAAGTGTGAGAAGTGTAAGCAAATGACCAAAATATCACCTTCAACATTATGAAGGAACTGAAAAATCTAAGCGGGTGTCCATCAAGAAGTTTACCAACCCATCTAGCCCTTGTTTGCCTAGATGTCATGCAAGATTTATTAGTTGATGAAGTAGGCCCGGTTACTTGAAAAGCCGCAAATGTTACAAATTGTTAGCCATCAAGTGCTCTATTACGATAAAACAAATCAACTACTTGCTACTGAGTCTCCTCATTAGAACTGTCAGAGTATGGCATTATACATCTGCGATAAATTGAGAATGAATACAACATTAACTATCAGATTCCTAGAGATAAATGAGCATGTAACATAAATTGCATCACATAATTAACATCATAATGTCCATCACATAGTGCATCACAAAAAAAACACAAGTCCCAAAGAAGAAACCAACACACACAGGAACATAATATCTCTGGGCACAAAAAAACAAAACACTATTAAGTCGCTCGTTTTACATAATGAGCCTGTGACCACCTAAGATGCCGGTCCTTGCGAATCCACATAATGTTTCTTGATTTTTTTTTTCTTTCAAAAGCATGGTGCAGTAGTCGTAGAAGTCGAACTGTGACTCATGCATAACCTCCGTCATTGTTTCGAGCTCTGAAATAGCCTCAGGAATGGTGAAAAGGACGAGGTTATCTGGATGTGTGGCGACTCTTGCATGTAATGCCCAATAATGCACAATGTTTTGACTAGCTCATCTATTGCCGAACTCCTTGCCTTCTTCATTGTACTCTTACTTTTTCCCTTAGATGTCCGTTTTTGCTTAGCTGAAGTAGAATTTGGAGACTCGTTAATGTTTTGTGTATCATCTCCAGCAGATTCATCTTATTCGTCGATTGACTCATGCTCAAAGTTTCTAGAATTTGACGCCCATACAAGATCTCTATTTGCAACGACCTGACTAAACACCATACGAAGCTTCTCCCCTAACTCAGGTGATATACTAGAGAACAGAAACTTCCTCGCACTTGGAAGAACCTAACATGAAAAAGAGTACGTATTAGACATATCATCCACCATAGTGTGTAAAAAACAAGAATCTCAAGTTTAAAAAAATATATACTTTAAGGCGTCCTTTCCACCAATCTTCTGAAGCAAGAATAGTTTTGTGAATAGGATCCCAGCCCAACCCCGTCTCACGCCCTTTAAACTCTCGCCACAACTTCCAATATTTCTTAAGCTGATTGTACAACCCGTATTCGTCGAGGATGAGTCCTACCACAGCCAGTTCAGCCAAAGTCAAGATTAACAAGTCAAGACAGGAGTCAAAGTCAGCATACGAGATCGCGGAAGGCCCGGGCGAGTATGGCGAGCTTCCCTCGCATACTCGCCAGATAGGCGACTAGGCGAGATACTCACCCCGCCCGTGTGAGTTCCCCTGGAAGTCGCCTAGTCTCCAGGGGGTGGGGTATAAATATGACCCCCCTCCTTGGATTTCCCTATAAATAGGACCCTAGGGGTACAAGGCGTTGCACTTGAAATCCTCTGCAGGATACTCGTGATCTTCATTTTTGAGATACTAGCCGAGTATTTGGATTCCATTTTCTTAGAGATCAAATCGCGATCTTTCGACTTCGTCATCAGCTAGTCTCCCTCGTACCCAGTTCGGTCATCTTTGGTTGAGAAGGGGCTACTCATTTTGAGCATCCGGGTACGTGGTGGGACCTTCCTGCCGCAACATCTGGGGTCCTGTTTGACTGGGTTCTTCATCATAATCACCCTAGCCGTCTGATCTAACCTCTGAGCCGGTAACCTTAGGCAGTTTTGGTCCGAATTCGAGGTTGGGAATTTTTCCTGGCTTCAACACTTGGTGCGGTGAGCGTGGATCACAGCTAAGGAGGAAAGTTTAATGGTTTAGTGAAATGGACAATGGTGGCGAGCATGGAGAGTTGGTCGGCAACTCGGCAGGAGGAGGAGAAGTCGCGCGAGGTGGCGAGTATGTGACGGTCACCACATTTGAAGAATTTGCGAAGAGGATCGAGCAAACCATCCTCGTAGGGTTTGCTCATCGCCCTGATGTCACGATGACTTCTCCCCGTCGCGTGACACCGCTGGAGGAGGAAGCGCCTCCGAGGCGAGCTGAAAAAGAGCCCACTTGGGCAAGAGAAGAGCGACTGATGCAGTGGCAATATCATCCGGCGGGCAGCCAAGGGGTCTGCTTTCGGGATCCGATGCCGCCGGCGAGATACCGAGATACTCGGCACTATAGCGAGTATGACGTCTCCAGCGAGGATGAAACTCGCCACCGCCAGGGAGGGAGGAGCCCCTTATGTGACGAGATCCTCGCCGCCCCCGTTCCCGAAGGGTTCAGAGAACTCGTCCTCACCTACTATTCTGCAAGGGACGACCCTGTCAGACATCTTCAATGGTTCGAAGATGTCGTCTCCATCCGCAACATGTCTGACGCCTTCAAGTGCCAGTTCTTCTCCATCACCATCAAGGGGAATGCCAGAGATTGGTTCCATCAACTTCTAGCAGGGTCCGTATACTGTTTCTCCGACCTACGTCGGGGCCTCATGGCGAGATTCGCGACATCGAAGAAGAGGAAGAAGGAGGCGACAACTCTCTTCAAGGTTACGCAGGGGCAGCATGAGAGCTTGAGCCACTACGTTGACCGTTTCCAGGAGGAGATCCTGGAGTTAGAAGAGGTGGACAGCTTTATCTTGATGGTGGCCCTGAAGTTCGGGCTGAAGCAAGGTTTGTTCAGCATGGATATGGGGTCTAATCCCCCGAGATCTTTTGAAGAGATGATAGAGAGGGAGAACACCTTTGTTCGGGGAGAGGAGAAGAACAAGGACTTCCTGGCGAGGCTGGATGAAGAGGATTCGAGGGAGAAGGGGATAGCAGGACCTTCAAGAGCGAAGGCAAGGAGGACGCCGGAGAGGCAGGATGTGAGGAGGAAGGAAGAGTCGAGAATAGTGGAGAGGAGGACAAGAGAAGAGCCCAAGAGGGTTGAGGAGAGGAGGCAGGAGAGGCCTCGAAGACAAGAAGAGAGGAGGCCAACAGAGGCCCGCGCAGGAAGAGGAGGGGATAGACGATTCCAATATCCCTAGAATCGCCCCCAGTGGAGACCGCCAATGAGACAACACTTCCAGGAGGAGAGGAGGAACGGTAATCGGCAAGTGGGAGGCCGAGGTGGAGGAAGAAGGGAGATGATAGCCATCGCCCACCAAGACAACAAACGACGCCGAAGGGAGCAGCGGGCGATGCGTTAGGAGGCGGAGATTCCCCTCTACTGCGATATTCATCGAGTAGAGGGACACTGGACCTTAGCTTCTCCGGAGTTCTAGGAAGCAAGGAGGAGGTTGGAAGCAGGATCAGCGAAGAGAGAGCAGTAGAGGCAAGAGGCCCCGGTTGGGCAAGTGTCATTCCAAGCTCCAGTAAGGATGAGGAATGAAGATCGCGTCGACCTGGGAGGTCGAGGAGAGGTGATACAGGGTCCAGGAGGCGGGCATGTAGGGATCAACGAAGGGGCCAGACTCGGAGCTTCCCGCAAGGGAAGTCTCCACCAGATCTATCGGAAGAACGTCGCCTCGACGTCACATAACCCGTCGCTGTTGGAAGAGATCACCTTCTCGGAGGAGGATATGCTGGGGAATGAGAACTCCTTCCATGACGCCTTGGTGATTCAAGCTGTAATCGAAGACTTCACCATCGACTGAATCCTCGCGGACAACGGTAGCTCGGTGAATGTCATTTTCAGGAGAACCTTCGTCGGGCTTCAGGTGGTAGCATCCCGGGTCCAGGCTAGAGATGGACACCTCTTTGGCTTCTCAGGAGAGAAGAAAGAGGTGGAAGGGGCGGTGGAACTTCTAGTTACACTCGGCGGGACGTCGATCCGATGCCGCTTCATCATCGTCGACGCGCCAAGCGGATATAATGCTATTTTCGAGAGGCCCCTCATCAACTATTTCAAGGTCGTTCCATCATCATACCACCAGTGTTTGAAGTACTGCTGGGGAGATGTTCAGATCAGGATCAGGGGAGATCCCAAGGCCTCTAGGGAGTGCTACCTGAATGTTGTCAGCACCATCAGCTGGATGGGTGACGCGAAGAAGCTAGAGGAGCTACTGGAGAAGGAGAAAGGGTTGTGTGTTGCTGAAGAGGTGGAGGAGGTGGAGGTGATCACACAAGGAGGAGAGCCGGGACTGCTGAAGGTTGGAGGATCCCTGCTGCTGGAAGGGAAGATAGAGATGGTCGCTTGCTTGCAGGACAATGTCAATGTCTTCGCATGGAGCGCCGCCGAGATTCCAGGGGTCGACACCGATGTTGCTTGCCATCGCCTCAACCTGGATCCCGCGGTGGCTCTTGTTCGTTAAAAGCAGAGGAAGAGCACTGCCATGTTGGTCGGCCCGATCAGGGAGGAAGTAGAGAAGCTGCTGGTGACAGGTTTTGTCTCGGAGATCCAGTATCTAAGCTGGGTCTCCAATGTTGTAATGGTGAAGAAGCCCGGAGGGGGCTGACGTCTATGTATCGATTTTTCCATGTTGAATAAAGCTTGCCCGAAGAATTACTACCCCTTGCCACAAATCGACGCGCTGGTTGATTCCACCGTCGGGTTTCCTATGATGAGTTTTCTTGATGCATTTTCGGGGTATCACCAGATCCCGATGCATCCCCCCGACTGTCGCGACGTCTCCTTCATAACTAGCGATGACTGCTATAGCTACAAGATGATGTACTTCGGGCTCAAGAACACAGACGCGACTTATCAGAGAATGATGGATCAAATCTTCAAGGGGCAGAAGGGGCGGAACTTGGAAGTATATGTGGATGATCTTATCGTCAAGAGCAAAAGTGTTGTGGAGCACATAACGGATCTAGTGGAGACTTTCGCTATCCTGAGGAAGTACAACATGCGACTCAACCTGTCCAAGTGCATCTTCGGTGTAGGAAGAGGGAAGTTTTTTGGTCACCTCCTCACTCCCAGGGGGGTGGAACCTAATCCCGACAAAGTAAAGGTCATTCTGGAGATGGCGTCCCCGAGGGATCCAAAGGAGGTTCAAAGGTTGACGAGAAGGCTGACAGGCCTTAGTCGTTTCTTGTCCAAGGCAAGGGAGAAGTGCTCTCCATTCTTCAAAACTGTTCGGGGGAATCAGAAGTTCGAGTGGACTGCGGAGTGTGTGGAGGCTTTTGTAAAGCTCAAGCAATAGCTAACCCAAACTCCTCTCCTCCAAGGCCCGCGGGGTAACAAAGATCTCTTTCTCTATTTGGGAGTCGGAGCAGAGGCAGTTAACTCGGTGTTGGTATGCGAGGAAGTCAAGAGGCAGCTCCCTGTCTACTATTTTAGTAGAGTGCTGTGGCAGACAGAAACGAGATATCCTATCTTGGAGAAGTTGGTGTTTGCTCTGGTAGTTTCAGCTCGGAGGCTCCGTCCATATTTTCAGGCTCACTCCATCAGGGTCGTCTCCGATCACCCTCTACGCAGTATCCTGGATGGAGTGGAGCATTCTGGCAGGCTGACAAAGTGGGCGGTGGAGCTTAGCAAGTTTGATATTTCTTACTCTCCAAGGTTAGCGGTCAAGGCGCATGTAGTGGCGGATTTCCTTGCTGACTTCTCAGCTGAGATGGAAGGAGATGAAGGCTCTTCTAGCCTAGTTTCGTGGAAGATGTTTGTGGATGGGGCTTCAGGCAGATATTCGTGGGAGCCGGAGTCGTGCTGGTAAGTCCCCTGGGAACCAGGATCGAGCATGCAGTCGAGATCCTCTTCCCAGTTACAAATAATTAGGGCAGAGTACGAAGCCATGGTGGCTGGCTTGCGTCTCGCCAAGGAGTTGGCAATTCGAGATATCAGGGCCTTCACCGACTCGATGGTAGTCGCGTCTCAGATCAAAGTCGAGTTCGAGGTGAATGATCCGATCCTACAGAGATACTTAATCAAGGTGAAATGTCTGATCGAGGGGTTTCAATCTTTCTTCATCGAGCATGTACCCCGAGAAGAGAATTAAGAAGCTGACTATCTCGACAAGTATGGTCCCCGGGCCGGGGGTACCGTGACTGAATTGTTCCAACCGTCCATCGAAGAGGGGGAGATGATGGAGATCAAGCAGAAGACATCCTAGAGGGATTCGTTCATCTCTTTCTTAACAACAGGACAGATTTCTGCCATCGAGGGGGATCAGAGGAAGTTATGTTACAAAGTCGCATATTACTTGTTATAGGAAAGAGAGCTCTACCGCAAAACCATCTCAGGCCCTCTAGCTCGGTGTTTGTCGGAGATTGAAGTCCCTCGTGTTCTGGAGGAGATTCACTCGGGAGAGTGTGACAGCCACTCAGGGACTCGCACTCTTGAATAAAGAATCCTAAGGCACGAGTATTTTTGGCCCACCATTCGGAAAGATGCGGAAGCCTTCTCCAAAAAATGTCTCCAATGTCAGCTATTCACGCCTCTTCAACTACAACCAGCCCAGCATCTGCGCTCGATCACTGCTCCATGACTCTTCGCCATCTGGGGGATGGACTTGATCGACCCTTTTCCTTAAGCCAATGGACAGAGAAAGTTCGTCCTTATCATGATCGATTACTTCTCCAAATGGATCGAGACAAAAGCTCTGGCCAAGACCACGTCGCAAATTGTAAAGAAATTTATTTGGGGAGAGATTGCATGCAGGTTCAGGATTCCTCTCGTCATCGTCACCGACAATGGGCCACAGTTCGCCAGCCTGGAGTTAGAGGACTTCTGCAAACAGCTAGGGACGGATCTTCGATTCGCCTCTGTGCATCATCCTCGAAGCAACGGACAAGTGGAGGTCGTCAACAAGTTGATCATCAACCTCCTAAAGAAGAAGGTCACCAACTTAAAAGACAATTGGGCAGAGCAGCTCCCCTCAGTCCTATGAGCTCTGAGAACAACTCCAAACTCGGCCACGGGGGAAACACCCTTCAAGTTGTCCCACGGGTCTGAGGCACTCATCCCAGTGGAGTTTGAGGTTCGGAGCCCGAGAGTCATAACAGCCGGGGACGACAACGAGGAATGGCGCTTGGAGAATGAAGACGCTCAAAGGCTCTCGCTGGATTTTGTGGAAGAGCTGCGTGACTTGGCCTCCATCCGCCAAGAGGAGATCAAGCGACACATGACAAAGTACTTCGGCAAGAATGTCCGCCTAAAACATTTCCTCATCGGGGATCTGGTCATGAAAAAGGTGGACGCCGCAGAAAGAGGAGCAATAGTCCGCAAGCTGCATACAAATTGGGAAGGTCCCTTCATCGTCCAAGAAGCCTTGGCCACCAGAGGCTATTATCTCCAGGATCAGGTTGGAGAGCAACTGAGAGGTACTTGGAGCGGGGATGACCTGAAAAGGTTTTATCCCTAACGGTTAATGTTGTATTTTACTTGTACATGTTTTCATACATATATACAGATAATGACAATTGTTTGGCTTCTCTTTTATGCTATTTCATTTCAAGATTTCCAAGGCCTTAAGGTTCTGCTCTGAGATCGATCCGAGAAGTCGGCTGTCGACCCGTTCCTCCTAGATAGCCCAGTGCGGACGATAGGATGATGTCTCGGGATATAACCGCCCTTATAAGACCGGACCCCTGCATTGACGTCCGAGATCAGCTCCCCCCTTGCAAGTCGGCCTAGCTACCCCCGATTGCATCTATCCTCCGACTGGAGGAACTAGCAGGAACAGGTCTGTACTCCAACCTCTTGGATTCGAGGAAGGATTGACCATTTCGAGCTCTCATTTGGGCAACAACCCCTCATTATTTTCAAAGGCAGGATATAACCGGCCAAAGAGCAGGGATATGCCCAAGGGAATATGTTAGTCGCGAGTGCGTCCTAGAGGACCCACGAAAAAACATCACCCCTCGCTCATGCATGTACGCTCGTAGCCAGACCGTAGAGCTGGCATGATCTCCATGATTGGGTTGGGGAACGGGCCTTTGACCTATTTCTCCTAGATAGCCTAGTGCGGATGATGGGACGATGCCTCGAGATATAAGCGCTCTTGTAAGACATGACCCTTGCATTGATGGCCGAGATCAGCTCCCCCCTTGTATGTCGTCCTAGCTACCCCCGATTGCATCTCTCCTCCGACTAGAGGAACTATCAGGAACAGGGTTGGACGCCAACCTCCAAACTCGACGACGACGAGATCATCGTTCTCTTTCTAATTTCTTCGTCCTCAAAGATATTGGTGCACTTGATTCATTGTCAATCTCTTAAAGCAGCAGGAAAAATGACTCCAACAATGTTTCAAGTCCTCGAGTGGTAGTGTCGTCATAAGTCCAAGTCCCTGCACGAGCTCCTCTCCTGCATATTAGCCAAGGACCTCCTCGAGTGAGATCAAGATCCTCGGTGGAGTGATGTCGTAGTCCGAGATCTCTGTACGAGCTCCTCTCCTGCAGACCGACTACTTGCCTCCCCGAGTCGACCTACACCACTCTAGTTGAGCAAGGCTCCTGAGAGCTGTCGACTCCAATAATGTTTCAAGTCCTCGAGTGGTAGTGTCGTCGTAAGTACAAGTCCCTGCACGAGCTCTTCTCCTGCATATTGTCCAAGGACCTCCTCGAGTGAGATCAAGATCCTCGGTGGAGTGATGTTGTAGTCCGAGATCTCTGTACGAGCTCCTCTGCTGCAGACCGACTACTTGCCTCCCCGAGTCGACCTACAACACTCTAGTTGAGCAAGGCTCCTGAAAGCTGTCGACTCCAATAATGTTTCAAGTCCTCGAGTGGTAGTGTCGTCGTAAGTCCAAGTCCCTCCACGAGCTCTTCTCCTGCATATTGGCCAAGGACCTCCTCGAGTGAGATCAAGATCCTCGGTGGAGTGATGCCATAGTTCGAGATCTCTGTACGAGCTCCTCTCCTGCAGACCGACTACTTGTCTCCCCGAGTCAACCTACACCACTCTAGTTGAGCACGGCTCCTAAGAGTTGTCGACTCCAATAATGTTTCAAGTCCTCGAGTGGCAGTGTCGTCGTAAGTCCAAGTCCCTGCACGAGCTCCTCTCCTGCATATTGACCAAGGATCTCCTAGAGTGAGATCAAGATCCTCGGTGGAGTGATGTCGTAGTTCGAGATCTCTATACGAGCTCCTCTACTGCAGACCGACTACTTGCCTCCCCGAGTCGACCTACACCACTCTAGTTGAGCAAGGCTCCTGAGAGCCGTCGACTCCAATAATGTTTCGCGTCTGTTAGGTCTGATTGACTAGATTTTGGGATTTTCGTCGAAACTGAAAGTTTTCGAGTTGATAAATTAAGTTTTGTGGCTTTTGACTTGCTCGTCAAGTTCGTCGCGATCCGAGCATTTTTTTTAGTCTCGGCGCGCGATTGTAGTTTTGTACTATTTACTTTTGTCATAGACTTTGAGAGTGTATAACTCGAGATTGGCACGTCGGATTTTGGTTTTGACTTGCTCGTCAAGTTCGTCGCGATCCGAGCATTAAATTCGGCGCGCGTTTGGGCTTCCGTTCGAGTCTTCTCGAGTAGCTATGGTTCTTCTCGAATAGCCCATTTCAGATTTTGCTCGGACGCCGTTGTGAGGGTCGAAACGACGTCGTATCAAAAATTGGTTAACATGAAATTTGTTCGTCTCAACGAGATCTACAACTTTTATGTTGACCACTTTTCGATTTGAAGCCATATTGAGCCCCTATTTTCATTTTTTTTCTGCTGGAACTCGAGTGATATGCTGCTACTCGAGTAATTCATGCTGGAACTCGAGTGTTATGCTGCTACTCGAGTACAACATGCTGGAACTCGAGTGTTATGTTGCTACTCGAGTAATACATGCTGGAACTCGAGTGATGAGCTGCTACTCGAGTAAAATATGCTGCTACACAAGTAAAATATGTGCTACTTGAGTACAACATGTTGGAACTCGAGTGATATGTTGCTACTCGAGTATTTTATGTTGGAACTCGAGTGGTTCATGCTGCCACTCGAGTAGTCTGTTCCTATCTGCATTCGGACGCCATTTTGAAGGTCAAAACGGTATCGTATCAAAAAATGGTTAACATGAAATTTGTTCGTCTTGCCGAGATCTACAACTTTCATGTTGACTACCTTTCTATTTGTAGTCATCTTCAACCTCTATTTTCATTTTCTGCAATCTCGCTCGTAAATAGTCCATTTTTAGACAAAACTTTTTATAAATACATATATATAGATACGTATACTTAGAATTAGAACCGGCCCCACACTTCCTTAAGGACTTCTTTGTACAACCTCGTATTCGCAGAGTGGGGCTCCTCCCGGCAGGCGCAGCACCAGATACGAGTTTTTAAGCTTTTGGTGTGGTTTGCACTCTTGGTGGCCAATTTAGGCCTAGCCCTTGGAATGTACTAATAGGAGGAGGAAAAATCCGCCTCCCCCCGATGGCCCCTTTTTGGGAGGGAGGGTGCGGCAAGTTGGCAGGCACTCGCTCCGGCCTGATAGGTACGAGGCGGGAGTAGCAGGACCGGCCGGAGGCCGGGTTCTCCCCCTGCCCGCGGCCTGGCGGGGCGAGATCGGCCCGGGGTCGGGTTCTCCCCCTGCCCGCGGCCTGGCGGGGCGAGATCGGCCCGGGGTCGAGTTCTCCCCCTGCCCCGCAGGCTGGCGGGGCGAGACCGGCCCGGGGCCGGGTTCTCGCCCTGCCCCGCAGCCTGACAGAGCGAGACCGGCCCAGGACCGGGTTCTCCCCAAACCCCGCGGCCTGGTGGGGAAAGACCGGCCCGAGGCCTAGTTTTCGCCCAGCCCCGCAGCCTTGCGGGGCGAGACCGGCCCGGGGTCGGGTTCTCGCCCTGACCCGCGGCCTGGCGGGGCGAGACTGGCCCGGGGCCGGGTTCTCGCCCTGCCCCGCAGCCTGGCGGGGCGAGACCGGCCCGGGGCCGAGGTCTCGAACCTGCCCCGCGGTCTGGCGGGGCCAGACCGGCTGGGGGCCGGGGTCGCGCCCCTTCCCCCTGCTCCCCAGTTCTTCGGGGGTCACCTGCTCGTCTTGGGTGCCCGGGGAGGTGGGGGGTATGGCTCCTCCCACCCTTGGATCTCTGTTGACCATGTTTTTACCGTTTTACCCTCGGGGTGGAATTACCTTTTTACCCCCCGGTGTGGATATTTTCTATTGGCACAAGACCTTTTTATCCTAGGGGTGTTTGTGTCATTTTGGTCAATCGACTTGGAAAACTATAAATAGATCCCCTTGGGTACCTTTGGAAAGAAGGTTTTCTTGGGCTTCCTCCTCCTTAGGCTTCTGCTTAGTTGAGTGAGAGAGCTCTCCAAGGTACCCAACTCAGCCATTGGTGAGGGAGGGGAAGTGCTCTTGTGATCTTCCGGGTGTGAGGTGGGACCTCCATGCTAGAGCCGAGGGTCTGCTCCTAGTTTCTTGAGCATTTGGTCCGTGAAGTTCCTCCGAGTGTAGTAGATGTGAGGTCACCCCTCTTTTGGGACCCCGAACTCCACAGAGATCAATTTTGGCTTCAACACTTTTGGTGCGGTGAGCGTGGAGAGTGACCAGCACAGAAGATCTTGGGAGAGTGTCATGACTGGAGGTCAGAGAGGTAGTGATGATCTCGGCGAGCTCCCCAGCCCAGGACCCTTTGTGGGGAGGCAAGAGTTCATGGCCTCCATCCAGGGCATCATGGAGATGCTGCGAAGCATTGCTCCTCAAGGTGGAAGCTCTACCCCGACCCCCTAGGAGCTAGGTCCCCCCCTCTCTACGAGATGACCCCGGCAGGGGGAGAAGGAAGTGCACCAGGAAGACTACCCGAGAAGGAGAGGATAGGAGAGGGGGTCGAGCGTGACCTCACCGGCCAGGAGTTGTTCTCCAGCCCGGCGAGTGCCAACCTCCCAGGAGAGCAGGTCACGCGAGTAGAGGTAGCGAGACCACCCCTTAGGGGGTCACCCTTCAGCGAGCTGATCATCTCAGCTCTCGTTCCCGAGGGGTTCAGGGAACCCGACATGGCTTACTATACCGGGAAGGATGACCCCGTCCAGCACCTGCAGTGGTTCGAGGATGCCGTCTCCATCAGGACGATGATGGATGCCTTCAAGTGTCGCCTCTTTGCGATCACGTTGAAGGAGAAGGCACGAGACTGGTTTCATCAACTCCCTCTGAGATCGATCTATGGGTTCGAGGACTTGAGCCGGAGCTTTCAGCTTCGCTTCTCCACCTCCAAGAAGAGGAAGAAGAGTCCTGAGTCCATCTTCCTGATAAGGCAGGGGGCCAAGGAGTCGATGACCCATTACATTGACAGGTTCCAAGAGGAGATCCTGGATGTCCAGGAGATGTCAAGGTATGCCCTCCAGATGAAGTTCACGATGGGGTTGCGCGAGGGGTTCTTCAAGACGAGCCTGACTCGAAAGACCCCCCTTTCCATTGAGGAGCTGATGGAAAGGGCGGCTGAGGAGATAGTCATGGAGGCGGCCAACCCGACATTTGTCAAGAAGTTGACGAAGCTAACAGAGACGGAGTCAAAGGATCAAGGTGGCTCAAGGCATCAGGAGGGGAGATGGAGATAAGAGCAGAGAGCTCAGGGGTTCCAGGGGCCTCAGGAAGGCCCGGAGCCAGGTTGGAGGCAATAGGGAGGACCTGCCCAGGGTCCAGGAAGAGCTCTCATTCAGGGCAGAGGGAACTTTCATGGGGGGGGGGGGGAAGGGAGGTTCAACTTCCAGAGGCAAGCCCCAAGACAGCTCTTACCCCCGTCGTAGCAAGCCTTGACGATAGGAGGGGGAAGAGGTAACGGGAGAGAACGCCCAGCCCGTCGAAGGAGGGGAGGAGCGCTATCGTACTGTGACTTCCACCAGGTTGAGAGGCACACCACGGCTACCTGCCCCGAGTTCCTGGAAGTGAGGGGGGGGCGAGAGGCCCTGCCCAGCAGCACCCGCCGGTACAGGTTGAGGAGGTTCCACCCAGAATGGGGGGGGATGACATATGTGAGGATCGGGTCGATGACTCGGAAGGCGAGCCTCCATGTCATGTACTGACGTAGCGTCGCTTCAACATCCTATACCCCGCCCCAGGAGGAGATCACCTTCTCGGTGAAGGACATGCCGGATCATGAGGATCCATTCTACGATGCGCTGGTCATCCAAACGGCCATCGAGGGTTACACTGTCTCTCGGATCTTGGTTGACAACGGGAGCTCCGTCAACGTCGTCTTCAAGAAGGCGTTTGACGAGATGAAGGTGGAGCCAAGGAGGGTGTTGGCCTCAGACGGACCCCTGTTCGGATTTTCAGGGGAGGGGAAGGAGGTAGAGGGTGGAGTAGGACTCCAAGTAAAGTTGGGGTGGGGGACTTCAAGGAACTGCCTGTTCGTCATTGTTGACGCTCCAAGCAGCTACAATGCCATCTTTGGAAGGCCCCTCATCAGCGCCTTCCATTGCGTGTCGTCATCGTTCCACCAGTGCCTCGAGTTCAGCTTAGGAGAGATCCATGTCAGAGTCAAGGGAGACTCCGGGATGGCAAGGCAGTGTTATGTCAAGTAACACACCTGGTTTCCCACCCCCGAGAGGATCTCCTCATACAGGCTCCCACTAGCTGGATGGGTCGAATATGCCTCGGGAAGAGCAAGTCCAACCCCCGAGAGGATCTCCTCATCCAGGCTCCCACTAGCTGGATGGGTCGAATGTGCCTCGAGGAGAACAAGTCCCACCCCCGAGAGGATCTCCTCATCCAGGCTCCCACTAGCTGGATGGGTCGAATGTGCCTCGGGGAGAGCAAGTCCCACCCCCGAGAGGATCTCCTCATCCAGGCTCCCACTAGCTGGATGGGTAAAATGTGCTTCAGGGAGAGCAAGTCCCACCCCCGAGAGGATCTCCTCATCCAGGCTCCCACTAGCTAGATGGGTTAAATGTGCCTCGGGGAGAGCAAGTCTCACTCCTGAGAGGATCTCCTCATCCAGGCTCCCACTAGCTGGATGGGTCGAATGTGCCTCGGGGAGAGCAAGTCCCACCCCCGAGAGGATCTCCTCATCCAGGCTCCCACTAGCTGGATGGGTCGAATCTGCCTCAGGGAGAGCAAGTCCCACTCCTGAGAGGATCTACTCATACAGGCTCCCACTAGCTGGATGGGTTGAATGTGCCTCGGGGAGAGCAAGTCCCACCCCCGGGAGGATCTCCTCATCCGGGCTCCCACTAGCTGGTTGGGTCGAATGTGCCTCGGGGAGAGCAAGTCCTACCCTCGGGAGGATCTCCTCATCCAGGCTCTCACTAGCTAGTTGGGTCGAATGTGCCTCGGGGAGAGTAAGTTCTCCTTTGCTCCGATGACGGTCCCACTGTCAGGCTCTCACTAGCTGATAGGGCAGGCGTACCTCTCGCGGATGCCCAGTTCTTTCTATCTGGAGGGGGTCTCGCCACCCAGGCTCCCATCAGCTGACATGGTAGGTTGACTCCTCCCGGAGGTTAAGTGTTTTTTACCCAGAGGGGGTCTCGCCACCCAGGCTCCCATCAACTGGCATTTCAGGTTGACCCCTCCGGGAGGTTAAGTGTTTTTATCCGGAGGGGGTCTCGCCACCCAAGCTCCCATCAGCTGGCATGGCAGGTTGACCCCTCTGTGAGGTTAAGTGTTTTTTACCCGGAGGGGTTCTCGCCACCCAGACTCCCATCAGCTGGCATGACAGGTTGACCCCTCTGGGAGGTTAAGTGTTTTTTTACCCGGAAGGGGTCTCCCCACCCAGGCTCCCATCAGCTGGCATGACAGGTTGAACCCTCCGAGAGGTTAAGTGTTTTTTACCCGGAGGGGGTCTCGTCACCCAGGCTCCCGTCAGCTGGCATGACAGGTTGACCCCTCCGGGAGGTTCAATGTTTTTTACCCGGAGGCGATCTCGTCACCCAGGGTTCCATCAGCTGGCATGGCAGGTTGACCCCTCCGAGAGGTTCCGTGTTTTTTACACGGAGGGGTCTCACCACCTAGACTCCCATCAGCTGGCATGGCAGGTTGACCCCTCCGAAAGGTTAAGTGTTTTTTTACCCCGAGGTCGTCTCGTCACCCAGGATACCATTAGCTGGCTTGACAGGTTGACTCCTTAAGGAGGCCAAGTATTTCCGGCTCTAAGTAGATCACTCAGCGAATACGTTGGGTTGGATGTTTTTTCCGAGCTTGTGTCAACCTCGAAAAGAGCGGGGATTATGTACAACCCCGTATTCGCAGAGTGGGGGTCCTCCCGACAGGCGTAGAACCAGATACGAGTTTTTAAGCTTTTGGTGTGTTTTGCACTCTTGGTGGCCATTTTAGGCATTGCCCTTGGAATGTACTAGTAGGTGGAGGAAAAATCTGCCTCCCCCCGGTGGCCCCTTTTTGGTAGGGCGGGTGCGGCAAGTTGGCGGGCACCCGCTCTGGCCTGATAGGTGCGAGGTAGGAGCAGCGGGACCGGCCGGAGGCAGGGTTCTCCCCCAGCCCGCGGCCTGGTAGGGCGAGACCCTCCCGGGGTCGGGTTCTCCCCCTGCCCGCGGCCTGGCGGGGCGAGACCGGCCCGGGGCCGAGTTATCCCCATGCCCCGCGGCCTGGCGGGGCGAGCTCGGCCGGGGGGCCGGGTTCTCGCCCTGCCCCGCAGCCTGGCGGGGCGAGACCGGCCCGGGGCCGGGTTCTCGCCCTGCCCCGCAGCCTGGCGGGGCGAGACTGGCCCGGGCCGGTCTCTCGCCCTCCCCACAGCTTGGCGGGGCGAGATCGGCCCGGGGCCGGGTTCTCCCCCAGCCCCGCGGCCTGGCGGGGCGAGACTGGCCCGGGGATGGGTTCTCTCCCAGCCCCGCGGCCTGGCGGGGCGAGACCGGCCCGGGGCCGGGTTCTCGCCCTGCCCCGCGGCCTGGACGGGCGAGACCGGCCCGCGACCGGGTTCTCGCCCTGCCACGCGGCCTGGCGGTGCGAGACTGGCCCGCGGCCGGGTTCTCGCCCTGCCCCGCAGCCTGGCGGGGCGAGACCGGCCGGGGGCCGGGGTCTCGCCCCTGCCCAGCGACCTGGCGGGGCCAGACCGGCCGGGGGCCGGGGTCTCGCTCCTGCCCCCTGCTCCCCAGTTCTTCGGGGGTCACCTGCTCGTCTCGGGTGCCCGGGGAGGTGGGGGTATGGCTCCTCCCGCCCTTGGATCTCTTTTGACCATGTTTTTACCGTTTTACCCTCGGGGTGGAATTACCTCTTTACCCATCGGTGTTGATGTTTTCTATTGGCCCAAGGCCTTTTTATCCTAGGGGTGTTTGTGTCATTTTGGTCCATAGACTTGGAAAACTATAAATAAACCCCCTTGGGTACCTTTGGAAAGAGGGTTTTTTTGGGCTTCCTCCTCCTTAGGCTTCTACTTGGTTGCGTGAGAGAGCTCTCCAGGGTACCCAGCTCAGCCATTGGTGAGGGAGGGGAAGTGCTCTTGTGATCTCCCGGGTGTGAGATGGGACCTCCATGCTAGAGCCGAGGGTCTGTTCCTAGTTTCTTGAGCCTTTGGTCCGTGAAGTTCCTCCGAGTGTTGTAGGTGTGAGGTCACCCCTCTTTTGGGACCCTGAACTCCACATAGGTCAATTTTGACTTCAACATTCTTCTTCTTCTTCTTCATTGAACCGAACCAGAACTGAAGAAACATGAGGACGGCGATGGCGGAGCGTGAGATTTCATGAACCTTCTGGTCGTCGCCGACGGAGCTCCGGTGTTCGAAATCTTCATTCGAGCATAGTTTTGAAAAGCTCTTGGCGAGATCTACGTCATAGTGGTAATTTTTCTCCCATTTCTTGAGATTTCTCATTAGGTTTTTTTTGGACCTAACTTCTATCTCGTCCACTCTTGTTCAGATTTTGGCTTCTCTCGTCTCCCTTTGTCCAGATCTGCGACGAGATGTGATTTGGAGGCTTTCTTTGGTAAAGCCAATGCAAGTGGCTCCTTTCTTCTCCTTTTGCTTAAGTTTTTATGGTAAGATTTTCATCTTATATTAATGTTCCTGTTTCTTTTAGAGTATAAAATGTTAAAACTTTTTAGGCTTACGCTTAGGGTAAATTTTTCGATGTCGTTGAGCGTAGGATGCGTTGCGCTTGATTTAGGTCGATTATAGGTTGTGGTCTTCGATTTAGTGTTGTAATACTTAGGTGTTGTGTCGATTTTGAGATGGTGATGTTGGGGATATGAGTGTTGGTTGTGGTTAGCATACCACCCAGCCGGGAGGCCCCTTCTTTTTGTGGATCATCATAGTGGGGGTATGCTTAGTTTCTCCTTTCCTGGACTGTTGGGTTCTGGTTGGCTCGGTTTGGCCATGTTTGTGGACCACAGTACCGATTGTGAGACAGTTGAAGATCCGGAGTTGGGCTTAGGGCGCTTGAGGTCGTCGCCCTCTCCGGCCTGCAACACAGTCATACTACGTGTTGATGATCCACCCTCTTCCGAGCCGTATTGTGCTCAATTATTTTCTTGTGGTTTATGTCATAGTTTGCTAAAATTTGCTAATTATGCACAGACTTGTTCACCTTCGCACTTGGTGCATTATTTTTAATTTAGAGGATATTATATTGACTAATCATTCTCTAGTTATTCTATTTGGCTAATTGTTGCTGTTTTATTGCATTCTTCCTCCTTGGGTTGGGTTTGGTACACCCTCCTTTGTTTGACTTACTCACTTGCTTGTCTATTCTTTTGCCACTTGTTTATTTCTCTGCTTGCTGAGGTGTTCTTCTCTTGAATGCCTTAGGTTCAGGGCTGTAGCCGGTGGTGCGGCTGAGAGTTTTGTTGCTGCGTTTTGTTGAGGGTGCCTCGAGGTTACGAGGTAGCTTTTGTTCTTTTGTAGTATGGTTCAGACTTGAGAACTTTTAGTGGGTTCGTGTCAGGTGTTTGACGTCCACTGTTTGTTTAATGTCGTTCTTGGATATCTGGTTAGTTGTTAGTGTCTGCTTTTGTGTTAGTAGTTCTTGCTCTCTGGGAAGGATTTATGCTAGGATGCCTATATGTATTTTCAACTATAAAATAAACTATTATTACTATATCATGCACATTATGTTTTAAAACTCTAAATCACTATATTTAAATACCGTACAAACTACTTCGATATCATTACTATAAATTTAGTGTAATGCATGCCTTGAGTTTTTTTTGGATGTTAGACTCACGTAGGATGTCTAACCTGTTTACTATAGTATTTTCCGCTGCGTTTAACTACTTTTCTTCTGGTAGACTCGTGAGCCTCTAAGCCAAGGGATACGGCTAATTGTCTAACTTAAAATAAACTTCTTCAATAAAATATTTAAATCATATTTTTAGTATTGAGTCGGAGTGTTCCCTGAGCATCTGCAGTTATCACCTGCTGACGTGGCATCATGACGCGCATTTTTCCTTACTCTGATATTTCGTCGTTGTGATGAAAATGCGGGTTGTGACAAGTGTCGCCGAAAGTCCAAGTCCCTGCACGAGCTCCTCTCCTGCATATTGGCCAAGGACCTCCTCGAGTAAGATCAAGTTCTTCGGTGGAGTGATGTCGTAGTCCGAGATCTCTGTACGAGCTCCTCTCCTGCAGACCGACTGCCTGCCTCCCCGAGTCGACTGATTCCCATCCCCCAGTTGACCTTGGCTCCTATTGGGTGTTGACTACTCCCGACCACCAACCAAGCTCAGCTCCTCATTGGGTGTCGGCTCTGGACTTTGAGCCAGTCAGAAATAATTCCAAAAAAATAAATAATCGTGCAGATGCGGGCAGACTTTGGAGAGTATGCGAGCAGGTCTTGGCGAGCACGCAAGTATGATTCGGCAAATGTGCGAGTATGATACGGCGAGTTTAAGCACAGGACACAGACGATTATCGGGAGGCGAGTTGTTGGAATGACTATGGTCGTGCGAGTAACGGAAGGCGAGTAACTACGCGATTATGAATGATGCTGACGTACGGGTAAAGCGTTACGAGCACTCATCCTCCCTGAGCCTATGAGCCTAGCGAACATCATCAACCAACATACACGAAAGCAGAGAACGATAGTACGGTAATTCAAACTTGTATAAATATATATTTCAAAAAATTTACAAGTTACAAAAGTTAGTTGTTACAAAATTTCGTTAATTGCTACGGGCGAGCATGACAAATATCGGCGAGCAACTAGGACTCATCGTCGCCAGTATCAGACCGATATTCTTCATCTCCAATATCAGTATCCTCCTCTTCCTCGCCACCATCCTCGCTCTCCTCCTCACCACTGCTGCTGCTGCTACCGCTGACACTGCTGCTGGAGCCCGATGATGGAGAAGGTAGGCGATCTGGCGAGGTCGACTCATCGGCGAGCAGTTCAGGGAGAAGCTCGTCAACAGTGAGCTGCTTCTCCCCCTCGTCGAGCTGGTCGTTGAGCCTTAGCATCACGAGCATGACATTTCCCGCAGCGCGAGCTATCTCGCGGCGGACTGATGACCTCTCCTTCTAGAGAGTGTGAGATCTCTTGATCGCATAATGAGGGTCGTGCTCCGGCCGCGACGCTTCTTGCCGAGGAGGTGAAGAACTCGCGCCGCCCTCGAGGGCGGTTAGGCGACTTTCCATCTCGGCGGAGCGGACTTGGGCCGCCTCTAACTCCGCTTGAGACTTGACGAGTTTTGCCTCGCACTCAGAGAGCTTCTTGGCGGCCTCAATCTCGGCAGCCTGAGACAAAGAACAAAAAGTCAGCAAAATGAATCCCAGTCCAATGCCAACAAAGTCGCACGCAGGAAGTGACTTATCTCATACTCTCTCCAGCGGACCGATTGCATGCCGAGGTCGATAGCCTTTTTAGTGACGACCTTCAGTTCCGCGCTCGTCTCCAGCAACTTCCTCGTCGAGTAGTGGCCCAGCTCGACAGCTCGCGCGAGTGACCACGAGGCCTGATGGGCGAGTTCCTCCGAGCTGAGCCCCTGCATCGACTTGGCATCAACTCGTCCATATATCGCGTGGAGGACAGCGACGGTCTCCCCCTTGTCCTCCCAGTCCACCGACCAGGAGGGGAGGTTGGTGCTCAGCGTCACCAGGTGTTCATTCTCCGACAAAGTCACGAGTGGCTGGCCGTAAGCGTCCACCGCCCTGCGCCCCAAATTGAAGTTGGGGTGGAAGTGGGGAGGCCGAGCATCCAGCGGCGATTCTCGGTCGTCAGGCCGCGACGATGACACCTTCGCCTTCTTGGTCGAAGGGCCAGGAGGCGACTTGACCTTTTCCTTCCCCTTGGCGAGCTTCCTTTTCTCGCCAACATCGGGAGGAGGGTTGGACTCATGGAGGGAGGTGACGACTTCCTTCGCCGGAGGGAGCGGCTTCTCCGAGAGCTCGCACGCCACTGCAAAATACCGAGCAAATATCAGTATCAAGCTACAACTAGTGAGGCGAGTATGTAGGAGGTGATTCTCGCTCAAATCTTACCCTCGTTGGGGTGGATCTCCAGAAGGGTGTTGACGTTTAGTCGCCAAAAGATGACGTCGAACCGACGACCACAGAACGACTCAACCAACTTCTTGCGGACGCCCTCCAATATCGGTGGGAGGAAGGCGACATCTGCGGGTTGGTGCGGCCTTCCCAGGACGCCCGGAAAGTCGCCTTGGATGACAATTAGTAGCTCGCTCCAGCGGTGGACTTTGTTTGTCGTCCCCACCAGGGTGAAGACATGGCTGCTGAAGTATATGACCCCGTCGGCGGTCGCGGCGAAGGCAAAGATCTTGCGGAAGACAGAGAGGTCGAAGGCGACCCTCTCCTCCCGCAAGTAGCAGAGGAACCCCATGATAATCGCTACTCCGTTGATATCGCAATATCTCGCAATACTCCGGCCATAGGGGAAGTCGCAGGCCGACGTCAAACTGACGGAGCGACAAGATCATCGCACCCTCAATGTACGTGTTGAGCCTCTCAGTGCGACTAGGGAGCCTTGCCGAGTATCCTTCTAGCAGAAGTCTCTCCCTGAAATTATCAAGCTCTCGCTCTGTTGTTATCGACTTCTTGAAAGCCGCATCAGCAAAGTTAGTGGCATGGGCTTGTCAGCGAGCACTGTAAGAAGGAAGTAGGGCGAGAAAGGAAGAGAAATCAAAGCGCGCGAGTAGAGAAAGATACTCGCAAGCTAGGGATCAAAAAGCGCAACAACGTACTTATGTCCTATCTACCCCCTCTATTTATAGGCGAAGGCAGGGAGGGGTTATATCTCTACCCCGGCGCGTATTGTCCTAAGTCGCGATCTGGGCGAGCAGGTGGATCTCGACATCTACATCGCGCGGCGCAAAAAAGAATATCGCGATGATTATCAGAACCTGCACGATAAACTCGGCACATTGCATAACAACATACATCACAAAACGTCAACAAAGAAAACATCATGAGAAGAATAAGGCACGAGATACAAACTCGCTTATTACAGCAAATAAATTGTTTATTGTAATAGTCGCACATGACGAGTTTCAAATAAAAGAAAGAAAAATTCTAAGTCCTAGGAGGCCTCTCCGGTGGATGAGGATGTCGCCCAACCCAGCACATCTCTCGCGCCCGCCGATAATGCTCCGTCGCCAGTGACATCACATCGTATCCAAGTCGTAGTTGCTACTCCATCCTCATCAGCCGCCCGACGGAGCCCATACTCGCGCGGATGCCAGCCAGCTCGTCGAGGACGAGCTGGAGGCGATGATTGTTTATCGCCAGCTGGCGATCATTCTGCTCCACCATATGGAAGCAGGCTTCGTAGCTCTCCAGAGTAGTCCGGAGCTCTTCAATCTTCGCCACCCGCACTTCCAGAGATGATATCCGCTGATGTGGTTCGCAGATCGCCGGCTGGTCGAACTTGCACTGCAGCTCCAAGTAGGCGCGAGCAGCGGCGTGACAGTACTCGCTGCCCGACACCCCGATGAAGTCGATGAAGGCCGCTCCTGGAGTCGCCGGGCGATCTGTTAGAACGAGAAAGTCGTCAGATGCAACACTAGTGACGACACTTACCGCGACGAGGAGATCATGATCGGCGAGGAGAAGGGTCGCGAGTTGGAGCATCTCGTCGGTCAGAAGATGGGCCACCAGCATGCTCGACCGCCTTGCCCTGCCCGCGACCCCCATGGCCGGAATCTCCCACTCTCGGCGGGAAATAGCTCGGCCGCAGCTTGACCGACTTCCCGACCACAGACTTCGACGGAGGCAGCAGAGGCTGCGACGAACTCGCCGGCTGAGGCGGGGTCTTCAGCAGAGGAGGCGGAGGAAGTCGCATTGTAGCAGTTTGTGGAGGCGCGACCAGAGGCGACGACAAAGATACACTCACCGCCGGGATGGCAGCAACGTTCGGAAGCGACGGCGGTGGCGGTAAGGAACTCACCGCTGGCAGCACAGAATCTCGCGCAAGGGCGGGCGAGGCCTCACTCGACGGAAGGTCCTTGCGCGCCAGCGCCACCTTCTTTGGTGGAGGATCCTTCAGCGACAGTTCCTTGCTCGCTGACGCCACCTTCTTTGGCGGAGGATCCTTCAGCGATGGTTCCTTGCTCTCCGCGGGAACCAAGGCCTCAGATAGCCTCTTGGCGCCAACATTAATCCGGACCATGTGCGCGGTCCTGACTGGTCTCTCGGTTGAGAGGGCGAGCAGCGACACAGAGTTCAGTGGGGCGACATTCAAAACCACGTCGGTGCTCGCCGATGGAGAATCTGCGAATATAGGAACAGAGTCCGGGAGAAGTGTAACAACAACCAACATATGTAGAAAAGAATATCTCGGCAACATGGCGACCTGACAGGGAGACGACTTCGACCTGCTGTGGTGTCAGAGTGGTGGCGAGTTCCGGGATGTCCGGCGAGCCGAGGAGGCTCGCGTCAGGGGCGACCATATTGGGGATGTCGTCAAGCCCGAGATCGCTGAGTAGCTTCAGAGTGCTAGCAGAGCGCACGAGATTGCTCGTGGAAGCCGCGACTTGCACAGGAGGTGGCGGCGGGTCAACCGCGTCAGAGGCGGGTTTTGTCTTGGCCTTCTTGGGTTTCTTCTTTTTAGGAGGGGGTAAGTCGTCGGCGACGTCTTCTTCACGCAACCTTTTGGACTTAGCGATGCCGAGAATGCCGGTGAGAGCAGCGAGACTGTCTTGAAGAAGTTTCTCGGCATCCGACATTGTGCGCGAGCTCTGGCGATCCGTTTGAAGAGCCGACCCACCTATTTATAGAGATCAACAAGTAGTCATCAGTTGCGAGCAAATCTGATACTCGACATAACATCTCGCCGAATAAGTGTTGAATGATTCTTTCGGAGCTCCTACGTCGCTGAAAAAGAGCGGGGATTGTGTACAACCCGTATTCGTCGAGGATGAGTCCTACCACAGCCAAGTCAGCAGAAGTCAAAGTCAACAAGTCAAGACAGGAGTCAAAGTCAGCATACAAGATCGCGGAAGGCCGGGGCGAGTATGACGAGCTTCCCTCGCATACTTGTCAGGTAGGCGACTCGGCGAGATACTCGCCCAGTCCGTGCGAGTTCCCCTGGAAGTCGCCTAGTCGCCAGGGGGTGGGGTATAAATATGACCCCCCTCCTTGTATTTTGCTATAAATAGGGCCCCAGGGGTACGAGGTGAAACACTTGAAATTCTCTGCAGGATACTCGCGAGCTTCATTTTCAAGATACTAGCAGAGTCTTTCGATGCTCTGGGCCTTAGTGCCCGTACGAGAACAGGAGGGACGATGCGCAGTCAGAAAAGATGCGGCGGGATGGATTACTCCTCGTGGAGAACGATAGAGACGACGGGCTGCCCTAGCGGGCTTCACCATTTTTCTCCTCCAAACGCGATAAATCGGAGCTCCACGGATGGTTTCGTCCCGCGATGTTTTGAGCGGGGAGAAACACGGAGTGGATAAAAACTGAAAAACAAACCACGCGCTAACCTGACTTCTCCGTTTAAACAAAACGCACGGCCTAAAAAGCTAAAAAAAATGAGATTGACGTTGGAGGAGCATAAGCAAAATAGTTCCGCCAGCACAACCAATGTCTTCCCCCTTCCCCCTTCCCCCATCACCCATCTCGCGGATTTCATAACGTTGAACTCCTCATTCGCCCTTCTTCCTTCACCTATATAGGGTTTAGTAACCGGAGTTCAAAGCTCAGAGTTGGATCAAGATGACGACAATGGAGCGGCTCTTCATCGAAATTTTCGATCGGAAAAGCCGGATCGAGCGCCAACTTCACCGGCAGTTTGAATCATACGGAGAATCACTTGCCTTGAGCGTCATTGCCGACGGCGGGCGACCGCCGCCTTGGCTGTGGGAGAGGGCTCGAGGAACCGCAGGTCATCCTGATCCCGGAGGTATTCTCGTTATTTCTTCCTTCCTACACCGATTTTTCAAGGTTCGGGTTGATAGCACGTGGTTGACAGTCGTTGGTTCTTGGGACTGTTAGAATGGCAGCGAAGCCATCATTTAGCCCGAATTTATAGTAAATTATTGCGGAGTGATTTCTCAGGCACATTACATGAACTTAGTTTGGGTTAGTGTTCCTCACCTTTGAGGCAATGTAAGTTCGAGAGTTCACACCCATTGGAAAGTAGGGGAATAGGAGGTAAATGATGAGCATCAATGGAGTTGATTACACCTGTTACTGGCAAGGATTACATCATTACCTCTCACCCACAAGGAGTAGATCAATGCCCGTTTCCCATAAGGAGAAGATTGATACCCGTTGCCCACAAGGAGTAGATCGCCAGAGCTGCCTTCTGAGTGGACGGATAGGTGGGCATTGATGCGATTTACGGCAAGTGCACGGTTCATTGAGAATGAGCCTAAATGAGCATGAAATATGATATAAAATCTACTCATCAGACATCAACTTGGGAATGAAGGGGCAAAAAAAGCACCATTTCGCATTGTATGCACGGGCAGATAACAGGGGATACCTTATTAGCATATGTGTGTGTGTGTGTGTGTGTGTATAAACTATTAGATAATTCACATTGTACCTATAGACACACTAGGACCACGACACATGTTTAGCCCAAAATTTTAGTTTGATAAATGACAACATTTATATATAACACTTCTCTTTTTAATGTTATTTTGGGGTGTAGGAACTCCCAAAAGCATAGGGAATAGCTATTTTTATTTTTTTCGGGAAAATTGGTTGGAGCATTAAGGCCCGGAGCATTAAAAATACTAATAGGTCCATATGGGTAACACGACTTTATTGAACCAAATCACACTCTATTGCAAAAAGGAGTACACTGTGATGATCATTGTTGTCGCACACTGTTTTAGCTTCATTTGAATTGCAAATATGATGATATAACTCATCAATATTGACTGTAGTTGTTGTATAGAGCAATTCAGTGATCTTTTAAAGATTTCATTTCGGTTGCTTGGCTATATTTCCTAAATTGGTCAAGTAGGATAAATAACAGGGTAGCCTGGTGCACAAAGCATCTCCACACAATGAGGTTCCAGGGAAGGGTCCCACCACAAGGGTGAAATGTAGGCAAACCTTACCCTGCATTTTTGCAAGAGGATGCTTTCAGGACTTGGGCCACACGACGACACCTTAATAACTGGTCTGCCAAGGCTCCCTTCTCAAGCAGGATACATATTTTAAAAAATTTCAAACAATAGTCTTATCGCTTATAAGCCGAGAGATATTCATTATTATGTATTGATTGAAGTCAACTAGGCATATATGATTATATCGGTGCTTGGTTGATAAACTGCAATTTTGTGTGTTGTTGCTTTTATGATGCTTTAACAATTTTCGAATAAATAATTTTTTTTCTTAACATGTATCCTTTCCTTTTGTTTATTGTTTACAAATGTCTACACAATATTTACTTATCATATCTTTCTTTCGTCTTTATGATCATCTTTAACCTTAGCCAAACTATTCCGGGCCTCATTTTCTCCTTGATGTGTAATTCTTGATTTGCTAACTACTATCAATAAATTTGTACAAAATTTATCCATATTATCAGTTTATCAAATGCCCCAAAAATCTTCTTCTTAATCCCTTCACACTAAAAATTTCCACTATTCTAATTTTTGCATTATCAAAATTTTGTTTTATATATTCCTATTTTCAATCATCTTATCTTTGATAGATGTTACTCTAACCATTCTTCTAGTATACATGCAGCCATCCTTTCTAATTTTTGCACACATTTATCTTATCATTCTATTTTCTATCATTCCTCTTATTTACTGTTTTCTATTTTTTGTACTTCCTAATTTCCCCCCTATATTCATCTCACTATTTTCATTTATATTACTTTCAACTTTGTTATCAACTAGTTTTTGACTGCCCAACTATAGGATCCTAACATTGCGGCCTAATTGTAGTTTTATATGCTTTAACTCATCATGATATCCTTATCGCATAACATTCTTATATACTTCTCCTTTCGAACCACCTATTTATATCCTCATCTATACCCATTGTTCTTTGTATAATAGATCCATCATACTTCAAACTTATCACACATATTGTACTTTTTCTTAGAATAATATTGAATGATAATTGTTAATATTACATATTTTTAGTGCGTTTTTCATTGATCTTTCTTGTAAGAAGTAAAACCTAGAGAGAAGGCTGGTGTTTCAGGTCATGTTCTCCCCATGGCCCCCTGGTAAAACCACAGTTTCCAAGGTCAGTTACTGTAAGTTTATTCCTGGAATCTGTTGACCAATTCAGTAGCTGTGCCTCGTGATTCCTCTATCAAATTGTAGTCCATTTCCTAGTTGTTTCTTTCATACTGCAAGTCTGTAAGGTTTTCATGTCTTAATGCAGGTTGGAATAAGGAGCAACTTATTTCGGGAATAGTTTTTCCAGTTCGAATGGTTAACGCGTCTTTAGTAGATCCTGGCACATCCTTTATCATGCCAGAGACGGCGGATGGCAATGCATGCAAACCCGCCAAATTATTTGGTGAAGTGCCTTCCTTGGATGAGCCCGTGGCTGTTGATTTGATCAACACAGAAGATCCAAAAATAAGCAAACAAAATCACAACAGGGCAGTAGATGCTAATGCTGTTGAGGACTGTTCAGAACTTGGCGAGCTGAACCGGTTTTCTAATTCGAGGTCCATTCAAAGAGACTATGAATCTAATCTCAGCCAGAAAACCAAGACAACCCACCTTCAAGGAGATGATAGAGCTAGTAATAAAAAAACTGGCATAAAAACCAGGTCGAGGGCTGCCTCTGAGAAGAAGGTTGATTGTGTGGACTCTTTGGTTGCAAATAAGTGTGCTGATACTGCAAAAAAGTCCATGACTGAGAAGGCTTTGGTATCAGAACCACATATAAAAGTCAGTGATTGTGAATATGAGAATTCATTTCCTAGATGGAAGAAGAAGTACAAATCTAGTAATGTAATAGCTACTTCTCCCAGATCAAGGGCTAGGTCCTTCCTAGATATTAATCAGCAAAATGTGTGCAAATACCAGACAGAAAGTGTTTCAGATTCTGCTGTGTTTCAGTCTTCTCCTAAGTTGCCCACAATTCAGATTCCCACCGTTCAGCCTCCTGCTGCTGAACAGAATAATAAGTTACATGTTCTGAAGGTCTGAGAAGCTAGTGAATTTTTTGTTGCTAACTTATACAAATAGCTTTATCTTCTGCCTGTTATGATTATATATTGTCCTCTTTTTTATGCTTCTTGTTGTCTTTATTATTTTGAAGATGAACTACAAAAGATCCAGTGACTGAGTGACATGTCCTACCTAGTAAAAAATGCCTTTTGTCACCATTGAAATCATGATCTTAATGCAACGTTCTTTGAACAACTATGGTGCCATTGATGGTAGTTGAATCAATAAACACCTCTATACTAATTGTATGGGAATGGGTTTGTTCTGTTTCTGATTTAGAGTGATATCTTCTGACATGTTTACATTCCCTGGGTGTTATTGACCATCCATCAAAATGCATATGCATCATTGTTAGCATCATGGCTAAACCATTTTGGCTAATTAGGGTTTTCAGGGTACTTCAAATAGTTACTTTAAAAATGTAAAATAATTAAGTATGAATCTGTTTGACTTATCTTGAATGGGGTCATTTTTCTAATCATTCTGATGCAAGAAATGCTAACGTTTCCAGATTTACTTAGAATCTTTTTGTTGCTATTTTTATTTTAAATTGATTAGAATTTTTTTATTTTATCTAGATAAGGTTAGATTTGTTCATATTTATCTTTATTAGAACTGGTTATAGTTATCAATTTTTAGTTTAGTTCATGGGGTACTATTATAAATAGTAGCACCTTTAAGATTATTGGATGGAATGAAGGCTTGAAATTTGAAATTCCTTATTATTTTCTGTTAATTTGCACATTCTATCTCCTCTATTCTCTCAGCTAAATGTTTCTCTGTCCCATCTTAAAATTCAGATCTTGAAAATGTGTGATTTTTGATAAATATGCATGCAGAACACTTCGGCAAATTCAAAAGTCACATTTCAGATCTCGTATATATGGTTCTAGCATTTCCTACATTTTCTATCTGGGCACTTCATTTTCCACCAATTGCTAGTGGAGCCAGAAAAGAGTTTCATATTTTGTTTCTCTTAAAGAGAATTTTATTGCAATATAATGATTTTACTCTGTACTTCAGTCTGATAATCTCGTTCTTTCACTTGGTTCCTCTGAAGTATTCTAAAACAAAGAAATCCCACTTTTCACTGGCATCATGTTTTTTGAAAAATTGGGATTGGACTTGAATGATCTTCCTTAGGGTTATTTATGTAAACTAAATTCCTAATTCTCTGATTCTAGGTTCAATCATGTTTGCATTATTGAATGGGAGTTTACTCATGAAAGGTAAGCTTACCAACCATGACAGTTAGGCTTAAAGTAACTTTGCAAAACTCAATTATCCTAATTTTTGTTTGATTTAACCCAACAAGGGATAAATTTTTAAATTATGTTTAATCAATAGAAAAACCCCAGAATAATAAATACTCTAATCTTTTTTTGGTAAGTTTCTTTTGATAAAAAGGTTTACTCTTTGATGGGGATCACTCTTCACGAGTAGCCCAATGGGGCTCACACGGGTCTATTTTCGCAGGAGATGATGATCATATCGTCGTTTGGACGATCCAAGTCCACAATTACGTCCGAACCTCCCTTTGGACATTTTCATGTGTTTTTTGTTTTATTTAGCGAGATAACACACTTATCGTGTACTTCCAATATTTGTGTCTTTGTTATCCTAGCAACAGGCTCCTGTCCCCTTGCCATAAAAGCCCCTACTACCAGCAACCGTCCCTTCAATTGCCTCTAGGACCTCTAACCGACACACTCACCGACTGCCGCACTCCAATCCGTCGCCTTCCAGCTCCAACATGCAATCACCAAGTGTCCAGAACACCCTCTAGCCCCTCTCCACTCCCTCTCCTTCCCTCCTCCTCACTGCCCAGCTTTTTCAGCTCCTGGTCATCCACTACCAGCTTTCCAGGTGTTGGACTTCCAACACCAGGACCCCTCCTCACTGTCCAACCCTTCCAGCTCCTGGACATCAACCGCTGTTTAGTGTTTTGTTTCTCTTTATTGTACAATTTTAGATTATCATATGATGTTAGAATACTACACATTACACTTTTCTTTTTCCACATTTCCTTTCCCACCCCTAGATGTATCACTCCTATATTTGGGAGAAGTCTCTGTTCGTTGTGCAATAATAGTTTATTTTTTCCTAACATGGTATTAGAACCCGAAACTTATTTTACGGTTCGACTATTTCACCCCTCGCCGCATGCTTTGCTCTTCGCCAAGTTCGTCCAACCCTACCGATCCCCTTTGGGCTCCTACCGACTCCATCCACACGTCACACTTCTTATTTGTTTTTGACGCGGTTTGATCCCGCACAGTCGTACGCCTCCGGCCGTGCCCCGATCAGTTCTGCGCCCTAGTCCGACGATCGTTCAACCTTATTTTTTCATGAATGACCTATCTATGGATCCTCTATGTTTGTTCTTCGTCTCATCTCCAGGTTGACTTTAATGAGATGCAGAGAACTCTTTGGTTATGTCACGACTCATTAATTCAATACAAACTTTAACATGTGTTGAGGGAGAAAAACCAGTTGATTCATTTCATTAAAGGGGTCCTCTATATATAGAGGATAAAAAAACATAAATGCTAATATTACTAACACTCCCCCTCAAGTTGGACGTGTAATGTTAACCATGCCCAACTTATTCACAATCTGGTCAAATGAATTCCCACTCAATCCTTTGGTGAGAATGTCAGCAAGTTGCTCGTTGGAGGACATAAAGGGTGTACATATGATTCCTCTTTCAATATTCTCCTTGATAAAGTGTCGGTCCACCTCGATGTGTTTTGTCCGGTCATGTTGAACCGGATTGTGAGCGATACTGATGGATGACTTATTGTCACAATACAGGTGGATGGGTCCCTCTTCCACGAGACCAAGGTTGCTCAATAAGGCCCAAAGCCACAAGCCTTCACATACCCTATGGGCCGTAGCTCTAAACTCAGCCTCCGCACTAGATCGTGCCACATCCTGTTGCTTCTTGCTTCTCCAAGTAACAAGGTTACCCCCAACAAGAGAGCAATATCCAGAGGTGGATCGCCTATCATCCACAGATCCGGCCCAATCAGCATCAGTATAGACTTCAATCTTTAGGTCGGAACTTGGGGAAAACAAAACTCCCCTTCCTGATGAAGACTTGAGATACCGAAGAATTCTGTGTGCCGCATTCATGTGTCGTGTCTTTGGAGCATGCATGTACTGACTCACGACACTCACCGCATAGGAGATATCCGGACGAGTGTGAGACAGATATATCAGCCTCCCCACTAACCTTTGGAACCCTGAAATATCTTCAATCTCCTCTCCATCATCACGCCCCAATCGGTGATTTGCCTCAATCAGAGTATCAGCAGGTCTGCACCCACTCATCCCCATCTTCTCAAGAAGATCTAACGTGTATTTCTGCTGAGAGAGAAAGATCCCCTGCTTTGATCTTGCAACTTCAATTCCGAAGAAATACTTGAGTTTTCCTAGGTCCTTGACCTCAAACTCTCTGACAAGCTTCTGTTTCAGATTCTGAATTTCTTCATGATCATCACCAGTTATAACAATGTCGTCAACATACACAATGAGAACTGTAATTTTCCCAAGCCTACGTTTGATGAACAACGTATGGTCAGCATTGCTTTGAGAGTATCCAAACGACACCATCGCCTTGTGGAACCGACCAAACCAAGCTCTTGGGGACTGCTTCAGTCCGTATAGAGCCCCTAACAATCGACAAACTTTCCCTTCAACACCAGCCGGAGTGAGGCCAGGAGGAATAGACATATAGACCTCCTCCTCCAAGTCACCATGGAGGAAGACATTCTTCACATTCAGCTGCAGAAGATTCCAATTTCTGCAAGCATCAACAGATACCAATACCCTGATGATATTCATTTTAGCAACCGAGGCAAACGTCTCCTGATAATCAATGTCGTGGGTTTGGGTATAACCCCTTGCAACCAACCGTGCCTTGCATTTCTCAACAATCCCTTGTGGATTCTGTTTCACAGAGAACACACACTTGCACCAAACAAGTTTTTTTCCATAGGGAAGAGAGACAAGATCCCATGTATGGTTCTTCTCCAGAGCCTTCATTTCCCCAACCATTGCCTCTCGCCACATAGGGACCTCAAGAGCCTGTTGCCATGACACAGGGATAGAAGAAGTAGCAAGAGAGGAGACAAAGGCTTTGTAGGAGGTAGACAGAGAGTCATAAGATATAAATAGAGGATGGCGGGTACAAGACCAGATACCTTTTCGAAGAGCAATCGGTAAATCAGAAGGTCCTGAGTCAAGATCCACTGACTGTTCTGGCAACATAGCAGGCTCTTGTGTGCTTGTACTCTTTATACGCCGAGTATATACCTGCAAGGTCGGTGGTGAGGATATAGGAGAGCCCCGAATAGGATGACTCACTTCCACTGGTAGAGGAGGACTCACTTCCACTGGTAGAGGCTCCCCCTGAAGTGAGGGATATGGTGGAGGTATGGGCAAAGAAACGGAGGGAACACCCGGGGATGATGGAGCAGACAAAGGGTAATATGATTCGGATTCACGGAAAGTGACATCCATGTTAACAAACACCTTCCTAGTAGGGGGGTGAAAACACTTGTACCCTTTTTGCGTAGGGGAGTAACCAATAAATACACACTTGAGGGCACGAGGATCAAGTTTGGAGGGACGAGGATGAGGGATGTGAACAAAACAAGCACAACCAAACACCTTAGGAGGAAGACGAGTAGGAGGCACATCAAGCGTATCCAGAGGAGTAGAGTTGCCGAGGACACGTGAGGGCATCCGATTGATGAGATATGCAGCAGTGAGGACGACATCTCCCCAATAGAATTTTGGGAGATGCATTGTGGACAATAGGCATCGAGCAACCTCCATTAGATGGCGATTTTTCCGCTCAACAACGCCATTTTGAGCAGGGGAATACACACAGGTAGTCTGGTGTAGGATGCCGTGATCAACAAGGTAGCGCTCAAACTATGAATCCATGTATTTGCGGTCATTGTCACTGCGAAGAATTTTAATGTGGGACTGAAATTGGGTGGAGATCATGACATGGAATTGTCAAAAAACAGAAAACACATCGCTCTTGTGACGAATCAAATATAACAAGGTAGTGCGTGAGAAACAATAAATAAATGTAACAAACCACGTACAACCGGAAATAGAAGGGACCGAGCAGGGGCCCCAGATATCAGTATGAATAACAGCAAATGGAATAGGCAACAAAACATGTTTAAATGAAGTACGATGATGTTTGTTGACACTACAGACATCACACACAAAATACTCAAAAAAGCAGCAGATATTGCAGGAAACAACAATTTCAAAACAGAAAGAGAAGGGTGTCCCAGGCGACAGTGCCAGGAGTACAAAGGATGAACAGTGCTGTAATGAAGAGCTAGAGTAGAGGAAGCAGCGCCAGAGTCAAGCACATAGAGACCATTCACCATGCTACCAGAGCCAATCACCTTCCCCGTCGTCAGGTCCTGAAACACACAAGAAGACGAAAGAAATGTCACAGAGCAATGCATGAAGTTGGTCAAATGACTAATTGAAAGCAGATTACGAGTAAAGAAAGACACAGGAAGAACAAAGGACAAGGTGAGGGAGGTGCAGGGGATGGTTCCCTTGCCAGCAATGGAGGAAAGAGAACCATCAGCAATGCTCACCTTATCACGCCCAGAAAGAGGAGTATAGGAGACAAAACCTGTAGAGGAACCAGTCATATGATCCGTGGCCCCAGAGTCAATGACCCATGGAGTGGACGGAGAAGAAACAACAGAGTAAGCACCTGGCAGTCCCGTATGAGCGTAGGAGGAAGAGACAGAAGGCTCCGTAGAAATACCATGCATAAGGCGTCGAAGAGCAAGCACCTCATCCGTAGTAAAAACACCAGGGGTGGCAGGGGCATCAGTACTAGAGTAGCCAGGAGAAACATCGGCAGTAGCGTCAGTAAGATGGGCCGCACGGGAGACAACATGACGACCCGAGGAGCGTCCAGAACCACGACCTCCACGAGGCGGGGCACCCCCTCTCGGGGCAGGGAACCCATGAAGCTTGAAGCAGGTATCCCGAGTGTGGCGACTCTTGCCACAGTAATCACAAAGGAGATGATCCTTATCTGAGCTCCTCAACCTGGGATCCCGGGATGGACGAGTGCCAAGAAGGGAGGGGATGGTAGCAGCCAGAGCAGAGCCCTCTGGCACAGGGTTCGGAAGAAGGGTCTAACGACGATCAAACTCCTGCTGCACGATGCTATAGACCTCAGAAAGAGAAGGGATCGGCAGTCGCCCCAGAATCTGAACACTGATCTGATCAAAGTCGCGGTGCAAGCCATGAAGGAACTCAAATATGCGATTGCGGTCATCCCTGACCCGAACCATCGCCTCATCAACATGACTAACAAAGACAAGAAGATCAAAATGATCATACTCTTGATAAAGCTGAGTGAACTCTAAGTAATACATTGAAGGAGGACGGTCACCCTGACAGAGTAAGCTGATCTGGTGGCGAAGCTGAAAGATCTGAGCAGCATTGCCGCGGCGAGAGTATGCAGACTCTGCACGACACCAAATAGCAGAAGCATTGTCAAGAAAAAGATAGTTGCGGACAATGGACTCTTGCATCGAGTTGGTTAACCAAGACATACCAAGGAATTCTCGGATTCCCACTGCGGCCATTCAGGAGAAGTTCTATCAGGTTCCGGCATGTGGCCGGAGACATAGCCAAAGAGACGCCGACTTTTAAGCGCCGGGGTAATAGAACGAGACCATGAGAGATAATTAGATTCATCAAGTCGGATAGTAGTTATCTGAGAGGTATTGTGATCGGTGGTTTCACGGTAGAAGACCGACGAAGGACCAACAGAAAGAGGGGCCGGAGTACCACCGGTAGAGAGAGAGAGAGAATCCGCTCCACTAGATCTCATAGCACAGGAATAAAAATCGTGAGAGAAAGAGCAAGCCGGAATAGAAATCCGGAAAGGGAGGAAACCCAAGAAATTACGACATCAAGAGGCAAATGGAACCAACCATCCAAGCATCACAAGGGCAGAAGGCGCCAGAGGAAGCAAGAGCACTATTCCGGCTCCATTAGAAGAGGTGGAGAGGAGCAGAGGAGGGCGCGAGTGCGGGCGACTGGACGACTGGATGGCGAGACGGAGCGGAGCGGAGGATGCGAGCGGGCTGACGAGCGAGAGAGCAGCAGAGGACGCGAGCGGGCTGGCGAGCTGAGGACGCGAGCGGGAGAGCAACTAGCGGAGCGCTGGCGCTAGCGGGAGAGCAGCGGGCTGGCGAGCGGAGGACGCGAGCGACTGGACTTAGGGCACGAGAAATCAATCTGGCTCTGATACCATGTTGAGGGAGAAAAACCAGTCGATTCATTTCATTTTATCCTCTAAATATAGAGAATAAAAAACATAAATGCTAATATTACTAACAACATGCAACTTCTTTCTTGATATAGCCACAAACATTTGGAATCGTACAGAGACCACTTACTCATGAAAGGCAGAAAGGGTAATGCGACAATAAATTTTCTAGCTTCGTCAAAAAATTGTTTTGCTTTGAGAGGGAGACAGACCTCCATCCGCTACTAACTGAAGTTTGCAATGCTATATAGAGAGTGATCATTTTGATCCATTGATCATGGTCTGCAACCCAGATATGGTACTTGTCAGGGTTCAAGAGAAATGCAATTGGGTGTTTCAAATTTTACATGGACTCCATAGAGATTTCGAGCAGATTATTATTCACATTCTTTGTCATCCCTAGTTGTCCACCCTGTCAAAAGCATTTAGCATCATCCAACATGAGTTGCCCTCCACAGGACTCCTGATCCAAGCCACCCGACATTGTTCATCTGGTATGTGATTACTATGGAAAGCCCTGACACACTCGTGATACATGAATCAAACTTCACAAGTTCCCATGACAGAGGGGTGGTCGGCTTCGCGGGGTGGCCCACTTTGCAGGGGTGGCTATGGCAGTGACAAATCACAGGAGAAGACTGCTCTTTTCCTCCCATCTCAATCTGCACATTTCTCTAACACTACTAAGGCTCTGTTTGGTTGGGCTGTTGCTGATGGAAAGCTGCTGATGAAAAGTTGTTGATAGAAAAAGTGTTGATTCTAGAAGTTTTATTAAAAAGCTGTTTGAATGAAATGGAGTTTGCAAAACAATTTTTTAAAAAGTTGGCTCGGAATCGAGACAATTTCGAGTTGAGGCGGCTCGACTCGAAATTGATTTCGATTTGGAATTGAAAATTCGTATTTTTAACCAAGTCGGAATCAATCTAACTCAACTCGATATCACGCCTAGGAACCAAAACTTAAGAGCACATCAAGATCAAAATCTGACATGAGAAACATCAACCATAGTTAAAACACCCATCCATTAACAGAGCTGAAATCTCAAAAATCGATCGGGTCAAACGTACGTGTGATCCAACTCCAAAACACGCTGAGATGAAAAATTTATAGACAATTCCAACCGATTAAAATTCAAACACCACAAATGAGGAAAGAGGAATAAGAGAAAAGCTGTTGGTTACTGGCGGAACAAATGAAGATGTAGTTTTACCTCGGATTGTGAAACGGGCCTACTTTGTTTGCATATATAGGAACATGATCCCCCTCTTTATATCTGTGATTCGATCCGTCATCATCGGCGCTCAGTGCGCAAGCTACAAGCAGGATAAGTAGAAGATCACCATACCATCTCCCCATGAGCATAGAACCCTATCGCGCAGATTTCCGCTTCGCGAAAACTTTACCGGCGAAAGTTTCTGGCAGAATCGGAGATTCGCCGATGAAGTGGGAGAAAGGAGATATTTAAGGGAAGCATGCATCAAATTTGCTGCTGCTGTTGCTGCTCAGTGGACGCGGCTGGCTTCTGCGGAGGATGGGCACTGTGTTGCGCGAAATCAGAAAGTCGCGAAGTGTGGCGGACCGGAGAAAAAAATCACGGATGGCGCATAGAAGGAAACGACGGACGAGAATAAACACAGTTTGGTGGATCAGCGAAAACAAATGCCGCTTATAACACAAATGGCATTTCGGTGCAAACACACCGGAGGTTATCAGCCCAACCAAACACCACCTAAGAAGATCTCCTTTCTTGTGGGAGTTTTTGATGTCCTTGCTCTTCCTCTGCTAAAGAGATGCATACTCTACTTTGTCTGATGCAGGGTCTTTCTGTTGAGTCTGTGCCTACCTCCCCATCATATTATGCCTATTATGGCATACCAGGTGCTGATTTTGCCACTACTCATCCTTCTACCCAATTGATCATTGACTCGGGAGTCATTGATCACATAACTAGCTCATCTTCAAGTTTTGTATCTTACTCTCCTCTTTCTGGAAGCGACAAAATAAGCAGTGTCGATGACTTCCTCTCCTTCATTGTCGTAAAGGGATTCATTCCTTGCTCAACCTTTACTATTTCCTTTGTTCTTCGTGTCCCTAGTTTTACTCGCAATCTTCTGTCTATTGGCCACATAACAAATTCCATGAATTGTTTGGTGACTTTCTTTTTGTGCTATTGTGTTTTTAAGACCTGAAGATGGGGACGGTGATCGACACTGTTAGCTTGTATAATGACCTCTAAGTGTTTGACTCTTTTAGGCTCTAATACTGTTCCACTACTGCAGGCTTTACATTTGTTCAAAACATCTACCGTTTGTTCATGTATTTGGCACCAAGAACATCCTTTTTTTGTTTCGAAACACTTAATTCCTAGTATTCCATCTTCGTTGCTCAGAACTTTTGTGTGTGAACTGGCTAAATATTGTCGTACACTCGTACTTCTTTTACTCATGCTTTTATACCCAGTTCTATGGCTTTTCATATTATTCATACTGATGCTCAAGGTCCGTGTAAAGGCTCTTCACTTATCGGCTGCTCTTGGCTTTCTACTTTTATTGGTTGCTCTTGGCTTTCTACTTTTATTGTCTGCTCTCGGCTTTCTCCTTTTATTGGCTGCTATTCTCGCACTACATGAGTTTATTTGATGAAAATAAGAATGAAGTTTTTCCTATCTTTCAAAATTTTCATAAGATGGTGGTGAACCAATTTGGTGCTTCCATAAAAATTTTGCGTAGTGATAATGAGCGTGAGTATGTTGATTCTCTTCCAAGGACTATCTTATTAATCAGGGCATCATTTACCAGACACTGTGTGTGTACTGTCCTGTTCAAAATGATGTAGCTGGGTGAAAAAACAGTCATCTCGTAGAACTTGCTCGGTACCTTCTCATTACGCATGTGCCCGAGCAGTATTGGGGAGATGCGGTCCTTAACATTGCTGCCAACTCCCATTTTGTGGAAAAAATCTGCTCTAGATACCCTTAACATCACTTCCACCCCATATCTTTGGGTGTCTTTTGTTTTTCCATATTTGTTCTATTCACCGAGTGTGTTTTTATTGGGTATTCCCTTACCCAAAATGGTACAAGTGCTTCAACCCTCCTTCCCAGAAGATCTTTATTACAATGGATGACACCTTCCTAAATCCCACCCTTTCTATGTGACCCCATTTCAGGGGGGATCTTTATTGGAGAATGAAGTGCGTTCCCTTACCTATTCCTCTGGCATGTAGTCCCCCTATCCCTTGCAATGATACCTATGATCCTGTGAAGATTATTCCTCAGAGACATAAACAGTTGCATGCTTATACTGGGAGGACAAACACATAGGCACAACCCAAGACTGTCGTGCCATCACCAAAACTGCCTTTAGAGTCTACTCATCTTCCCATTGTTCTCAGAAGAAGTATTAGATCTTGAACCCAATACTCTATATCTCATTATGTGTCATATGACTCATTAACAACTTTATATAAAACTTTTGTGTCCTCCCTAGCATCCTGGCAAGATGCATTTTATTATCATGCACGGAAACATGCGATGATCGAGGAGATGCCGACTCTTGAAAAAAGCTCTACTTGGGACCTTATTCCTCTTCTTATTGGAAGAAGACAGTTGAGCTTAAATGAGTGCACTATGTTAAGCAGAACTCACATGACATTATGGAAGGATACAAAATCAGACTAGTTGCCAGAGGGTTTACACAAATCTCTGGAATTTACTACGAGAAAACCTTCACATCAATTGCCAAGAGAAATCAATTAGCCATTTTGTCTTGTGTTGTTTGTAAAGGGTGGGAGCTCATCCAATTAGATGTAAAAAATGCGCTTCTACACGGTGATTTGGAAGAGGACGTATATATGCCCCACCACGACCATTTGCTCCTAATGTATTAGAAGGCAAAGTTTGCAGGTTAAAGATAACTCTATACAGGCTAAATTAATCACGATGTATCCGGTTTGGCCGGTTTCACAAAGTTATGGTATTCTTTGGTTACAAACAAAGGCATGTTAACCATATATTATTTGTAAAACACAGATGGTAAAGTAACTATTCTCATTGTGTTTGTTGATGACATATTGATTATTGGTGATTGTGTTGAAAAACAAAATTTTTTGAAAAATAACTTGCAGAGGAGTTTGAGGCTAAAAACCTCTGAAATCTTAGATATTTATTGGATATTAAACTAGCAAGATTAAATTATGGGATTTTCATTTCCCAACGAAATTATGTCATTTATCTCCTCGAACAAAGTGGCATGAGTGGGTGTAGATCTGCTGATACACTTATCAAAGCGAACCACAAATTAGGAAAGGACGGTGGGGTAGCTATCCAAGATTCTAGGTATCAGATATTGGTAGGGCGTTTAATCTAGAGTGGTGTTACAGGCACACCTATAACGGTTATGTGCACACCAGTAAACCCAAATAATCCCACCTAAAGAGGTATAATATTTCCCTCTATGGACAGCCCAACCCGCGTCCCGCGTCTGAAGCATTTGCGATAAGCTTTCGCGATCTAGGGATTCCGCCGCTCGCTCGCCGCCGCTCCCCGCCGCCGGAAAACGCCGCCATTTTCCCTAAATCGAAGCCTGCTGGAGGTGGGCTTCCTCCTCCCCAAGTTTCAGAGCTTGTTGCAGCAACCCGCCTGGAGCTTTCCGATCTAGGGTTGCCACCGACCCTCCCGATTCCGCCGCTCGCTCGCCGCCGCTTCCCGCCGCCGGAAAACACCGCCATTTCCCCTAAATCGAAGCCTGCTGGAGGTGGGCTTCCTCCTCCCCAAGTTTCAGAGCTTGTTGCAGCAACCCGCCTGGAGCTTTCCAGCCAGTCGACGAAGAGGTAAGGCTTCAGTTTGTTTTTAGCGGTGTTTTGATCCATTTCAGTTTTTTTAGCGGTGTTTTGATCCATTTCAGATTTGGGGTTTTGGTGCTCCTTGTTCTTTGGTATATCTAGGGCTGCCGCCCGCTCTGTATAGGTTGAAATGAATTAAGAGCACACATTGTCGTTAATGAGTGACTCATATAAATGTGGTCAAGTTGACGTTGGATTGCATTTTGTGACCGACATTATATTTCATTCAAAAGCTGAATTGATTGATTGGTCTCGCAATATCGCCAAGGGATTGGGTTTTGTTATTGTCGTTCACAGAGCGGACAAGCTTGATGTTAGGCCTAAGCCGAGAATTTTTTTGGGTTGCGATAGAGGAGGTTGCCCGCGTGTTCATTCAAATAGAGTGAAGAAAAATTTAAGGAAAACTAGTTCAAAACGATGTGGATGTCTGTTCTCTTTATTGGGCCAAAAAAATGCAAGTGCCGATGAGTGGAAGGTGGAAGTTAAGTGTGAAATGCATAACCATTCTTTTGTTTACCTAGAGGCTCACAGTTATGCATGTCGATTGAATGAAAATGAACGAAAGACTGTTGAGGAGATGCACGCATCCGGTGTGAAGTCTAGGAAAATACTCACCACTTTAAAGAAACAAAATCTTTCAAACACTTCGGTTATGAGAACCATTTATAATGAGAAAATGAAATTGTACAAGAAAGAGTTGAATGATAATACTCCTATCCAATTTCTGTATAAATGTATTAGAGATGCGGGATACACAAGCTATAATCATGTCGACAGTGTTAGTTATGCTTTGGACAGATATGTCAACATGCTCTTTTGGAAATTTCTTAATGTCTTAGTGCAAATGGCTATTTTTAATAATAAATGGTGTGTCCATAGCCAGTTGGTGTGTACATAGCTGAAATGAGTTGTCCATAAATTTTGGTTGTCCATAGCCAAAATTGGTGTGCCCGTAACACCACTCTTAATCTACCTATCACACACCCGATTTGACATTACATACAGTATTGGAGTTGTCAGCTAGTTTATCCACTCACCGTGGACCAGACATCTCGATGTTGGTCATAGGATTTTGAGATGCTCGAAAGACTCACTGAGAAGAGGCATATTGTACATATAGAGTTAAGGATTGAAGTGTACACCAATGCAGATTGGGCTGGATCTATTGATACATTCTACCTCAGGGTACTACACTATGGTTGGTAGAAATCTGGTCACATGGAGGAGCAAGAAACAACAAGTTATCGCCTGATCGAGTGCTGAAGCTGAGTTTTAGGCTATGACTCACGAGATTTCTGAAGTGCTATGACTCTACTTGTTGATGAGTGACATAAGACAAAAAGAGGAGGGGCCTCTCAGATTATTCAGTGACAATATGGTTGTTATTAACATCGCTCATAATCTGTGATGCATGACGACACGTAGGGTTTGCGCGTCTGTCGGCTTTTTTTCGGAGACCCTAACTGAATGCAATGAAATATGTTTTTTTTTTAAAAAAGATTTGAGCGAGCGTTGCACAGAGTTTATTAAATTAAGCAACGAAATTTTGTAAAACACGAAATTCACTACGTTGTTAGAAAAATGGAATTTCTTAAATAAATGGTTCAGTTTTAAATCCGGGAAGAAAGCTTGCAACATTCGTTTCGTTCCCCTTGTCATGGAACAACGAAAATCGTGAACTTCAAATACGTTACCGTTTGGAGTTTTTGACATAGCGTTCGCTGACAAAATTTGGGCGAAAACCCAGCAAATAGTCTATTATCCTATGAGAAAATATTGAGGCACACACAAAGAAAAATATAGAAACAATTACCCACAAAAGAGACGTCTTCCGCATTCGAAGTCGATGGCGATCACGCGAGGAACTCCTCGTCACCTTCGATCTCCCGCTCCGAGGTCGGCCGTTATTGCACACGGGCACCAAGGAGAAACTTTGCTCACTCTCACACAAAGGTGGTTCCACGAAATCACTCACTCCTCACACTAGAGAAGCCACAAACCTAACAATCTAACTTCACTCGCTCCCACACAAGTGGATCCACGAAATCTCAATCACTTAAGGTGGACCCATGAAATCTCAAAACTTAAGAAAAGTTTCAATCTCTCTGTTTTTCACATTTACTCATTGTCACACAGAATGCTACTAATCAAATAGCATAATCTATCTCAGGAGATCAAAGATCCAACACAGTAAATTAAATTTTACTGTTCTCCTTCAATCTCAAGCACTAAGAACTAATCTAATCTCTTGAATCATCAACCGCACAACTCTCTACTGGAAACCAAATTGCAAACAACAATCTTTACTAACTCCTAAACAGGGGGGAAATCAAGCAGGACACAAACTATTCATCATCTTCAACCAGGAATCAAACAACATTCAAGCCTTCCACCACTAAGGCTCTAAGTGACAGCTACAACAACAAAATCTCACACCGAATTCACGCCTAGCTCACCTACAGGAAATCACACAGAAATCCTCACACAGAAATCGCATACATCATTCTCAATATTTCAGCATTCACCAAAAAAAAACCATTACAGAGATCCCTATTTATAGGGTTTTGAACAGGAAACAAGAAGAAAAGAAAACCTGCAAACGAACGGCCATGGCGGTTGCTGGATCGAGCGGCCATGGCAGAAGCTTGGCGTCATAGAAGGATCGTGGGCTTCACCAGTTGAGGGAGGTGTCGTAGGGGAGTGGCGTGCGTGAAACAGACCTCGAAAATGGCTGCAATCGTGGAGATACTGCGCTGGAAATGGAGTGGAGCAGCGTCGTGGTTCCGCCTTCCCCGTGCTCCGGATCGGGAGAGATGAACCGTGCGGGATCGGCTTGGACGCTGAACCAGCTGTTTGCTACTTTGCTTAACCTTATATATATATATTTGTTTGTGTTTTATAAATATATATATAGATAAATAGGATATATATATATATGTATATGTTTATATTAATTACATATATATATATTTCCACACAAAAATTTGCAAAGTTTACACACATAAAAAAAATGATGCAAATATAATATGCTTGACTCAGGACCCATAGTGGTTTGGTCGGGTGCGGCGTCAGGTACTTTTCGCGACGATCCGAAGGGCTTGGTCTCCACCAATCTGGTTCAACACGATCAAACTAAACGTATTGAAATTGACCGACACTTTACTAAGGAAAATATTCAAAAAGGGATTATTGGTATTCCGTTTGTTCCCTCTGAAGTACAATTTGCTGATGTTCTCATCAAACGGTCTGAGTGGAAGTGTTTTTGTGAAAATTATTAGCAAGTTGAGCATGAACAATATCATTAGCCCAACCTGAGGGGGAGTGTTGGATTGTTACACATTACGCTTTTCTCTTCCCTATTTTTCTATCTATGGGAAAGGTCTCTCTTCATTGTGAAATAATAGTTCATTTCTCCCAAGTGATCTTGTTTGGTGATTGCTTACACCCTGCAAGGCCTATTTTTAGCATTTGAAATCAAAATGCTCACACCGAAGAAAGCCATATTTGATTGCTTTTAAAATTAATTTATTCTTTGCTTTGTGATAATCCGCATGGTTTAATTCTTGATTGTTATTTATAATCCGATGTCAGATGATCTATTTTATCACATGCATCATCTTAGGGGGTAGTTAAAGTTTGATTTCCCTGGCAACACACCTAGGGTTGCTTATTTTGAGCTCACCTTCACAGCCATCATGCATCACTTTTTCATGTCCCAACAAACCATGAATAATACGATGTGCACTTATGAAACATTGTTGATTCCTTTACTACAAGAGTATGCAAGCTGCCCACATCTAATTTTGAATCATTCACAGGGCTGTACCATCATCAGCCATTATGGCTTGTGTTCCTATAGTGTTTCTTTCTATGTTACAGCATCTTAAAATTTTATTTTCTTGCATAATTATGTTGAATTTCACTCAATGACTGTGAGATCTATCATTTTAAGGCATAAATGCAAGAAAACTTGTTTGCCTATGTATTTTTTCTAATCCATTTTTCTGCATTATGACCTTGCATTTTCTGATTCGTCTACCCAAAATATATTTGCAGGATGATTCTGATTTTAGGTCAAGCATTCATGATATGGTGATAGCTCCAAATGGGGTTGGGAAGAATAAGGATCTCCAAATAGTGGAAGAGAATCTCGGTGTCTGTTCAGGGCATCAAGTTAGACCTACCAACCTTATGCTATCTGAGTCAAAAATTAATCACACCACAGGGGATGCTGAAAGTTTATTTTCATATGTGGATGCATTTGAGAACATTGTTTCTGGTAATCTTGGTCATCGTGATGAATCCAAAGAACCATATGATGCACCTCAATGTTTGTACAGATCTGATATTACTAGTATATCAAATACTGCCGGTGTTAACTTCAATTGTGATGAAACTATGCCTAAGTTTGAGCGATTCAACATTGATCTTCCCTATACATTAGAGGATAGTATCACATACAAAGATGATGATATTCCCAGTATTGCAAAAGAACGAGCTTTTGCCCTTGAAAAGCTACGTCTGTCAAGTATTATGCCCACCCCAAGCTGTAAGCCTTCCCTAATGAACAAAATAAATATCGTTCCAAATTGTTTTCATTCATCACCCCCTGGGATGCTTGAGAACATGGACTTGGGCTTTTCACCTGAGCCTAATAATCCTGATATAAAACATTTTTCTGCAAGTTCCAGCCTTAAACTTATGGACCTTTGTTGCAATATTGGATCACAATTGGATGGTCGTACTCTTGAAAATTCACATTCTCTATCTTCCTCAAGCGCCTGGTTTGGTTCAGAGTTGAAGAATCTGTCTTTAACTCCTTCAGTTCAAAAATTCAGCCATGGAAGGCTCTCTAGGAAAAGGAGTTTTAGTTCAGCTACAGCGAGTGGTTCCATTCATTTGGAGGACAATGAGGTCACGATTTGTCCTGATACTGCAAAAAAGTCCATGACTGAGAAGGCTTTGGTATCAGAACCACATATAAAAGTCAGTGATTGTGAATATGAGAATTCATTTCCTAGATGGAAGAAGAAGTACAAATCTAGTAATATAATAGCCACTTCTCCCAGATCAAGGGCTAGGTCCTTCCTAGATATTAATCAGCAAAATGTGTGCAAATACCAGACTGAAAGTGTTTCAGATTCTGCTGTGTTTCAGTCTTCTCCTAAGTTGCCCACAATTCAGATTCCCACCGTTCAGCCTCCTGCTACTGAACAGAATAATAAGTTACATGTTCTGAAGGTCTGAGAAGCTAGTGAATTTTTTGTTGCTAACTTACACAAATAGCTTTATCTTCTGCTTGTTATGATTATATATTATCCTCTTTTTTTATGCATCTTGTTATCTTTATTATTTTGAAGATGAACTGCAAAAGATCCAGTGACTGAGTGACATGTCCTACCTAGTAAAAAACGCCTTTTGTCACCATTGAAATCATGATCTTAATGCAACGTTCTTTGAACAACTATGGTGCCATTGATGGTTGTTGAATTAATAAACACTTCTATACTAATTGTGAGGGAATGGGTTTGTTCTGTTTCTGATTTAGAGTGATATCTTCTGACATGTTTAGATTCCCTGGGCGTTATTGACCATCCATCAAAATGCATATGCATCATTGTTAGCATCATGGCTAAACCATTTTGGCTAATTAGGGTTTTCAGGGTACTTTAAATAGTTTCTTTAAAAATGTAAAATAATTAAGTATGAATCTGTTTGACTTATCTTGAATGGGGTCATTTTTCTAATCATTCTGATGCAGGAAATGCCTACTTTTTCAGATTTACCTAGAATCATTTTGTTGCTATTTTTATTTAAATTGATTAGAATTTTTTATTTTATCTAGATAAGGTTAGATTTGTTCATATTTATCTTTATTTGAATTGGTCATAGTTATCAATTTTTGATGGGGATCCATCAGATCGTGCGCAGGAAGGCTTGATCGGATCGCCGATCCGTCTCCGCGGTTGCGTCCGGCACGTAACCGCGAGTCAAAAACATATATTAGTCTATTTTGTTTGAGTTTATTTTCATGTATTTAGTGGCTGACCCCACCGTCCAATCGTAGCCGTTGATGGTGAAGCCCTGGTTTGTTCTCCTCTTATAAATTGGTGTTGTAGGGGCTGAATTCAGTCATTGCAGAATTTGGAGAACTTCATTCCCGAATTCCAGCGATCCCTCCCCGATGCCGACGCCGTGGAACCCTAGGTGACGATTCCTAGGTGTCTTTATTCCTCCCCAGGGTACTACCTATCCATAGCCTCCTTTTCCCCAGCTCGAATCCTCCATCCACCACCCGGAATCACCCCTACAGCCCGCTAAAACCCCACCGACAATTTCCTGCAAACAATTTTAGTTACTATTCATTAATGATAATCACTGTTCATTTCCAAGGTTTGTTTTGATTGCCCTGACTCCTCTATGTTCGTTCTTCGTCTCATCTTAATTTAATGAGTGTTTCTCTTGGATCTACAAATCTAGGGTTTGCTTATTGGTTTGAAAAACCTATTTTCTTTCTTTTTTGTGCTAGCTCATTTTTATCGAGGTTATGTCAGAATCTCATGCCACTCCACTTTCCATACTCCTGTTGTATCACCTCCTCTTGCCGGCCTAACTCAGGGGAATAATGATCAGAATATACACACCACATGACGCAGGGTAAGGCGCTAAATGAAAATACTAAGGCTATATGCAAATGCAATTGTCTGGCAAAATCAATTTTGCAACATAATATTTTCAAACATTTTAACTTGATTTTCCATCATTGAATTAAAGCATTTTAAAACAAAGCAACAAAAAGAAGTGTATTAGCGCGAGGGTGTGCAAAAATAAGTAATAATAAAATGAGAAATTACAAAGACGTAAACAATTGAAAGAAAACTTACAAACCACTCTCTACAAGTAGAGAACATTCACGAGATCTATTGGTAAAGAAACAAACACACACCTTGAATATCACAACTATTAAGAGGGGAGGGCTGGAGGCTCTTTGGGAGACTTGCCGAAACTGAATTTTCAGGGCTCAATAGCTGTGTGGGGGCTGCCCAACAATAAAACAGCAGTCAGGGATAATCTGGGTGATGGCATTCAGCGTTCGACGACTAAGGCTTGCTTTCCGGATGTCAAGACAGCAACCAGGAAGTAGAGGTGACAGTCTGGATGGCGTGGGCTTACTGGAGATGAGGGGGGATGGAGGATTTTGTGATTCCATGTGTAAGGGTGCAGCGGAAGGAAGTTAGGATTGTGTCGGTCGGGGTGGGCTTCAAGAGAGGTCGATGTGAGCGGCTGGGTGAGGAAAGATGAGAGGGGAAAGGGGTTACTAGGGGGATGAAAGGGGTTACTACGGGATGAGAGGGGAAAGGGGTTGCCGGAGGTGGTGGTGGTCGCTGGAATTATTTTCCAGCAATCACCAAAAAATAGAAAAGGATAGGAAATTGACGGGGATGAGGTGGGAGATCACCGATGGTGACCAGAAATGCTTTTCGGTGATCGCCAGAGTAATTTAATGGAGGACTAGGGGTTGTTTTGGGTTGCTTGGTGGCTGATTTTGTGGAGGGAGGGGATTGGGCATAAGGTGGCCGTCTGGGCTTGTGGAGGAGGAAGGGGAGTGGAGGGGCTGGCTGGTAGAGGGGAGATAGGGTGGAGGCCGGCTTTTTGGAGGAATGAAAGGTGGAGGCTGTCTGTTGGGGATATGTGGTGTCGTGGTGGTTGCCGACTGTTGGGGGGAGGAGGAAGGGGATGGTAGCTGCTATGGAGTGGGGTGGGGGGTGGAGATATGAGTTGGCAGACCAACTTGTTAAGGTTTAAGGCTTGGCCTGCCAAGGGTGGTTGAGGAGGGAACGACCAGGGATAAGGAGGAGAGAATAAATCTGGGCTTCACACCCGTAGCCGGCTTCGGCACCGAAGTGATCAAGGATTGGGCTTTCTAAACTTCAATCCTTAATACCCCTAATGAGAGCCCTCATCCTCTATTTATAATTTTTATAGGGAGCAATGAACGACTATGATTGGCCTACTCTCTGACTCAAAAAAACAAAAATACAACTCAAAATTAAATACAACACCAGACAAAAATACTATAAACGGCGAGACGATCGAAATGAGCCACTCCGATCGTCACTGTGCACGAGCTCGCCGTGAGTAGACCCGAACGGGTCGGGTGGGCTGCTTCCCATCTGATGCGGAGCAGAGACGAGCACGAGCTTTGGGCCTGTTAGGGGTTTATTTGGCGACTTACCATATATGGCGTGCCCGGATCGACGATCGGACTCCGCGGTTGCGTACGACACGTCACCGCGAGTCAAAAACATATATTAGTTTATTTTTTTTGACTTTATTTTCATGTATTTAGTGGCCGATCCCACCGGCCAATCATAGCCGTTGATGGTGAAGCCCTAATTTGTTCTTTTCTTATAAATATTGGTGTAAGTGGCTGAACCAAGGTATTGCATAATTTGGAGAAGAAGTATTCCCGGATTCCAGCGATCCCTCCCCGGTGCCGTTGCCGTGGAACCCTAGGTGACGACTCCTAGGCCGCCAAACACCTCCCCAAGGTAACCCCTACCCCCACCTTCGTTTTCCACCCGTCAAACTCCCATTCCCACCGCCGCAGCCCCCCCCCCCCCCAACCTGCACCCAAACACAGCCGACGGGCTGTTTTTTTTCCTGCAGGCCGACAACCTCCCTCCTCTCCAGCCCGCTGCCCCTCCACCGCCACTACAGGGCTGCCGGCCCCTTGTCCTCTCCCCGCTGTCCAGCCGACCAGCCCGCACCCCCGTCCACCTCCTAAAACTGCCATAACAGCCCGCCGGCCTCCACCTCCCCCTCCTCCCCAATCCGCCAACTCCCCTTCGTGGATCCACCGTTCTAACAACCCTAAAACTCTAGATTCGTCCAGATCTAGGGTTATAACCTCCCGATCCATTATTTCCACCGCTTATGCTTTCCATTTTTGCCCGGATCCGCCTCTAAATAGCAGATCTACCCATCCCCGGCCCGGATCTACTTATTCGTGGTCGGATCCACCATTTTACTATCCGTTACCACCTTTTTCCGTCGTGGGCAGCTACCGTCACCGTCGTCTCACCACCGGCTCCATCTTTGATCACCGATCTACACATCCGGCCCTCCAAATCTTCAATGTCTCGGTTCAACCCTCTACTTTGTGAGTTATTTTTGTAAGATTGGACTATTTGACTTGATATTATGCATTGATAATTATTTATATGATGCTGCGAATCTAGTTGGTGGAAATTGCTTCGATACGCTACTAATTTGTAGGAGTCATTCGCCGCACACTTTGCTTTGACCCTCCGAGCGGAGGAAGCCATTATTAATTTGCTGAAATTAGTTGTTTGTTTCTTTATTTCAATTATTTGCGTGACATTATTAATTTCATTGCTTATAGTAATTATCGTTGCCGACCGACGGTCACATTGCATTTAGCGCCGCACTAGTGTGTCACCCCCGCCCCCTCACTTAGAATTATAGTTTCCGAGCACCACTAGCCTACCTTACATCATTTTGGTATCAGAGGTCAAGGTTAGGCCATTTGCATGCTTCGTAGTCGTAGGTTTTAAATAATCATTGAGTTCATTTATGTCTAGTTATCGTCGTCGTTCGTCTCCTCCATCTGAGTATCTTGAGTCTACCTATACTCGACCTCATAGAGCCCCGCTAGAGAGATCTTCATGTTATCATTATGGTTATCATCGTTCCCCGCACACCACTCCTAGAGATCGTGTCGACCCCTCGACACTATCCCATCATGCTAGAGGCAATCACCATGACGAGTGGTCCTCACGTCTTCATCATTACACCTCTCCGCGATTTCACGATGATAGAATTGAATATCGCTCAGGTCATCACCGCTACACATCTCCTCTAGGAGAGGAACCTGAGTTTGGATATGAGCGACCTCCACTACACGTTCACAGGGCTCATACGCACCCACGAGCACAATCTAATTATGTTAGGAACTATAGTCTAGACGACCCTCATGAACCCTATAGAGGTCACCATCGGCAGGATCAGAGTACATGTCAAGGCCCTCCTAGTTTTCCGCCAATAGAGTTACCTGAGGCTGAATTTATGCGATTAGTACTTGACCGTTTTGATCTCTTAGAAACTCAGTTTGATCACCTAAGATCTACATTACGAAGAAAGCCTAGGGATTTGGGTCAAGCCACCGATGCGGCGAGTAGTGCTCCCACCAAGATAAGAGCCCCGACACTTGGTTTTGATCCTTCTCAGTTGATGAGATTCAGTGCTCATGTGATCTTGAGGTTGAAACTGATCATGACCTTATGATACATGTGGAGAGTGATACTGACATGACTAGTGAGCATGGTCACGTGGGTGAGGACGAGCGACCTAGTGACACTGTGATGGTATACCCATCCTTTTCACTTCACCTAGACATACACCTAGACCTAGTGCCCCCTTTGAACAGAGACACAGTTCTCGACACTATATTGATTGACCCACACTTGAGTCTGGGCTCCCCTACTCTTCCCTTAGTACGGTCTCGGGTCACTTCACTGCTGAGAGTCGAGAGTATAGTGTTGATCTCGTAGTGTCTATGTCACTCATGCACGGGGCAGTGGCTATGTCACTCATGCACGGGGGCACTACCCCTTTCGATTGTACTCATCGGGAGGACCTTGACCTTAGTGACGAGCCCTATGACGAGCCCCCTGTTGAGCCTCCTGATGATCCGCCACATCTTGGTGAGGTTGAGACTCGGGTGAGACACTCAGGTATGACGCCTCTTTCATTATCATCTCTGGCCTTGCCCCAGATAAGGGACCTTGAGTGGAGCATGACATATGTAGGGCCTACCTTGAGTCCACTTGAGTATACTCATATTGTGAGGACCTATCTTATGACGCCTCACACTCTGGATGAATTTTGGGACACGCCACCCGCTGAGCCACATGATGAGTTCTTTCTTGTGTGAGACGCTCACCATATTTTAGAGTCACGACTTCTAGTCGGTGTACACCATTTTCACTCAGGTGGTCGTCTCCTTCGTGATGACTTTTCTTACACACCTCTTGGGGACCCCCCTGATGTGCTACGTTCCCCGCGAGACATTTGGCTCTTTACGAGCCCGTATTTGAGTATAGTTGTCTCTCATGGTCATCTGAGTAGTCGTCACACACGGGATGAGTTTGTCTACACTCCACCTAAAGAAGCTCCTGATAGGCCACCCCATTTTAGAGACATCTCAGACATTATTAGATTTTCCTGTAATAAGTGTACCGTGTCTATTGTGTTGTATTTGCATCATTTGCATTACCTGCATGAGTCAGTTGAGTATTTTACACGACATTTGCATGAGTCGCATGAGTCGGTTTGCCGACGAATAATAACAATCAATGAAAATTATAAAGCCCATGCAGAAAAGCGAAGGCGAGAACGAATATTTAATGAAGGCAAAAGGGTAATGGTATGAATCCGCCCCGAGAGACTCTCTTCGGGGCCTGCCAAGAAGTTAAGCGCTAGGCGAATGGGTACGTACTATGTTATTAGTCGCATTGGGACAAATGCTTACCGGCTCGATATCCCGGCTATTATGGAAATTCACCTGGTGTTTAATGTTGAGGATCTGAATCCATACTACGAACCTCACGAGTATGTGGACCCGAGCAGTGGAGATACCCAGCCACCGTCACTCCCACTGTCGTTACCTTACCACCATCATACGTCACCACCATCTGATGGCCACTCCAATCCACCCATTGTTGACACCCACCCACCTGGGGACTCGTCTTCTCTGGTTTCACCACCGGCACCACCGATCGCATCGGGACCCACCTTTCGAGAGATTAGAGATGAGAGCATCACAAAGTTCAGATTCCACCAGCCTGTTCCTACTTCAGATGGGCCGCGCTGTCGCTACTTGGTACATTGGGTCGGCCACCCGATGCAGTTGACACTTGGATACTTGCAGCAGAGCTTGATCGATTCGCCCATGGACTTCGACTTCAGCACGACCATCTCCATTCACTGGAGATGACATCTTTTCAATCAGGGGGAGTTGATTGGCGAGGACACTCTTCCGCCGACGACACTTTGACGACTTACGATGGACCTCTGCGAGTTGTACCTGGCGATCAGCGAGAGAATTCCGATCCCAATTCATCGTGAGATGAATTCTTTCAAGTCGGCGAGATTGATGCAGAGCAGAGATGAGCTTGAGTTTTGGGCCCGTTAGGGGCTTATTTGGCGACTTACCATATATGGCGTGCCCGGATTGACGATCGGACTCCGCGGTAGCGTCCGACACGTCGCCGCGAGTCAAAAACATATATTAGTTTATTTTTTTGAGTTTGTTTTCATGTATTTAGTGGCCGATCCCACCGGCCAATCATAGCCGTTGATGGTGAAGCCCTAATTTGTTCTCTTCTTATAAATATTGGTTTAAGTGACTGAACCAAAGTATTGCAGAATTTGGAGAAGATGTATTCCCGGATTCCAGCGATCCCTCCCCGGTGCCGACGCCGTGGAACCCTAGGTGACGACTCCTAGGCCGCCACTCCTCCCCAAGGTAAGCCCTACCCCCACCTTCGTTTTCCACCCTTCAAACCCCCATTCCCACTGCCGCAGCCCCTCCAAACCTGCACCCAAACATAGCCGGCTGGCTGTTTTTTTCCTGCAGGACGACAACCTCCCTCCTCTCCAGCCCACCGCCCCTCCACCGCCGCTACAGGGCCGCCAGCTCCTTGTCCTCTCCCCGCTGTCCAGCCGACCAGCCCGCACCCCTCCCCACCCCCGGCCACCTCCTAAAACTGCCATAATAGCCCGCCAGCCTCCACCTCCCCCTCCTCCCCAATCCGTCAACTCTCATTCGTGGATCCACCGTTCTAACAACCCTAAAACTCTAGATCCGTCTAGATCTAGGGTTATAGCCTCCCGATATGTTATTTCCACCGCTCATACTTTTCATTTTTTGCCAGGATCCGCCCCTAAATAGCGCATCTACCATTCCCCGGCCCGGATCTACTTATTCGTGGCCCGATCCATCGTTTTACTATCCGTTACCACCGTTTTCCGTCGAGGGCAGCCACCGTCACCGTTGTCTCGCCACCGGCTACATCTTCGATCACCGATCTACACATCCGGCCCTCCAAATCTTTAGTGTCTCGGTTCAACCCTCTATTTTGTGAGTTTTTTTTTGTAGGATTGGACTATTTGACTTGATATTATGCATTGGTGATTATTTATATGATGCTGGGAATCTAGTTGGTGGAAATTGCTTTGATACGCTACTAATTTGTAGGAGTCATTCGCCGCACGCTTTGCTTTGGCCCTCCGAGCGGAGGTAGCCATTATTAATTTGCTGAAATTAGTTGTTTGCTCTTTTATTTCCTTATCTGTGTGGCGTTAAAATTACAATGCTTGATTAGTTCGTCCAAATATATTGATCATCACATTGCATGTAGGTTTGTATTAGTGTACCACCCCTGCACCTGCACGTAGAGTTGTAGTTTCCGAGCACCACTAGCCTACCCTACATCACCATCACCACACCCCAAATTACTACCACTCTGGATACTAATTATCACTCGTGGTCTCGGTTGATTACTCTTGCTCTAAAATGTAGGCAACTATTTGGATATGTAGAGGGACTACTCATGCGCCACCGCAGGATTCTCCAGGCTGGCTTCAATGAGATGCTGAGAACTCCTTGGTTATGTGACTTATGTCATGACTCATTAATTCAATACAAACTTTAACATGCAACTATCTCTTCCTTGATATAGCCACAAACATTTGGAATCGTACAGAGACCACTTACTCACGAAAGGCAGAAAGGGTAATACGACACAAATTTTCCAGCTTCGTCAAAAAATTATTTTGCATTGACAGGGAGACCGACCTCCTTCCGCTATTAACTGAAGTTTACAATGCTATATCGAGAGTGATCATTTTCATCCATTGATCATGGTCTACAACCCAGATGTACTACTTGTTAGGGTTCAAGAGGAATGCAATTGGGTGTTTCAATTTTTACATGGACTCCATAAAGATTTTGAGCAGATTATTATTCGCATTCTTGGTCGTCCATAGTTGTCCACCTTGTCAAAAGCATTTAACATCATCCAACATAAGTTTGACTGACGATAGACATGAGACTTCAATATCACTCATGCTGGTTCCGCTCTTGCTACTACTCACTATGGATTTGGGCACTGCCCTCCACAGGACTCCTGATCCAAGCCCCCCGACATAGTTCATCTGGTCTGTGATTACTATGGAAAGCCCTGACACACTCGTGATACGTGAATCAAACTTCACGAGTTCCCAAGACATAGTGGCGTCCCGCTTTGCGGGGCGGCCCGCTTCGCGGGGTAGCCATGGTAGTGACAGATCACAGGGGAAGACTGCTCCTTCCCTCCCACCTCAATCTGCACATTTCTCTAACACTACTAAGATGTGCTCCTTTCTTTTGGGATTTTCTGATGTCCTTGCTCCTCTCTGCTAAAGAGATGCATACTCTACTTTGTCTGATGCAGGGTCTTTCTGTTGAGTTCGTGCCTATCTCCCCATCATAGCCCTCAATATCACGAGTTATAGCATGTATGTATGAATTTGTACATGAGTACATTTTCTAGGGATGTGTGTGCAGTGTAATGTCATTATGCTACCTAAATCTTCATTGATAAAGGTCCTATGATTCAACAATGGGAAGGAAGAATACACTTAGGAGCATATGAGCCTCATGTAGCCAAGGTTGTAGATGTCAGATGTCGGGTTCATGACGGTTTGAGTTTGAAATGTCGGATATCGGATTGCGGGGGATATATCAGGGATATTTTACAATGTCAGATTTAATATTTAAATAAATTTATTCATATATATTACACATTTTTTATAAATATGTATAATTGTATACATAATGTTTATAAATTACACAATAAATATATATACAAATAGTGTATGTTTATAAATTACACAAGAAAGAGTTATCGACTGCAATAAATGAGATAAATATCACTAAATGAGAGCTCGATGAGAAAGTAGTCGATAGTAGACTTAATGAGATGCACAAAATGAAGCACAAGACAAATTATTTTTGTTTGGTCTCTTCAAAAGGGACAACCCAGTGCACAAAGCATCCCTGCGCAGCGAGGGTCCAAGGAAGGATCTCACCATAAAGGTGAAATGTAGACAAATCTTATCATGTATTTCTATAAAAAGCTGCTTCTAAGACTCCAACCCGTGATCTCAAGGTCACATGACAACACCTTAACCGGTATTTGGTCTCTTCAAAAAATGAAAAAAATATTTGTAATACTATCGATGATATATCGGTCGCGAAATATCGTCTGATATATCAGGCTAAACGAATATATCAGACGATATTTTCAAAAACGACATATTTGCTTAAAATATCGATGTCGTGACGTTTTACTCCCAAAACCTTTATGTCGGCCGACATGTCGGACATGTCGGCCGACATCTACAACACTGCATGTAACAATTCTACTCGGGATTTATTTTCCCAAGGTATGTTCAGAACTTGCCTTTCATACTTTGTACTTTAACACTGATAGACCCAACCTCAATTTAGGGGACAAAAATATTTATTAGTTTATTGGATTTATAACATCCCAATTCACATTAGACCCCTCGTGAGTGTCTAGTATCACCAGGAGTTGGCTCAGACTAAAGTGTAGTCCTCGGTTGTAGGGAGCATATGGTTGAGTCATGGTCAATATGGGTGCACAATGAAAAGTTTGGAAATATCAAATAGGAGAAAATCTAAAGTACATGTGCGTTACTAACAATACACAGACGTGGCATGCATAGGTCATGGGCGTGACCTATAGTACATGAGCAACGTATTATAGGTCAAAGGGGTGACTTAGGAAATTTTCATCATGATGAGTAAAATATCATTGAGATGTGTAATGGATTATTTAAGCCAAGTACACATGCGTAACATTATCGATCACCAGCATGACTTAGTGAGAATCATCATGACCGTGTAAAATTTTGTTGCGATCCTCAAAGAGTGTGACTTAGTGAAAATTTTTCGTGACCGTGTAAAATATCGTTGTGATCATCGTGACAATCGTTGGGCCAAATACACGACATGGCCTTAGGGTTCGTAGATATGACTTAGTTAAAATTATCATTACCATGTAAAATATCACCGTGACAATCATTAGACTATTGTACACGGGCATGACTTATAGAACGCTGACGTGACTATGAGTCACGGGCATGACCCAATAAAATATCATCAAGACGTGAAATATTGTCGTGATACGCCCAGTAAGCGGGACGAAGCTGACACGCCCTTGGTCACAGGGATGACCAAGGGCATGTACTAGGAAATTTATTAAAAATTTCCAGAATAGCGCGGCATGGCCCCCTCATCTTCCATACTTTATTTTTTGCTTGTCCCAAAACAAAAAAAAACTGACACTTGACCACTAGGATGTGGACATATGGCTTGATTTGACTTTTCCAAAGAATGAGAAATGAAATCCCATTAATTCTTAGCACATCAGTAGGTTTTTTCCCACATTAAGCTTTTCTCCTTCCTCACTTAGTCCTTTCCCCCTCCCTCAGCCCTCTAGCAATAGAGTCAAGGATTTTCCTGAAGGAATCAAGTCTAAGTGAAGGAGTTGGCACGTAGCTGATCACCACCAAGACACAAAGGAGACAAATCGATCCATGGCTTTGAATCAAGTGAGCATCCTCCCTTCTCCCGTAGTGCTAGATCTTTAGATAAAAATGTGAGGGATATTGGGCTCAAAAGAGCTCAATTTTAGCGAGATTCATATAGATTCATAAAAAGTTATCATGCTAGAACTTCCGTTCTAGGATATCTTTTGCTTTAAAAATATCTTCAATCAACTCCTCTCTTCAATACGAAGTGGTAGGACTTGATCTCGTGAAGATTAGTGGTCTATAGAGGGAGTATTAGAGAAGAGAAGGTTGAGCTTCTTCCATTCATCGGCTGGAGGAAGAAGACGAACAACCTCCCTTAGATCTGCTTCAAGATCCGTGCATGTTTGTTATCTATAGACCAATCTGAATCTATTTTGTATACACAGCTAGTTTCAAGCCACATTTTAGGCATGTTCTAGCCAAATTCAGGCCTCACACTCAACATAAAAGGTGCAGCCCTTAGAAAGACCTTTCTAAAATGTGAGTGTATATTTTTTGGGTATCCTTGTAGCTTCATAGATCTTAAATAGAAAATGTTGTGTCATAGACTAACTATAGATTAAGTACCAAACAAATTCTATCCTATTTTGCACAGCCAGGTTCAAACCTAGTTTTAGGCAGAATACACTTAGATCTGGACCTAGGGCTCAACATTAATGTTGTAGAACTTGGGAAGACCTTCCTAAAATGGGGTGGAACATAATTTTTGGTGGAATGTAGCTCATAGAAATCAAGTTTTAGTAATTAGTGCTGCAAAATTATGGATCTCAATGTTTTATAAATTTCTCTCAAACTACTTGTCGGATACTTATGATGTTTGCTAGATATATGTTTGATGACCTTGTGGACACCCCTATTAATTTCCAAAAATTATGGATTGATATTTGATATAGTTTTGAACATCATATCATATATATTTTAATGTATCGTAAACAAACATTTTGACAATTGATGGGGCTGAAATTTAGTAGAAATGTTCAAAATGCTAATTGTGAGCTATAACAGAAATTTTGGGGAAATTTGTTTTGAAATGATCCCTTAATTAATTACTTATTTTTGTCTCTCTAGGAGAATGAACATTTCTTGTTCAAGACTCGGGAGCCATTGATCCCTTAATTTTGGTCATCGACTCGGGAGCCATTGATCACATAACTAGCTCATCTTCACGTTTTGTATCTTACTCTCCTCTTTCTGGAAGCGACAAAGTAAACATTGCTGATGACTCCCTCTCCTCCATTATCGTAAAGGGATTCATTCTTTGCTCAACCTTTACTCTTTCCTTTGTTCTTCATGTCCCTAGTTTTACTCGCAATCTTCTGTCTATTGGCCACATAACAAATTCCATGAATTGCTTGGTGACTTTCTTTTCGTGTTATTGTATTTTTAGAACCTGAAGATGTTGACGATGATTAACACTGGTAGCTTGTGTAATGACCTCTACGTGTTTGACTCTTCCAGGCTCTAACACTGTTCCACTAATGCAGACTTTACATTTGCTCAAGACATCTACCGTTTGTTCCTGTATTTGGCACCAAGGACATCCTTTTTTTTGTTTCAAAACACTTAATTCCTAGTATTCCATCTTCGTTGCTCAGAACTTTTGTTTGTGAACTGGCTAAATATTGTCGTACTTCTTTTACTCATGCTTCTATACATAGTTCTATGACTTTTCGTATTATTCATACTGATGCTCGAGGTCCGTGTAAAGGCTCTTCACTTATCGGCTGCTCTTGGCTTCCTACTTTTATTGACTGATATTCTCGCACTACATGAGTTTACTTGATGAAGATAAGAAGAAGTTATTCCTATCTTTCAAAAATTTCATAGGATGGTGGCAAACCAATTTGGTGCTTCCATAAAAATTTTGCGTAGTGATAATGAGCGTGAGTATATTGATTTCTCTTCCACGAAATATCTTAGGAATAAGGGCATCATTTACCAGATACCGTGTGTGTATTGTCCTATTCAAAATGATGTAGCTGAGTGAAAAAACCGTCATCTCGTAGATATTGCTCGGTACCTTCTCATTACGCATATGCCCAAGCAGCATTGGGGAGATGCGGTTCTTAACATCACTGCCAACTTCCATTTTGGGAAAAAAAATCTGCTCTAGCTACCCTTAACATCACTTCCACCCCGTATCTTTGGGTGTATTTTGTTTGTCCATATTCATTCTATTCACCGAATGTGTTTTTATTGGGTATTCCCTCACCCAAAATGGGACAAGTGCTTCAACCCTCCTTCCCAGAAGATCTTTATTACAATGGATGACACCTTCCTAAATCCCACCCTTTCTATGAGACCCCACTTCAGGGGGGATCTTTATTGGAGAATGAAGTGTGTTCCCTTACCTATTCCTCTGGTATGTATTACCCTATCCCTTTCGATGGTACCTAGATCCTGGGAAGATTATTCCTCGGAGACAAACAATTGTATGCCTATACTAGGAGGACGAACACATAGGCACAACCCAAGACTGTCGTGCCATCACCAGATCTGCCTTTAGAGTCTGTTGATCTTCCCATTGTTCTTAGAAGAAGTATTAGATCTTGCACCCAACACTCTATCTCTCATTATGTGTCATATGACTCATTAACAACTTTATATGAAGCTTTTGTGTCCTCCCTAGCATCCTGGCTAGATGCATTTGATTATCATGCACGGATACATGCGATGATCGAGGAGATGCCCACTCTTGAAATAAATTCTACTTGGGACCTTATTCCTTTTCTTACTGGAAGAAGACAGTTGAGCGTAAATGAATGTACTCTGTTAAGAAGAACTCGCATGACATTATGAAAGGGTGCAAAATCAGACTAGTTGCCAGAGGGTTTACACAAATCTCTGGAATTTTCATACCCGATTTGATATTACATACAGTATTGGAGTTGTAAGTTAGTTTATCCACTCACCGTGGACCAGACATCTCGATGTTGATCATAAGATTTTGAGATACTTGAAAGACTCACTGGGAAGAGGCATATTGTACATATAGAGTTAGGGATTGAAGTGTATACCAGTGCAGATTGGGATAGATCTATTGATGATAGACATTCTACCTCAGGGTATTACACTGGTTTGTAGAAATTTGGTCACATTGAGGAGCAAGAAGCAACAAGTTATCGCCTGATCGAGTGCTAAAGCTAAGTTCCGGGCTATGACTCACGGGATTTGTGAAGTGCTATGGCTCTACTTGTTTGTGAGTGACATAAGACAAAAGGAGGAGGGGCCTCTCAGATTATTCAGTGACAATATGGTTGTTATTAACATCGCTCATAATCTGGTTCAACACGTTCGAACTAAATATATTGAAATTGACCGACACGTTACTAAGGAAAATATTCAAAAACCAGACATCTCGATGTTGGTCATAGGATTTTGAGATGCTTGAAAGACTTACTAGGAAGAGGCATATTGTACATATAGAGTTAAGGATTGAAGTGTATACCAGTGCAGATTGGGCTAGATCTATTGATGATAGACATTCTACCTTAGGGTACTACACTATGGTTTGTAGAAATTTGGTCACATTGAGGAGCAAGAAGCAACAAGTTATCGCCTGATCGAGTGCTAAAGCTGAGTTCCAGGCTATGACTCACGGGATTTGTGAAGTGCTATGACTCTACTTGTTGGTGAGTGACATAAGACAAAAAGAGGAGGGGCCTCTCAGATTATTCAGTGACAATATGGTTGTTATTAACATCGCTCATAATGTGGTTCAACACGATCGAACTAAATATATTGAAATTGACCGACACTTTACTAAGGAAAATATTCAAAAAGGGATTATTGGTATTTCGTTTGTTCCCTTCAAAGGACAATTTGTTGATGTTCTCATCAAAGGGTCTGAGTGGAAGTGTTTTTGTGAAAATTATTAGCAAGTTGAGCATGAACAATATCAACTAGCCCAACCTGAGGGGGAGTGTTAGATTGTTACACATTACACTTTTCTCTTCCCTATTTTTCTATCTATGGGAGGGTCTCTCTTCATTGTGAAATAATAGTTCATTTCTCCCAAGTGCTCTTGTTTCGTGATTGCTTACACCCTGCAAGGCCTATTTTTAGCATTTGAAATCAAAATGCTCACACAGAAGAAAGCCATACTTGATTGCTTTTAAAATTAATTTATTCTTTGCTTTGTGATAATCTGTGTGGTTTAATTCTTGATTGCTATTTATAATCGGATGTCAGATGATCTATTTTATCACATGCATCATCTTAGGGTAGTTAAAGTTTGATTTCCCTGGCAACACTCATAGGGTTGCTTATTTAGAGCTCACCTTCACAGCCTATCATGCATCACTTTTTCATGTCCCAACAAACCATGAACAAGACGACGTGTACTTATGAAACATTTTTGATTCCTTTACTACAAGAGTATGCAAGCTGCCCACATCTAATTTTGAATCATTCATAGGGCTGTACCATCATCAGCCATTATGGCTCGTGTTCCTATAGTGTTTCTTTCTATGTTACAGCATCTTAAAATTTTTTTTCTTGCATAATTATGTTGAATTTCACTCAATGACTGTGCGATCTATCATTTTAAGGCATAAATGCAAGAAAACTTGTTTGCCTATGTATTTTTTCTAATCCATTTTTCTGCATTATGACCTTGCATTTTCTGGTTCGTCTACCCAAAATATATTTGCAGGATGATTCTGATTTTAGGTCAAGCATTCATGATATGGTGATAGCTCCAAATGGGGTTGGGAAGAATAAGGATCTCCAAATAGTGGAAGAGAATCTCGGTGTCTGTTCAGGGCATCAAGTTAGACCTACCAACCTTATGCTATCTGAGTCAAAAATTAATCACACCACAAGGGATGCTGAAAGTTTATTTTCATATGTGGATGCATTTGAGAACATTGCTTCTGGTAATCTTGATCATCGTGATGAATCCAAAGAACCATATGATGCACCTCAATGTTTGTACAGATCTGATATTACTAGTATATCAAATACTGCCGGTGTTAACTTCAATTGTGATGAAACTATGCCTGAGTTTGAGCGATTCAACATTGATCTTCCCTATACATTAGAGGATAGTATCATGTACAAAGATGATGATATTCCCAGTATTGCAAAAGAACGAGCTTTTGTCCTTGAAAAGCTACGTCTGTCAAGTATTATGCCCACCCCAAGCTTTAAACCTTCCCTAATGAACAAAATAAATATCGTTCCAAATTGTTTTCATTCATCATTCCCTGGGATGCTTGAGAACATGGACTTGGGCTGTTCACTTGAGCCTAATAATCCTGATATAAAACATTTTACTGCAAGTTCCAGTTTCAAACTTATGGACCTTTGTTGCAATATTGGATCACAATTGGATGGCCGTACTCTTGAAAATTCACATTCTCTATCTTCCTCAAGCGCTTGGTTTGGTTCAGAGTTGAAGAATCTGTCTTTAACTCCTCCAGTTCAAAAATTCAACCATGGAAGGCTCTCTAGGAAAAGGAGTTTTAGTTCAGCTACAGGGAGTCCTATTCCAGAACTTACATGTTTTCGTATTGATGAAAATTCATCCACTATTGAAGAGAATGATGATTTTGTTCTAGTGGAACATTCTTCTTCAAGAAATCTTGAAGTTTCATCAAATGTTGAACCTTTGTCTGATGTGACTGGATTGTATCAGAACAACAGAAGTTCTCATTCCAATTTCAGAGAATTTATGGTGAGAGATAGCTTGGAATCTGTAAATTCAGATTCAACATGCAGTCATGGATTTGATTATGTAGGGAGAGAATCTAAGGTGGAGAATAAAGAGAATCCTAGACACACAAATGACATTAAAAAACCTCAGAAAGCTACCGGGAGATTGAGTAAAATACAGTCAAGGTTATCTAGTAAATCAAGTGAAAGTTACGGGAACTACCAAAAAATAAGAAAAGGAAGCAAGCCAGCCAACATTATATCAAACATTTCTTCTTTTGTTCCTCATATCCAGCAAAAGCAATACGGGGCTTCACGCTTACAAGGTGAGTGGTTTTTCTGTATAATAAACTATTTAGCTATTAAAAAATGTCATATCTGGCTTCTTTTCCTTTCCATTATAATCATGGTACTATATGGAAATTCTCTGACATAGGGTAAGGTCCTAAATGAAACACTAAGGCTTGAAGCAAATGCAATGACTGGCGAAATCATTTTGCAAAATAATATTTAGAAACCATATAACTTGATTTCCACCATTGAATTTAAACATTTAAAAACAAGGCAGCAAAGAGAAGCGTATGAGTGCGAGAATAAATACTGATAAAATGAGAAATTACAAAGAAAAAAACAATTGAAACAAAACTTACAAACCATTATCTCTGCGGGTAGGGAACAAACACATGACCCAATGGTAAAGAAATAACACACACACCTTAAACTTTCAAAGTACTGAGAGGGGTGGGCTGGAGGCTCTGTAAGAAGGTTGTCCGGGACAGATTTCAGCGATGAACAACTTAGAGTTGCTGCTCTGGAAGTCTGGACAGCGACCCGAGGATTTGGGGTGGTTGTGGGGAAGGTGAGGAGGCTTGGGGAAAGCCCTGGAGAGAATTTCTGGACGGGTTTTGCCGTCTTGGACAACAGGAGATGAATTCTTGCAGTAGGAATAGGGGGCAAGGAGTAAGGATAAATTGTTGGATCAACTCCAAGTGCCCCTGCCACGGGGAAAATGGATTCTGTTGGAGGAACAGTGGCTGGAATTTAATCCAGGGGGTAGATGGAGGTTGCGACTGGCTGAGTAGATGTGGGAGGGGGTTGGAGTAGTGGCAGAGACAGGGGAGAGTTCCTGTGGCTCCATGTGAGTGAAGAAGGGAGGGGTTGGGATAATTCGGCCAGCAGAAATAGGAAGGGGAAGTTAGTCATTTAGAGGATGTGGGGAGTGGGTTTTCATGCGAGAATGTGGGGTCAGGTTTGGATGAGAAGTGGGCTGAAAAATAGGAGGGAGTTGGAGGGGAGGGGCCGGTCAAATGAATAGGGGTAGTGAGGGGAGGATTCCATTATTTTAGTAATTAATTCCTAAAATTTTGGATAGTGGAAAATATGTAGTGAGTGGTTATGGTGGTTATGAATGGTGGAGGAGGTGGAGGGTGGTTGGTGGAGGCCGGTGGTGGTTGCCGGAGACGTTTTTCGGCGATCGCCGGAGACGTTTTTCGGCGATCGCCGGAAAATGGGAAATGTTAGGAAAATGATGTGAGAGAGGTGGAGAATCACCGGAGGTGACCGAAAATATTTTCCGGTGATCGTCGGAGGTGGAAATAAGGGAAAGAGGGGGCTGTTTTGTTGGGGGAATGAAGGAGGGGGTGGTTCCACGACAAGGGGAAGGTGGAGGGGTGGCTGCTGGCCTCCTGGACAAGGAAAAATTGGCCCTTGATTGGCTGATTGGTTTTCTGGCAGCAAACCAAGGAGCCTGATGGGGTGGAAGGTGAGAAGTGAAGGTGGAGAGGGGTTATGCAGGCCTGCTGGGCTTATGGAGGAGGAAGAATATGGGCGGCCAGCCTCTTGGATAGGAGGGCTGAAGTGATTGGCGGCTACTGTTGCTGGAAGAACCGTCCAGAAAATATTATTTATGTTGGGAACTAAAATCAAGGGTTTTGATATTTGACTCAAGTGAAGCGTCCCTTGTACCTCAGTGAGTTGCCATAGGTCAACCAACCTTAAGTATAGTCGTATAGATAGTTCTGCGAACAAATTACTAAGTTTACTTATGAGATGAGAAATAATGATGTTGTTTGTATTGTAATTCAAGTTTGTTCACTGCCTGAGCCATTTTAGTGGGTAGTTTGACATCTTGTAATGTTCTGTTAATGTTCTTTCAGGGATGAAGGATATAAAAGTTAAGGCCCTGGAAGCTGCTGAAACTGCCAAGCGTCTTGAAAATCAGAAGAAATTAGAGCGCGAGAAAAAGAAGGCAGCAGCTAAGCTTGAGCGGGAAAAAATAAGACAAGAAAATGCCAAACTATTGAAACTCAAACAAAAGCAAAAGGAGGAAGAGAAGAAAAAGAAGGAAGAATATGTTGCAGCAAGGAAGAGACAAAGAGAAGAGGAAGAGAGAAAAGTTAAGGAAAGAAAAAGACGATGTGTTGAGGAGACGAGGACACTGCAGAGAGAATGTGAGGAAAAATTGCATTATGAGAAAGATGGGAAAGATTTTCGACAGAGAGCCATGGTATAATACTGCACCTTTTACTTCTGTTGTATAGAGATGCGTTCCTTATAGAATGAATGCCTTTTCCCCACAGGATGAAAAACAAAATAAGAGAAAACAGACAACTAAAGGGCTAACAAATTTGGAAAAAGAAGGATGTCAAATAGCTTCAGAAGTGCAACATCACACAATCCAGTATTCATCTGCCACAACAAATTTGTGTGATGATAAGATTCAAGCTCTAGGAGGCTCTGATGAACACAATTTTGAAAATGTGAGTTTAAAATTATGTTTGGAATGGAATTGGATTGCTAGATAGTTAACTTCTAAATATAGTCTGATGTGCAGTCAGTTTTCAGTAGTAGGCTTATATTTAAATTTCTCCTTTACAAAGGTATAGTTACAATTATATTTTGATGGCCCTTATTTTCTAGTCTATCTTTAAGTATAGTCTGAAATGCAATCAGTTTGTCAGTATTAAGCCTCTTTTAAATCTCGGACCGGAGGGGCTGAACCACACAGTTCAGCCCATTTGGGGGCCGGCCGGCCCCCTTTGTTCCGGGTATATATATACCCGGAACCCCTCTTGGAGCATTAGGAAGAAACATATCCAGGTATTCTGCCTCTTCTTCTCACCCTAACCCTAATTTCTTCTCTCTACCTCATATCTCCTCTTCTAGTAGCATAACAATTGGTATCAGAGGTTCCTTCCTCTCACCATGGTGAACACCCGTTCGAGTGAAGACGCCGACCGTCTAGCTTCGTTAGAGGAGAACTACATCGGGTTGACGGATACGGTAGCGGCCGTGGAGGAAAGGATGAAGGTTTCAACCCAACAACTTGAGGAACGCATGGATGCCCGCATGGAGGAGATCAAGACCCTCCTAACTCAAAACCTAAAAGGGAAAATTGTGGTCACAGAGGGATCAGAGGCAGAAATCCCCGATCCCGCTCTGCAACAGCGCCCGCACTCCGGTTCGAGCGGTTTTGCGCAGATCGGCTTCGACGACAACCCGAACTCCCTGTACGGCACGGGCGGAGGCCCTCCGACGGGAATCAAGGCCGGAGGAGGGCACGCGGGGTCTTGGCTGCCACAGGAGCAGGCGGCTGGAGCGCCCGGCCTGGGCGGCTCCTCCGCGGGCTGGGTCGAACTCGGCACAGGCCGCACGCCCTTTGGGCGTCTTCTGGAGTAGACGACGGGGCCGATTCGGCCTTCGGCGGCCCCGGGTGGGTCCAGTAGAGGAGTCACCGGGTTATTACCTCTTCCCCGGAGCGTCGGATACCCGACTGGCTACGGAGTCGTCGAACAATGGCACATGCGGGCCTGCGGCCACCACCGGCCGGGATTTACGGAGATGGTCAACACCCCGATGGCGAACAAGGAAGAGAACGTTTTTTCCAGCTGCAGCCCCAGGAGGAATGCACTTCCCCAGACCTCCGGGACCCTACCCCCCTATGGAGCAGCAAAGGGCGGCGGGGTACGAACATGAGATGGGTGGGTTTGGACAAGCGCATCAGCGGCCCCACATGCCACCCAAGAGGACTTGCATGAATTTTCCGAAGTTCGAGGGGGGGGATGCACTCGAGTGGGTACAAAAGGCGAAACTATTTTTCCATTATCAGGAAATCCCCGAGGAGCAATGGGTGCAGTTAGCAGCTTCCCACCTGGAGGATAACGCCTACCAGTGGACGCAGTGGTTCTTGAGGGGAAGAGACTTTGCGCCATAGACCGAGTTCGTAGGGGAGTTCTCGGCTCGGTTTGGCCCTTTGGAGTATGAAGACGTCGAGTCCATGCTACAGAAGCTACAACGGCAGGGAACAGTGATGGAATATCGCACCGAGTTTGAGAGGCTGGCCAACAGGGCCCGATGGGAGGAGAAAACCTTACTGAGCTGCTTTGTCTCGGGTCTAAAGGACCAACTACGGGATGAGGTTCATGCCTACACGCCCCGCAGCCTGTGTCATGCTATCAACCTGACGAGGATACAGGAGGAACGCTTCAACAGACAGCGGGTCCACACTACAGAGAAAGCGGCCATGGCCCCCACACCGGCTAGGCGGGACCAACCGGCGGCCGGGAGACCGACGGTGACGCGACTAACATGGCCTGAACCGCAGGCACAAAAAGAAAAGGGGTTGTGTTTCTACTGCGATGAGAAGTATGCTCCGGTGCATAAGTGTCGGAAGATCCAGGTTTTCATGCTGAGAGAGGAAGATGAGGAGGAGGATGCCGCCGAGCTGGACCTAGAGGGGGATTTAACCCTGACCGAGTTCGGGGTCTCCATCCAAGCGATGGAGGGGTACACAGCTCCCCTCACTATGCGCATAGCTGGGAAGGTCACCCAGGAGCGGGTCACCATACTGATTGATAGTGGGAGCACCCACAATTTCATCAACCCCGTCGTGGCACAAAAGGTGGGGCACCAGGTAGATCAGGGAGCCGCGTTCCAGGTCATGGTAGCGGATGTGAGCAAACTGAGGTGCGAAGGGGTGATGAGGGGAGTCGACATGCGGATACAGGGGTACATTTGCCGCACTGATGTCTACCTGCTGCCCATCCGGGGATCTGATATGGTATTGGGAGTTCAGTGGCTGCGACAATTGCTGAGAGTCACTTTCGACTGGGATCAGATGATCATGGAGTTCACACAACTTGGACAGGAACACTGCATCCACGACCTTAAATCAGGCCCACTGAAGGAAATCTCGGTTCGAAGTTTAGAACGTCTATCCGAAGAGGGCAGTTTGATGGCGATGATTATGAGCCTAGTATCCTCTCCTCCTATCTCATCAGAAGTACCAGAGCCGAGGAGACCCTTGTTGGCTCACTATGCAGGCGTCTTTCAGGAGCCGCACTTCCTGCCTCCGCCGAGATTCCGGGATCACGCGATCCAGCTCAAGGTGGGATCGGAATCTACCAATATCCGACTGTACCGCTACCCGCACATCCAGAAGGAGATCGAGCGTAGCATCCGGGAGATGCTAACCGCCGGGATCATCCGTCCCAGCACCAATTTCTTCTTGTCACCCATTATTCTGGTAAAGAAGAAAGACAGTTCTTGGCGATTCTGCGTTGATTACCGAAGCCTGAATAGTTCAACCATCAAAGATAAATTGCCCATTCCCATGATCGAGGAACTGTTGGATGAACTACACAGAGCATGTTTATTCACCAAGCTGGACCTGCGTTCCGGCTACCACCAAATTCGGATGCGGGAGGAGGACATTCATAAGACGGCCTTCCGAACCCACGATGGACATTACGAGTTCCTCGTGATGCCCTTCGGGCTTGCCAATGCCCCCTCCACCTTTCAGGCGGTGATGAACGAACTCTTTCAGTCACTTCTACGTCGTTCCTTGCTGATATTTTTTGATGACATCTTCGTTTACAGTGGTAGTTGGGCAGAGCATCTCCAGCACGTGCAGCAGGTTCTCACCATATTGCGTCACAATCAGTTGTACGCTAAGCAGTCCAAGTGCTCTTTCGGCCAGACAGAGGTCAAGTATCTAGGCCATTTGGTTTTGGCCCAGGGGGTCCGGGCCGACCCGCACAAAATCGAGAGTATGGTCACGTGGCCACGCCCCACGACGTTACGGGTCTTACGGGGATTCCTTGGCCTCGCTAGCTACTATCGGAGATTCGTAAAAAACTACGGCAAGATTGCACGGTCGCTCACTCAGCTCTTACAGAAGGAGGCATTTGTATGGCTGGATGATGCTGAGGCAGCTTTCCAGGCCCTGAAACGGGCCATGACGGCTACACTTGTCCTCGCCCTACCAGATTTCAACAAGGAATTTGTGCTGGAGACCGATGCATCTGGAGTGGGCATCAGTGCGGTTTTGATGCAAGACGGGAAACTGTTAGCCTACTTCAGCAAGGCTCTTGCTCCCCGCACTCAGGGATTGTCCCCATACGAGAAGGAAATGCTAGTCATCATACACGCAGTGACCCTGTGGCGGCCGTACTTACTGGGGCATCATTTCAAGGTCCGTACCGACCATCAAAGTCTGAAATATTTCCTGGAGCAACGACCAGCTTCCCCTCTTCAACAGAAGTTAGTGACCAAATTGTTGGGTTATGATTACGAGATCATCTACAAGTAAGGGAATTAGAATGTGGCCGTTGATGCTCTCGCTCGCCTTTCGGAGAGCTCGCCCGTCCATATCTCGGGTCCCTTGATCGACTCCCTCAGCGACATCCAGGCGGAGGTGCAACAGGATCCCGAACTTAGGCTTATTGTGGACGCACTACGACAGGGGCAGCCTACCACTCCGGGGTACCAGCTCCAAGGGGGGCACCTTTATTACCAGGGCTGAGTGGTCATTCCGCGTTCCTCATCCTGGAGGACAGTATGATGCAGCGCGTTCCTCATCCTGGAGGACAGTATGATGCAGGAGTTTCATTCGTCGCCGACAGGAGGCCACACCGGTGTGCTCCGGACCCTCCAAAGGTTGAAGGCGAATGTCTTCTGAAAGGGCTTACGCTGTGACGTTCAACACCCGATCGGACCAGAAAATATGATCAGTTTGATTCGGGTGCCCTAAGTTTGTTTTAAGTTTAAGTAGTGTAGGATTCAATTGATTAGGGATCGAAGGTTAATTTGCATTCTTGCAAACCGTCGATCGTGGGTTACCAGGCGCGATTCCGGGAGTTCCCCTCTTGGTGTGACACCAAGGCTGCCTCTCCTCTCCTCCTCTCAAGAGCACCGTGAATCCCCTCCTCCCTCCCTTCCCGCAATACTTCACCTTCATCAAGCTGTAAGCCTCCCCCCTTACCTCCTTGCTGTCGCCCGTCCAGTCTCTGCCATTCCCGGTCCTCCCATGGCCACCCCACCAACCCCGTTTTCCCTCCACCAAGCCCCCCCAAGCCTCCTGTTGTGCAACCGTACCCTACATTCCCCTCCGCATTCCCTACAACCACCCCATCCTAAATCCCTCTATGTCGCCAGCCCCTAAACCCCCTACCGTGAACTCCTACAGCCACCAACCTCACCTAACCCACCACCACGTACACCACCCGAGCCCCACTAGTCCCGAACCCTCTCCCAGCGCCTTTCCCACTCTGCAACAACCTTGGAGCTCGCAATCAACCATCATCTACCACTGCCTGCACATGGAAGTTGTATTTGGTGTTTTATTTTTCTATTGTTATGTATTTGGCAGTTGGCATCCTTATCTGCAGTACATCTCTTTATTGCTTGCTATTAGTACTGGACTCCGTATGACTTGCAGGGTCTGGTCCGCACGTGTTTAAATATTTGCCCCTTGGACGCTTCGCGAACAAAGCTTGTTTATTCCTCTTAATTAAAGTTTGTGAATGTGTGCACCTCACCTCTGTTAGCCTCATATTAATTAATTATTGAATTCAATTTTTATGCGGACGTCCTCTTGCATTTAGAATCGCATTTAGTGTGTTTATCTCAAGTCGGCCTACCACTGCATCAGTAAGTATGTTGGATTTCTATTGGCATTATGGCTGGGTCTCCAGTTGTGACAAGCATGTCCAACTTTTTCCTGTTTTATTGCGTTCATTTACGATTTGCCTGGACAGTTCTGGAGCATATCTTAACATTTCTTTTTGAAGCCTGAATGAAACTCTGCTGACCATCCTTTATTATAATTTTATTAAGGGAGTTACCTGTTCAAATGTTTCACGAGAAGCAAATGAAGAAATGCTCTCTGCTGCACAAATATCTCCGGATTTGCAGTCTTATGATATGTCTCCATATCAAAACTCCGACGATGAAGAGAGAGAAGATAGCTGGCATAAAAAGAAGTACATTCCGATGTGGGCAAGGTAACTTTAAATTTCTTATTTGCAACCAAGTCAATTAAGTTTTTCTAATTAGATGTTTTCTTTGAAAAGACTTGAATTTTTTATACAAGAATGCGCTGCCTTTTTTCTAGCAAATTGATACCTATTTGGCAAAAAAAATCAGATTTTATTATGTATAAAAAGCTTCTGCCTATTCATTGTCGCCTTTTTTATGAAATGTTACCTCACTATGTTTTTTGAAAAGCTTTTCCCCACTATTTAGTCTGCTTTCTTGAGAAACTGCACATTTCCTTTCATCTTTGCTTGGGTGCACAAGCTATGAAGGATCTGATTTTTTTTCTTCTAATCATTCAACAATGATGGAGGCACTCCTCTGAGGATTTCTTGTTTGTTCTTTGACCTATATGTTAGCACCTGATCAGACAGATTAAATGTCCTCCTTGCCTTCATAATTACTTCCTTGGGTATGTGCAGAATTGATTTTATTGATTTAATGTCAACATATTTTAAAATGCCATCACCTTTACTCGTCCATTTGTTTTTTGCTCATGTTGTGTGACCTTAAGGTCACGGGTTCGAGTTCTGGAAGCAACCTCTTGCAAAAATATAAGGTAAGGTTTACCTACATTTCACACTTTTGGTGTGACCCTTCCCCGGACCCTTGTTGCGCCGGGATGCTTTGTGCACCAGGCTGCCCTTCTTTGTGTGTCTATTAGTAAGAATCACAACTTTGCATCATATATTCTCTTCTTGATTACTAAATTTAAAATTACCACACGCATAGTTTCATCGTGAATCAAAATGAAGATTATCATTTCATATAGTCACCTTTTTCCATTTCTTTTATCTTTCAAGTGTCACACTTATTTTCTGAAATAAGTTTGCACTATCTATCACAATAACCTAGGTTTACTTTTTAAGGTGTAACATTTGTTAATGTTGCCACATCTGCTACATATTTACTGAAACTTGGGGTCCTCTCAAGTAGGGGAAGAACAAGGATTTTCACTCCGCCCGGACACAATACGTTCAAATAAAAAAAATAACTCTTGAAAATATTGCACAAATTAGTTTACTCTTACATCAATATGAATTTAAAACATACAAGATAAATTTAAACATGAATTAGAACAAATAATTCAATGTATTTATAAAAACATGGAAATAAATTTATCTCAAATGTTAGCTCTTGTATGTGTAAATACACTCAACAACACAATTTTTTACTTCTATCATTAAATTACAGATGAATATGGGAACTCAATGATGATTGCGATAAGTATAACCCATCTCCTATCTAATAACAATTGTTAAATGCATCTATCGTGTTGTCCCTCTTCTTAAAAAAGTCTTAACGTTCTGCAGAGATTGATGACCATAAGATTGTATTCAACCATAAACCTTTTGCAGATACAATGCAAAATTTACAGAGAAATTATGAAAAAAATAAATAAATCAGGGACTAATCCCAAATGGACAAGGCAAAGCAGTCAAGATTCTGTACAGAGGAGTTAATGGTGATGGGAGTTCACTTATTGATCCACAATGAAGAAGAGGATGGAATCGTTTAGCAGGCCAGAGACGGTGACGCGGCGACAAGAGCCGCAGCTCCAGCGGACTAGGAGGTTGAGCATCCGTTTGAGTTATGGAACTTCCCACGCCACTTACAGAGCTTCCCAGACGATGCCGGACAGCATTTGCATCGCCGTCTAGAATAAGATCACGGGAATCGGGGGCAAAGTAGGCGGAGGTGAGGTAGGCGGAGGCCAAATGGAGAAACGAAATAGGGCTTTCAACGGCATTCTGCGATTTTCACGCCCGGGCACGTGCTTGGGCGTGTCTTAACCTAGATCTGCCCATGCTCTCAAGTAGTACAACTGAGTTAATCAAGGAATACTGTCAAATTATAATTGATTTTGCATCTCTTTCTTATTCTTAACAATTTTAATTGGAAAGTCCTTTAAACCTGCTATACTACTTAGTAGGTGCCGTTCTTCAACATGAATTGCACGCATTGTTCTCTTCCTTAAACTCAATGATGGTGAGAAGTGTTCAGAAATATCCAATCTTACTACATAAAGAAGCTCTCTCTCTCTCTCTACTATATTAAAGAGAAATATAGTATAGAGCCCATGGCAAGGCAAATAAGACCTGTTTGGCAAGGCAAATAAGACCTGTTTGGCAAGGCAAATAAGACCTGTTTGGCAAGGCAAATAAGACAAGGTAAATCACAGCCTTTCACTATTCGCTAGGGTTCGGCCACATATTCACAGATTGAAAAAAAGCGCCGTCCATTTCAAACCCTACCGCAGACGCTCCTCTCCTCCCGCGACATCTCTTCCTCCTCATCTACGGCCCCACTCCACCGTGCACGAATCAACATCAGTGAACCTCCCCCCTGCGTGAAGTTCCATCAGCGACTCGCCACAGGCGAACTCATCTGTGTGCAAAGCTCCATCCTCTGCGGGCTTACCACTCCATTGATTGCCAACAAATCCGCACACTTCAATAACTTGATTGCCCTATACCCCCAAGAAGTAGGATCTCAACGATCTCATAAAACTTTTCCAACATATGACGTTTTCGCGCTTTCGGATTTCAGATCTCATATGCCGTTCTCCTGATTTTTTTCTTCCCGGGGCATTTCTACTCCACTGCGACCATCTTGGCGATGTACAACGACTTTGCTGTCTTCTGAAAAATACCTGTAAGATCTTCGCGCGATTCAACCTCAGATATCCATTCACTCATTGATACAGACCTCATACCAGGTTTCCTGATTTCTTCTTCCCACTTACTTTAACACTGTTATGCCCCTTGCCCTTAGATCGTGTCACCGACGGAAGAGCGATGGTGGAGGAGGGGAGCGTTGCGTCGATCGGCAGGTTCTGCGGTCGGCGGAAGCCTTGCGGAGTTTCGGCTAGGGCAACACGGGGAAAAGAACCGTGGGATTTAGAGAGAGTGGGGAAGAGGGGAATAAGAGAGAGAAAGCTCTTTTCTTCTAATTTCTTGTCTAAACCAAAATGTCCAAAACATACACATAAATAGGTTCCAAAATATGTCCCCCATTTAGGCTTACAACAAAGGGTCAAATACGCTAAAAGTAAATACGCAGAAATTAAAGATAAACGGCGTGAACACGCCACGTAACATCACCGCACCTGTTCGAAGATAGCTTGTCCTCAAGCTGGATCGAATGGCATTGGGGCGTCGTCTTCACCTGTCGTGTTATCCTGGGGTGGGTCATCGACTTCCATCCAAAATAGGCGTTTGCATCTGTGTCCCAGCGTGAAAGGATCATCACAATTGTAGTATAGGCCCTTCTCGCGACGTTCGGCCATCTCGGTGCGGGACAAACGACGGCGAATAGTAGGCCGCGAGGAGCGTCCTGGAATGGAGCCGTGTCAGGCAGGCTGGCGAGAGAGTAAGCTCCCGGAGAGCCTCGACGTCCCAAAAGCGGACGGTCTAAAAGCAGGCGTTGTTCACAAGCTCTGGCGAGGCTCATAACCGTGTTGAGATTCAGTGGCAGGAGGAATTCCACATCCCAACATAAGCGCTCGTGGAGGCCGACAGAAGAATCTGAAATTTTTCCAGGTAGGTGTCGATGGAACCGTCCTGTTTGAGGTTCATAAGATTGCCGAGTGGGTTGCCCTGTAGAGCCGGGCCGAACTGAAGGGTGCAGGCCATGCTGAAATCTGCCTAGGAAATGTTGGGATGTTCCCGCAGTAGTTGAGTGAACCATAATTGTGCTGGACCAAGTAAATGGAAGGAAGTGATGTCGACGCGTTCTTCATCTGGTGTGCGGTGGTTTGCGAAAAAAATATTGCAACGTCGAAGCAACGAAAGAGGATCTTCGCGGCCCTCGTAGATGAGAAAGTCCATCCGAATAGTACGTGCGTATGTGGGATAGTCCGTGCCCGGAGGAGCGGTGGAGTCCACCCGGCTTGCCGAAGGGTGATTAGCCATAGGCAGAGGCGGAGGAGACGACATGCCTTGTAGGGAATCCAAACGGGCGTTGAGGGCGTCCATCTTGGCGTTCTGAGTCGCGAACATAGAGTGGAAAAGAGCCATGAGCTTGGCGAGGGAGGGAGGAGCATCTGCCATCGGAGATAGGGCAGTACGGTTGGCCGGTGGTGTTGGAATGAGGCCGGCGGAAGAAAAGAGGCGGGGAGTTGTAGGGACGGGGCTGGAAGACTGGGCGGCAGTGTCCTCTCCCGATTCCCGCAAGTGGCGCTACAGGCGACGGAAGAACCGCACGACGTCGTTTTTCACCGAGAGCTCGATTCACCTCCGTTTCTTCCAATTTCTCTTCCATTTGAAAGGTAATCTCTTCCTCTATAGTTCTCTTGTTTCCTTTTCAACGATTTTTCACGGATTGAAACTAAGATAACCTTAGGTTTTAGGGTTTTTCGAAAATCTTTGTTTGTTTTCATAGGAAAAGTTTCTGTAATGGTTTTAAAACCTAAATCCATGAGTTTGGTGAAACCCTAGTTAAGGTTAAGTTGATTTTGATTTTAGGATTGAAAAAAAATGAAACCCTAAGGGTCCTTAGCGTGGGTGTCCCTCCCATAGGAGTAAAACCTCATCCCCAGCCTTTGGATGACAACTAGTTGAAGGAAATGTTATGCTTTTAATCCAAATACTTATTTGGAGGCTAAGTATTGCTACCCTTTCACTAAAATTGTGAAAGTTCACTAAGTTGAACTTAGGGCAACAATCATTTAGGGGATTTTGGAGCTAGGGCAGCAAAATTGGCTAGGGCATGATGTTCCCTCGCCAATTGGACCGAAAGCCCTTGTTTTCAAGATAGGACAACCATCAATTAAACCCTAAATGACTCCTTTGACATAATTAGGTCAAGTGGAGCCCGTCAAGAACGTCTTGAAGTGTTTGACCTTAATTAAAACACCACCTTATGTGTCTTTAAAATATTACCGATGTAGGACATGACTTCACGAGGTGGTGGAAGGCAAAGCGACGATAGTGGTCGAAGAGATAAAGGAAAAGGGGTTGAAAAGGTGAGTTCTCACCCTTTATTAATTGTTTAACTTCATGTTTATTGTTCTTGTTTATGTTTTATGTTTATGCTTTATGAAAAGAGCAATGAAAGTAAAAATAAAATGAATTAGAGGAAGTGAATGAAGTAAAAGAAGAAATAAAAGGATAAAATAAGGAAATGAGCTAAGTTAAGGGTCAACTCAACAGTGGAGGTGAGGTGAATGTCCTCCCAATGATAATGTAATGAAAGTTAACGTGCGAATATGAAAAGGCACGTTAAGAAATGTGTGTGAATATGAAAAGGCACGCAAGCGCGCTAAATAAATGATACAAAAGGTTAATATTCTCTTAACACTGCTCGATAATAACAGGAAAAGTATAAGAGATAAGGGTAAGAAAGTCCAACCCACATGAAAAGATATAAAAGAAAATGATGAGTAAAAGATGAACAAAAGAAGGAAAAGGTCAATAAGAAGAAGATGATGAAAACGATTAATATGATATAACGAGAGAGAACGTAATCAAGAAAATAAAGTATGAAATCCGTAAAATGCAAATAAGATATCATAGTAAAAAGGGAACAATGAGAATTCATTTAGTTTTTTACTAATAAAAAATGTAACTAAACAGGTAAAGGCGGAGGCTACTCCTGCTAGCTCTAGCAGACCCCCTACACGCAGGGAAAAGATGTACAAGATTTGGGTTGACGTCATCACAGTCGTCTTCGAAGTCATGGATGCCCACAAGACATCTTGCCGCGACCCCGACTGTCCCCATGACGAGTTTCAGTTCTATTTCAAGTAGTTTGCTCATGGTTCTGTAGTATGTTACAGTATAGTTTTTGTTCTGAGTTACAGACATAGTTTTGAGATGATATGGTAGTATACTTGTATCCGTAGCTCAGATCTTTTGGTGACTCTTTTTGTGTATATATATACAGTCATCTGCTAGCATGTACTATACTGTATCGAATGTAAGATAAATAAAATGTGTTATACTTCTCTGCATTTTCTTTTTACCTTGTCATTATACTTGTTTATGTATAATTGTTGATGATTATATACCTGCCACACTCTGAATTGTCAAGTTAATAAAGGAGATAAATGAAAATTGCGACGGTAGCCTAGTAAGTGGGGCCGTTACAATTAAATGGTATCAGAGCCAAGGTTTTGATTCTTTCAGCAAAATAGGAGTATATAGGAATGCGAGAATGTAAGTAAAACAAACTTAAAACATCTAAATTGACGCCTTCCTGTTTTCAGGAACCCTTCCGCACTTATTTGAGTAGACGACAAAGAGAAGAGCTTGAACGAGAAAATAGTCGTATGGCTGAAGGAAAAATTAGGGAAAGATCAAAGCCCCCTCTATCAGAAGTCACGCAAGCATTAGTTGAAGCTATTCGAATGGGCCATAATGCTGTTGCCGTATCACAACCGCAATGTCAAGTGAGTCATATGTGAAGCAATTTCTTGAAATGAGACCGCCTTTATTTCGAGGTGGTTCAACCCCAATGGAAACTGAGGGCTGGATCAAGAGGATCGAATTGATTTTTAATGTTATGAAGTGCCCCGACGATTAAAAAATCGATTTAGTCGTCTTCCTACTGGAAGGAGAGGCTGATCGATGGTGGGACAGTATGAGGCAAGGAAAATTTGTTGGGCGTAAAAATTCGGAGATTCCCTGGGCCGAATTTCTGAAAGAATTTGTTAACTGGTTTGTCCCTCCATCTGAGAAACAAATGTTGTAGGAAACATTTCTTCGATTGATTCAAGGAAATCCTACAGTCCTTCAATATGAAGCTGAGTTCGCGCAACTAGCTTATTATGCAGGTGATATGGTCGTCAAGGAAAGCGAGCGTTGTTTTCGATTTCAATTGGGTCTACGAGAAGATGTGCGTGTACATCTCATCTCGCAGAGGATTAAGAATTACAATGAATTGGTGGAGACTGCTAAGTTGATTGAGATGGATGTCGAGAGTTCGCAAAGACGAATGAAGTTTCAAAAGAAGAGACTTCCAGAGGGACAGAGTATGGATTCCTCGCGAAAGAGTGGAAGTTCAAACTGGAAAAGGAAGAAATGAGGTCCTCCAGCAGAAACTCGAAGTGAAAGTGGAGCCAGTAGTAACACAATGAAGCCCTTATGTCCGAAATGCGGGAAGAATCATTTTGACGATTGTTTGAAGGGTACCGACGTTTGTTTTAAATGTCTGAAGCCTGGACATCGCCGCCAAGATTGCCCGTTATGGAAGACAGTATCTGAAAGAGGTGGTCCTAGTCAGGTATCAACATTTCATCACCTTGATACCAGCTCAGTTAGTAGAATTGATAAAGGCAGAGGAATCGATACATCGGGATCTATGGTAGAAACTAGAGAAGACAGACTGGTGCAGCCTAGAGTCTTCAATATGAACCAACAAGGGGCTAAAGCTGACGATACTGTTATCACATGTATGATTTATGTACACAATCACCTTTTAAAAGTATTGTTTCATACATGGGCTAGCCAATCTTTAATATCTACAAGAGCAATTAAACAATTAAGGTTAGAATCTTATATATCGATTAAAGAATTGAGAGTTAAAATGCTCAATAATACTGAGATGAGTACAAAGCTTCGATGTACAGTATGGCTAACAATTGATACCAACCCAGTAGAAGCAGATGTGGTTCTACCCCTATCTGAATTTGACATCATATTAGGGATGGATTAGTTATCGAGATATGAAGCTATCATCAACTGTAAAAAGAAAGAAATTACACTTAAGCTGAACAATACACAGTGTACTTTTAAGGGACTAAATGAAGTTGCAAAAATTATGATATCTTCATTAAAGGCCCGGAAGAAACCACGAAAAGGCTGTGAAGCAACTTTGATAATGATTAAGGGAACCAATGTAGTGACACGTGAGCCGACTGCAGTCCCTGTAGTATGCGAATTTCTCGAAGTATTTCCTGAAGAATTACCAGGACTACCCCCGTCAAGGGATGTATAATTCACTATTGATTTAGTGGAAGGAGCTAAACCAGTAGCAAAGACACCATATCGTATGGTTCCTAAAGAATTGGCAGAGCTAAAGAGCCAATTACATGAATTACTTGATAAAGACTTCATCCGACCAAGAACCTCACCTTGGAGAGCTCCAATGCTTTTCGTTAAAAAGAAAGATGGTTCGTTTCGACTATGTGTCGACTATCGAGAATTGAATAAGTTGACAGTTCGCAATCAATACCTCTACCTCGCATTGACGATCTATTTGATCAATTAAGTAATGCAAAAGTCTTTTCCAAGATTGACCTAAGATCAGGATACCATCAGATGCGAATAAAGGAAGACGATATTTGCAAAACTGTCTTCAGCACAAGATACAAACACTTTGAATTCGTAGTCATGCCGTTTGGATTGACAAATGCGTCATCGGTTTTCATGGACTTAATGAACCGGGTATTCAACGAATATCTGGATAGGTTTGTTATCGTATTTATCGATGACATCCTGATATATTCGGCAAGTAAGGGTGAACATGCAGAACACTTGAAGATTGTGTTGCAGACGTTGAAAAGTCATGCCTTATATACAAAATTTTCTAAATGTGATTTATGGTTAAATGAAGTTTCTTTCTTGGGTCATGTGATTACAGAACATAGATTATCTGTAGATCCAGCAAAAGTAGAGGCAATTATAAATTGGCCAAGACCGACTACAGTCACAGAAATTCGGAGCTTTCTCGGATTAGCAAGCTATTACAGAAAATTTGTAAACGGTTTTTCAGCGATTGCACTACCGCTTACGAAACTAACCCGAAAGAATGTTCTATTTCTCTGGACTGAAGAGTGTCAGGAGGCATTTGGTGAGTTAAAAGTAAGATTAACTACTGCATCAATATTGGTCATGCCCTGTGGCATAGAAGGTTTTCAAATTTATAGCGATGCATCCCTGAAAGGTCTTGATTGTGTCTTCATGCAGAATGACAAATTCATAGCTTATGTCTCGAGACAATTGAAGTATTCTGAGCGTAATTACCCAACTCATGATTTAGAGTTGGCAGCTGTCGTATTTGCCCTAAAAATCTGACGACATTACTTATATGGTGCTCAATGTGAGATTTTTACAGATCACAAAAGTTTAAAGTATATTTTCTCTCAAAAGGAAATAAATATGCGCCAGAGACGATGGTTAGAACTTATCAAAGATTATGACGTCAATATTAAATACCATCCCGGTAAGACGAATATAGTAGCTGATGCGCTCAGTAGAAAGCACTTGACACAGATGATTGTTCCACTAACTGAACAGAGAGAGTTATTGCGAGAGATACAAAATTTTGAAATGCTTACATGTATAACTACCGCTCAGACTCAAGGTTTACTCTTTCAACTAATGACAGAGCATTCCCTTAAAGACAGGGTAAGGAAGGCGATGAACCAAGATCCTATATTTGTAAAAAAATTGTATAAGGTAAAAAGTGGATAATCAACTGTTTTTACAGAGCAAGATGAATTATTATTTTTAAATAAAAGGTTATGTGTTTCTCATGTTGATATACTTCGAGCGGAAATACTTTATGAAGTACATAACACAACTTATTCAATTCACCCTGGGAGAACGAAAATGTACCAAGATCTCAAGCAAGACTTCTGGTGGCCAGGAATGAAGACTGATGTAATTCAATACATTGTCAAATGTCACACGTGCAAACTTGTGAAGGCAGAACATCAAAAACCTGACAGATAGTTACAATCACTGCCGATCCCTGAGTGGAAATGGGATGATATAACCATGGATTTTGTCATGGGATTGCCAAGGAGTAAAACTGGGAACAACGGTATATGGGTAATTATTGACCGATTAACGAAAGTTGCACATTTCATTCTTATGAAAAATGATAGCCCAGTACAAAAGTTAGTCGATCAGTATATCGATGTTATTGTAAAATATCATGGGATTTCCCGATCCATCGTGTCTGATAGAGATGGACGCTTTACATCGGATACTTGGAAACTCGTGCTGAAAAAGTTGGGAACAAAACTACTATACAGTACCGTCTTTCATCCTCAAATGGATGGTCAGTCCGAGCGAACTATCCAAATGTTGGAAGATCTATTAAAATAGTCGTACTCGATCTTAAAGGCTCATGGGAAAATACTTACCGCTGGTGGAATTTTCGTACAATAATAGCTACAGTCAAGTATTCAGATGACACCGTTCGAGGCATTGTATGGATGAAGGTGTCGTACCCCATTAAGCTGGGCAGAAGATGGCGATCAGAATCAAGTAGATAAGATGAACGATAAACTTACACTGGTACGAGAAAGATTGAAAATAGCACAAGACAGACACCAAAAATATTACAATGCCAGACATCGAAGAGTAGAATTTAATGACGTTGATATGGTATGTCTGAAAATAAAGCCCTTCAAGGGAACTTCACGAATTCGTCGACTTGGAAAGCTTAGTTCAAGGTACGTAGGGCCATTCGTCATCTCTAAAAGGATTGGACTGATGGCTTATCGTCTAGTATTATCAGATGCTCTTCAAAACTTTCATGATGTATTCCATGTTTCTTCATTGAGGAAGTACATAGCAGACCCGGAGAAAATAGTCCCTCCTGAACAAATGCAAATAGAGCCAGATCTATCAAGTCCAACCGAGCCATACAAGATTATAGATTATCAAAATAAGCAGCTTCGAAACCGAGAGGTTCGATTTATCAAGGTCTGGTGGAAAAGACATGGTATTCATGAAGCAACTTGGGAAAAAGAAGAAGACATGAGAAATCTCTTCCCTCAATTGTTTGATGTACCTTCAGATTGAGAATTTTCGCGGACGAAAATTCAATAAGAAGGGGAGAATTGTGACGCCGCCAAAGTAATACACTTTATTTACTATAATAGGTATAGTGTTGTGCTAATAAAGGGGAGAAACCGGTTGAAATAACTTGAACCGGCGATTCCCGATTAACAGGAATGCGTGTCGTGCGGGAAAGAAGCGGCGTCCGATAATAAAAATAAGGAAAACTCGTTGTTCCTTTTATTCCTACTCTCCCGATTCCCGCAAGAGGCACTACAGGCGACGGAAGAACCACAAGGCGCCGTTCTTCATCGAGAGCTCGATTCACCTCCGTTTCTTCCAATTTCTCCTCCATTTGAAAGGTAATCTCTTCCTCTATAGTTCTCTTGTTTCCTTTTCAACGATTTTTCACGGATTGAAACTAAGATAAACCTTGGGTTTTAGGGTTTTTCGAAAATCTTTGTTTGTTTTCATTGGAAATTTTTTTGTAATGGTTTTAAAACCTAAATCTATGAGTTTGGTGAAACCCTAGTTAAGGTTAAGTTGATTTTGATTTTAGGATTGAAAAAAAATGAAACCCTAAGGGTCCTTAGCGTGGGTATCCCTCCCATAGGAGTAAAACCTCATCCCCAGCCTTTGGATGACAACTAGTTGAAGGAAATGTTATGATATCAATCCAAATACTTATTTGGAGGCTAAGTATTGCTACCCTTTCACTAAAATTGTGAAAGTTCACTAAGTTGAACTTAGGGCAGCAATCATTTAGGGGATTTTGGAGGTAGGGCAGCAAATTTGGCTAGGGCGTGATGTTCCCCCTCGCCAATTGGAGCAAAAGCCCTTATTTTCAAGGTAGGACAGCCATCAATTAAACCCTAAATGACTCCTTTGACCTAATTAGGTCAAGTGGAGCCCGTCAAGAACGTCTTGAAGTGTTTGACCTTAATTAAAACACCAACTTATGTGTCTTTAAAATATTACCGATGTAGGACATGACTTCACGAGGTGGTGGAAGGCAAAGCGACGATAGTGGTCGAAGAGATAAAGGAAAAAGGGGTTGAAAAAGTGAGTTCTCACCCTTTATTAATTGTTTAACTTCATGTTTATTCTTCTTGTTTATGCTTTATGTTTATGCTTTATGAAAAGAGCAATGAAAGTAAAAATAAAATGAATTAGAGGAAGTGAATGAAGTAAAAGAAGAAATAAAAGGATAAAATAAGGAAATGAGCTAAGTTAAGGGTCAACCCAACAGTGGAGGTGAGGTGAATGTCCCCACAATGATGATATAATGAAAGTTAACGTGCGAATATGAAAAGGCACGTTAAGAAATGTGCGAATATGAAAAGGCACGCAAGCGCGCTATATAAATGATACAAAAGGTTAATATTCCCTTAACACTGCCGATAACAACAAGAAAAGTCTAAGAGATAAGGCTAAGAAAGTCCAACACACATAAAAAGATATATAAGAAAAGGATGAGTAAAAGATGAACAAAAGAAGGAAAAAGTCAATAAGAACAAGATGAAAACGATTAATATGATATAACGAGAGAGAACGTAATCAATAGAATAAAGTATGAAATCCGTAAAATGCAAATAAGACATCATAGTAAAAAGGGAATAATGAGAATTCATTTAGTCTTTGACTAATAGAAAATGTAACTAAACAGGTAAAGACGGAGGCTACTCCTGCTAGCTCTAGCAGGCCCCCTACACGCAGGGAAAAGATGTACAAGATTTGGGTTGACGTCATCACAGCCGTCTTCGAAGTCATGGATGCCCACAAGGCATCTTGCCGCGACCCCGACAGTCCCCATGACGAGTTTCAGTTCTATTTCAAGTAGTTTGCTCATGGTTCTGTAGTATGTTATAGTATAGTTTTTGTTCTGAGTTACAGACATAGTTTTGAGATGATATGGTAGTATACTTGTATCTGTAGCTTAGATCTTTTGGTGACTCTTTTTGTGTATATATATCCAGTCATCTACTAGCATGTAATATACTGTATCGAATGTAAGATAAATAAAATGTGCTTTACTTCTCTGCATTTTCTTTTTACGCTGTCATTATACTTGTTTATGTATAATTGTTGATGATTATATACCTGCCACACTCTGAATTGTCAAGTTAATAAAGTAGATAAATGAAAATTGCGACGGTAGCCTAGTAAGTGGGGCCATTACAGACAACCGCCAAATCGGCCGGAGAGAGGTCGCCAGAGCTGGACGACGGGCCGTTGAGCGGGTTGGGCTGGCCGTGGGTTGCCGACGGACTGGACGTGTGTTCCCGTGCGCAGGAGGAATGGCCGGCGGAATCGGCGGAAAGTGCGGAAGAGTCGCGCGAGTGCGGGTGTGGGCAAGCGGAGGAGAGGCCGGAGATGTCGGCGTTGGCCTCTGATACCAAGTTGTTATGCCCCTTGCCGTTAGATCGTGTCACCGGCGGAGGAGCGATGGTGGAGGAGGGGAGCGCTGCGTCGATCGGAGGTTCTGCGGTCGGCGGAAGCCGTGCGGAGTTTTTGCTAGGGCAACACGGGGAAAAGAAGCGTGGGGTTTAGAGGGAGAGAGGGGAAAAGGGGAATAAGAGAGAGAAAGAGTTTTTCTTCTAATTTCTTGTCTAAACCAAAATGTACAAAACATACACATAAATAAGTTCCAAAATGTGCCCCGCATTTTGGCTTACGACAATGGGTCAAATACGCTAAAAGTAAATACGCAGAAATTAAAGATAAACGGCGCGAACACGCCAGATAACAAACACCTCACTAAAATGAACACACAGGGCGTAGAGAGGGAGATGGTAGAGGAGTCTCACTTGATCGATCTGGATTCTGGATTCAGTAGTGATTAGGAGACATAATAATCCTGGGAGATAAATCTTATGGAGCTGTACCCTGATTTCTTCGTTTCGGCTTTGCTGACTGCGAACTCAAACAAAAATGCCTACTATAGCAATTTACAATAGCTGATTACCAATGATAGCAAACTCCAGCCCTGGGCTTTCACTTCTGCACGGGAGGAGACATAAATGTACCCTGATGTTCAATTTAAATAAAAATGTATGTCTCCCGTGCAATTAAGTTCCAGGCTAAAAGGCAATGTGATTGCTGTTTACTCTTTTTTGTAAACAATTAAGAGGTAGAAACCAGCTTAAAGGCTATGAGCGAATGAAGATCTGATTACAATTAGTATTTTTACCCTGATGCAATTTGATAAATGGGTAATAGCTGGCAATTAGCTAAAAGGCAATGAGTGAATGGAGATAATTTAGTGTTCCATCTAACTGCCAGTGAATAGAGATAATTTAAGGTAATCTGGGTAATAGCTAAGGTAGCTCAGTGCACAGGAGGAGTTAGTTAAGTAATAATTTAACTAATTTTGTACCCTAACTGTGATTGATGTTTTTTTTGGTAGAAACCTAAAAGGTAATGATGAAGAGATAATTTTGTACCCTGATGTTCAATTATTCTGTTCGAGTTGTAACGAGAGTACAAATCTTTTTGCAGGTGTTGTGATCCCTCAAATATTGTCTAATCAGATGGTCTTTTGAGGCTAACACGTCTGTTTTTTGAATCTTCCCCGTTCCTCTTATTTCTCTCTAACACATTGCATCTACAGAATTGACAAATGCCTAACTGTTATCGATTTTATAAATTGCAGGTATGTCGATTTCCCTCTAACACATTGCATCTACAAAATTGACAAAACACTAACAAAACAAATGTCTCTCCCCATGACAAAAGTCGTCCCCCGCGGCAAATATCGCCCCCACAATAAATGACGTTCCCGTGACAAATGTTGCCCTCACGACAATTGTTGCCCCCCAACAAATGTTGCCTCCCACGACAAATGTCGCCCCCCACGACAAATATCGCCCCCATGACAAATGTCACCCCCACGACAAATGTCGCCCCCATGAAAAATGTCGTCTCCCCAACAATTGTCGTCTCCCCGACAAATGTCGCCCCCATGACCAATGTCGCCCCCACGACCAATGTCACCCCCACGACAAATGTCGCTCCCCCACCGAAGGCCCGTTCCTGTCACTTGTGTGTGTGTATTATATATTATATAAAAAACATAAGAGATGAACAACGGGGTACTGTTATGGGAACGAGAGAGGGAGAGAGAGATCTAGAGAAAAGAGAGAGAAACTAGGGCTTGGAGGAGGGAGAAGAAGAATACCTTGTACTTGCATGATGAACCAAGGAGAACGCTCCCGTGAATATTTATAACCGGGGCCAAGAGGGGGCCGGCCTCCCCCCCCCCCCCCCACATGGTGCTGAACCGGGTGGTTCAGCCCCAAACCGCCGGTTTTAGTGAGAGGGGGCTGAACCTGTTGGTTCAGCCCCGTTGTCGCCTGTCTTCTCTTTTCTCCTGCGCGCGTATTGACGCCCAAATAGTCGGGCGCTATCCAGGTGCGTAACATTCTCTTCCCCATCAAGAACCAGCTTGTCCCCAAGGTGGTAGTCCGGGTAGAGCTCCTTGAACTCCATCAAATCCACCCACGTGTTGTGAGCTGCGGTCAGATTTGACAAGTATCTCGGATGGTACTCTATGCCACGGTGCTTCCACTTGATCATCTGGATCTCCTCGGGAAGCGGTCGTAATTCGCCAGCTACTGTTGCCTCGGGCAGGAAAGGACTAGCCTGAACTGTGTTGCCGATCTTCCGCTTCAATAAGGATACATGAAATGTCAGGTGAATCCGCGATCCCTCAAGCAATTTTAAGGTGTAAGCGACAGGACCCACATGACGGAGGATACAGAAGGGACCATAATAACGAGGTGCTAATTTCTGGTTTGTTCGTCGGGCAACGGACAACTGCCTGTAGGAACAGAGCTTGAGAAAACTTCATCACCAATCATGAACTCTCGGTTCTTGCGATGTTTATCCGCTTGAGTCTTCATTCGGTCTTGTGCTGTCCGGAGATTCTCCTGCAAGGTGGCTAGGGTGCGGTCTCAATCACGAAGCGCCCGATCAACTGCTGGCAACGCTGTACTGCCTGGTTCATAACTGCTCAGTGAGGGCGGAGGGCGACCGTACACGACCTCGAATGGGGTCAACTTGTTGGCTGAATGGTAAGAGGTGTTATAGCAGTATTCAGCCCAATGCAACCAACATGTCCAAGTCCGCGGCTCGTCCATCACAAAGCAACGAAGGTATGTCTCGAGGCCCCGATTGAGAACTTCTGTTTGGCCATCTGTCTGGTGGTGATGGGCTGTGCTGAAACGTAAGCAGGTCCCCTATAAGCGAAAGAGCTCCTTCCAGAAATTCCCCACAAACGTCCGGTCTTGGTCGGAAATGATGGCACGCGGGATGCCATGAAGGCGGACGATTTCTCGGGCGAAGAGATCGACGACTGACTCGCCGGTGTATGGATGACTCAGTGCCAAGAAATGTTCGTATTTGGACAGCTTGTCCACCACCACCAAGTTAACGGACTTGCCCTGAGATTTGGGCAGGCCATTGATGAAATCCATGGACACTGTGTCCCAAATGTGGTGTGATATCTCCGATGGTGTGAGCAAACCGACTGGGGAAGTCGTCTCATATTTTTGGCGCTGACATATCTCGCACTGTTGCACAAACTGCTGTACATCGCGTCGTAGCCCTTTCCGAAAAACGTTCGCCCGTGCCCTCTGGAGGGTGCGGAGTACGCCTGCGTGACTGCCGGTCGGCGAAGAGTGGAAATCGTGCATGATGACTGTCTTCCAAGCGGACTGGGCGGGAATGACCACTCGGCCCTGATAGTACAACCTGCCATTCTGGAGGTGATAGCCGGTTGCAGTGTCCTGTCCCTGTCTAAGGGCTTCCACAATGGTGCGCAACTCCGAATCACGCATGACCTCCTCCTGTATGTCGTCGAGGGTGTCGCGCAAGGGGCCCGAAATTTGTGCGACGGTGCCCTCCGGTAAGTGAGACAAGGCATCAGCAATCAGGTTCTCTTTGCCCTGCCTGTAGAGGATCTCATAATCATAGCCCAATAATTTTGTTACCCACTTCTGTTGGAGAGGAGAGGAGACTCGTTGTTCCAAAAGATGCTTCAAGCTCTGGTGGTCTGTGCGGATCTTGAAATGTCGCCCTAACAGGTATGGCCTCCACAGGGCCACCGCATGAATGATGACCAACATTTCTTTTTCATACGTGGAGAGTCTCAACGTGCGAGGTGCCAACGCCTTGCTGTAGAATGCTGGGGGCCGACCCTCCTGCATCAATACAACACCAATGCCCACACCCGACGCATCGGTCTCGGGCACAAACTCCTTATGAAATCCAGGAGAGCAAGAACCGGCGTGGATGTCATGGCCCCCTTGAGAGACTGAAAAGCCGCCTCTGTCGCGTCCTGCCAAATGAAAGCGTCCTTCTGTAACAACTGACTAAGAGGCCTGACGATCTTGCCATAGTCCTTCACGAATCGCCTGTAATAGCCGGTAAGGCCCAGGAAGCCCCGCAGTGCTCGCACAGTCTTGGGCCGCGGCCACGATAGCATGCTCTCGATTTTTTTGGGGTCCGCCTTGACGCCATCCGCCGAAACCAAATGACCCAAGTACTCGACCTCCTCCTGTCCGAAAGAACACTTGAACTGCTTGGCGTAAAGTTGGTGTTGGCGGAGAATGGTGAAGACTCGCTCCACGTGAGTTAGGTGCTCCTCCCAACTAGTACTGTATATGAGGATATCATCAAAGAATATCAGCACGGAATGACGGAGAAGAGGTCGAAATATCTTGTTCATGACTGCTTGGAATGTGGAGGTTGCGTTGGTTAGCCCAAAAGGCATCACAAGGAACTCATAATGTCCATCATGTGTGTGGAATGCTGTCTAGTATATATCCTCCTCGTGCATGCGAATCTGGTGGTAATCCGACCTGAGGTCAAGTTTGGTAAAAAGAGGCGCAGTGCAGTTCATCCAACAGGTCTTCGATCGGCGGTATGAGAAACTTGTCCTTGATGGTCGAGCTGTTTAAGCCGCGGTAGTCCACACAAAAATGTCATGATCCGTCCTTCTTCTTGACTAAGATGATGGGAGATGAGAAGGAACTAGTACTTGGATGCATGAGTCCGACGGTGAGCATTTCCCGGACGCTGCGCTCAATCTCGGTCTTCTTAATGTAGGGATATTGGTACGGTCGAATATTGGTGGGCTACGTCCCGGTCTTGAGCTGGATCTGATGATCTCGGAATCTCGGTGGTGGGAGGGGGGTGCGAGGTGTCTGAAATATGTCAGCATATTGAGTCAGCAGCGCCCGCATCTGCTCGGGCACTACCGGAGACGCTCCGGCAGCCATCGTAATCGTCATAATCATTGTCATCATACTGCCCTGCTCCCCCAGTCGTTTCAGGCTGCGAGATGATATCTCCTTCAGCGGAGACATTTTGAGGCCGCCCGGGCAATATTGCTTTCCCTGCTAGAGGAACTCCATCGTCATCTGGTCCCAGTCGAGGATCACCCTTCGCTGCTGCTGCTGCCACTGTACTCCAAGTACCATGTCCGACCCTCTGATGGGTAGGAGATAGACGTCCGTGCGTCCTGCGTACCCCTATATCCGCAACTCCACCCCTTTCATAACCCCTTCGCACTGAAGTTTGCTCCCATCGGCCACCATAACATGAAATGCAACTGCTCGATCGATCTCATACCCCACCTTCTGTGACACATCCAGATGAATAAAGTTATGAGTACTCCCGCTATCCACAAGAATTGTCAACCTCTCCTGGCTGACTTTCCCTGCCATCCTCATCGTGAGAGGAGCATTGCATCCCTCCATCGCCTGTAAGGACACGCCGAACTTCGTCAAGTCCAAGTCCTCGTCCCACTCTGATTCGGTAGGGCACCCATCCCCTGTATCCTCATGTAGCATAAAGACTTGTATCTTCTGGCATTTGTGTCCAAGTGTGAACTTGTCATCGTAGTTGAAGCATAAGCCATTCTCCTTTTTGGCCTGCAGTTCAGCCCATGAGAGTCGTATCACAGTCGGTTTGTCACCCGTCGAAGTTTCCCTTCTTATGCCTGTTGGAGCCGTTGTCGGCTTCGCGGCGGTACAAGTACGTTGCCTGTTGAAGCATTCTTTCTGAATGCAGGCTAAAGTGATGACATGATTTAGGTTGCGGGGCATGTGTGCTTGCACCTCATCGCAAAGGTGCTCCTTGAGTCCCGAGACAAAATAGCTAAGTAGCGTCCTTTCTTCCCAATGCACACTATTTGCCAATTTTTTCAAATGTCGTGCAATACTCCATCATTGTCCCCTTCTGCTGCAACTTCTGGAGGAGGGCTTCGAAATCCTCGTACTCCAAGGGCTCGAACTGGGCCGTAAAGCCCTCCACAAATTCTGCCCACGGCACATAGTCCCAGCCTCGCAAAAACCACTGCGTCCACTGAAAAGCATCTTCCAGGTGGAACGATGCGAGTTGCACTCATTGCCCCTCCGGCACATCCTGATAACTAAAGAAAAGCTTTGTTTTCTGCACCCACTCCAACGCCCCCCCCCCCCCCCCCCCCCCCCGTTAAATTTTGGAAAATTCATGCCAGTTAATTTCGGGGGGATGTATGCCCGCGGAACGGCCTGTCCGTGCCACCCTTGCTCATGCCCATAGCTTGCTGGTCTCCTTTGCTCCCTAGGTTCGGGATAATCGCCCGGTTACCCATGTTGATGCATTCCTCCCAACGGAGGATGTTGGCCTCCCCACGTAACGCCGGCCTCGATGCCTCCTTGCGGTCTGAAACCTCGCGGGTGAGCGAGAAGCCCTCCCGTTCCCCCCGGAGGAAACACGGTCTGCCCCGGAGGTCGCCCGATCCCACCTTACTCTTCCCCGACTCGCCGCCATGGAGCACGGCCAGCGAACGGATCCCCAGTTCCGCCCTGGGACGATCCCGCGCCCAGCGGGTTCGGGCGGAACCGGTTGCCAGCTGCAACCGGCCATCTGCAGTCTTGCCCTGCCGCGACCGCCGCCTCCCCTCCCGTCGGGACAAACGGGTGGGATCCCTCTGTTTCTGGTCCGGAGTGCGGAGATCCACCCGTCTCTTCGCCCGTCGTTGCTTTCCCCTTCAGATTTTGCGCTAGCAACGCCTTGCTTTCATCCATCCGAGCGTCAAACCGTTCTTCCAATCACTGCGTCGAAGTCCTCATATTTTTCTCGATGGTGGCCACCGAGTCCGTCAATCCAACGTAGTTTTCTTCTAGGGTTTCCAATCTGTTGATTTCCTCTTGTGTGCGTGTGGTAACCATGACAGAGGGGCGATCCTCTGATACCAAATGTTAAGGGAACGAGAGAGGGAGAGAGAGACTAGAGAAAAGAGAGATAGAAACTAGGGTTTGGAGGAGGGAGGAGAAGAATACCTTGTACTTGCATGATGAACCAAGGAGAACCGTCCCGGGGATATTTATACCCGGTGCCAAGAGGGGGCCGGCCGGCCCCCCCACACATGGGCTGGACCGGGTGGTTCAGCCCCAAACCACCGGTTTTAGTGAGAGGGTGCTGAACCGGTTGGTTCAGCCCCGTTGTCGCCTATCTTCTCTTTCCGTCTGCGTGCGTATTGACGCCCAAATAGCCGGGCGTCATCCGTTATATATATATATATATATATATATATATATATATATATATATATATATATATATATATATATATATATATATATATATATATATATCTTTATTATATAATACAATATGCATATTTCATTCACACCATGAATCTCATCTGGACCGTCCGATCAAGCTCCATCAAATACGGGCCATTAGATTCACAGCAGGAGGCCTGCAAATAACCAAATCAATTCTGAAAACACTGTTCACCAGCAGAAAAATCCCGATGCTCACGTTTATCTCCCGCCCGTTCACGGCATCACCCCCGCCGCCGCCGGCGGAGCCGCCGGCGGCCTGCCCGGCGCCCACCGGGGGGTTCGCCGGTCTCCGGCGAACCCGCCGGGGGTTGTCCGGCGGCGAGAGGGCAGGGCCACCGCCGGCGGTGGCCCTGCCCGATCGCCGCCGGACAACCCCCGGCGGGTTCGCCGGAGGCCGGCGCACCCGCCGGTGGGCGCCGGGCAGGCCGCCGGCGGCTCCGCCGGCGGCGGCCGAGAAAATCGGCCTGCGTGAGCAGGCCGATGCGGGGGGGGGATTTTTATTCTTTTTTTTAAAAAAAATTATATAATTTATTAAATTTATTTATAATTTATAAAATTATTAAATTCTTATTAAATTTTCAATTAAAATATAAATTAATTTCTTCGCTTGATTGCGGGCGAAGCCCGGAGCGACGCATCGAGAACGGGCTCCGCCGATGCGGGGGATTTTTATTCTTTTCATTTTTTAATTATATAATTTATTAAATTTATTTATAATTTATTTATAATTTATAAAATTTATAAAATTATTAAATTCTTATTAGATTTTCTAAATAAATATATATAATTAATAAATATATATAATTAATAATTAAATGATTTTTTAAAAATTATATAAAGATTTATTTTAAAATTATTTTAAATGTTCGCCGGGGCGGGCGAAGCCCGCCGGGGGGCGGGCGAAGCCCGCTTGATTGCGGAGCGACACATCGAGAACGGGCGAACGCCCGGCGGGGGGCGGGCGAAGCCCGCCGGGAGGTCAAGCGGGCGAAGCCCGCTTGATTGCGGGCGAAGCCCGCAGCGACGCATCGAGAACGGGCGGAGCCCGTTCGAAGATGCTAGTATATATATATATATATATATATATATATATATATATATATATATATATATATATATATAGCTAAAAGTAAAATAAATAAAAAACACTATGCACGCAACTTTAGCTATTGGTAGACCCTTAGTATTATTAGGGTACTAACGTGTTTATAATGATTAATTTCTCAACTGATACCTGAACAAATTCACTACAGGAATACTGATTTAGCATAGCTTTCTATATAGGATGTGTAAAAGCCCAATGTAAATCCCCACTCCTATGTCCCATTAAGAGACATCTCTCTTGTATAGTTTGTTCCTACATTACTCCTATGTCCCATTAAGAGACATCTCTCTTGTATAGTTTATTCCTACATTATGATTTGGAGATTATTCGTCGCTCTCACACCTACATGTATTTGTAAATTTCTCAGCGTGAAGTAATTAAATTATTGCAGTGTGTGCCGGTGTTACTTTCACAAAAATCTTTTGTAACGCGAACTAATGTCTTTTTAATGCAGAAGAGAGAGCTTAAGCGAAATCATTCTCGCCATTCAGCACTTAGATCCAAACGAAATCTTTTCTCGCAAGCGATCATTCGATATATCTCAAGGTAGAAACATTTATAACCTTCTTCGCAGTTCCATTCCTGGTTATTCCTTCATTTTGACCAACAAGCAAGATCCGCAGAATGATCGCTGAAACCTCAAACATTTTCTGCAGTTTTACCCGCTCATGCTCTTCCGCGGCAGCCGCCGTTAAGGTGATTTGCGAGTCTCAATGTTCGGGTGATCGAAATCTCGTTGCGAATTGTTTCACTCACTGGGGCAGCATTGGTCTATATATATGTATATATGAAAATATTTTAGCTCACTGGCTGAGATTCTTGATGGATGACATGCTTATGCTGCTGCTCTTTTGGTTGGCTCGACGCAATTTGTTTTATTTGCGAAGCAGTACTTCGGGGATTTGCGGTATTGATTTTTTGTTGTATTGAAGGGAGACATCTAATTCATGAAATCTGAAGGGGTTTGATGTGTTTCCATGCTGTGGCTTTATTTATTTAATTTGTTAAATGTTATTTTTTTAAGTTACATGTTAAGGTTGGTTATGATACAAGTATGGTTTCAAAATGGGAAAATTTCTTGCGGCTCAGGGCCGGTCTGGAGACCAGGCAGCTTCTGAAGGCATGCCAGAATCCCAGGTTGAAGCTCGGGTCTCCAGTCTGGAAGGATGAATTTGGCCACGCTGAACCCCGCTGTGTTGTAGGCACGGTTTGGAGGGTGGCCCGGTCCGCCTCTGGTCACCGTCGACACGTCCTGTGGAACAAGGGACGATGGGAGAGCCAAATAGGCCCTCTGGTTGGCATTATGGTGTTTTATCAGGGTCAGCCTTGATAGCTTTATTATACCAATTATTTAGGGGCAAATTTATGAATCCTCACTTCATTAAAGTCATATTCTAAAAATACCAGGGCTTCAAAATTGGAATTGTATGAAAAATTGGCCTAATTTTAAATCCAGGCTCCAATTTGATGAAACTAAGTTATTTTGAATCGCGGGAGATGAATTAAAATTTTTGAAGGTAAATCCTCATTATAAGAAAGGTTTTTGCAATTCAAAAAATAAGAATGGTACCTGTAATTTAGCACACATAGAGGGGGAGGTGTCGCCGTGTGATCTTGAGGTCGTGGATTCAGGTCCTGGAAGCAGTCTCTTGCAAAAATGCAAGATAAGATTTGCTTACATTTCACCCATGTGATGAGACCCTTCTCCAGACTCTCACTACACAAAGATGTCTAACCCCTCTTACAGAAATTCCTAGATCCGTCTCTGACGCTAGAATGCACAAATGCACAAGCAAGTGCTCACACACAAGCACACTATTTTGCATGAACAATAAAGATCGTGTAGACCATGCAATTTTGGAATTCCAAGTCACCTATACGACCCATTGAGGGGGAGATCAACTATCGTCCACTCCTCGCTATAAAATTGTGCCAGGATCATCGAGCGGGATCGTCGACCCCTGCTTTCTGCTCCAATATCACACTCCCCGCTCGATGATCATTGAACTTGCGCTTAGCTTGCTTGGCGATCGTCCGCCTGCCGTAGTCTCCAGACAGTATATCTGCACTTACAAATACACTGCATACCTACTGTATGACAATCATGAAGAGGAAGATAGCATGCAAGCATTTAGTAAAAAAAACAGAAAAAAGCTCCTGCTTGCATCAGTTTCACCAGTGATCATGGTCTAATACTACTCGCAGTTATGGTGCAACATTAAAGTTACGCAAAATTCGCCGAATCCGACTCTAGGAAACACTCCAGCAACGAATCAAAGAAAACAGTCAAAATACTACGTTTTGTTGTCATCTGCGACATTTGTGTCGTCTGCCGTCTCTATTAAATCGGCGTCATCAGTTGTCAATTCGGAACGCTGCTTTTTTGTCCCTAAGACATTGTCGAACTCATCTTCCTCGCCCCGATCCTCTGTGATTTCAGCTTCCGATGCTTCATTGCATTCTCTTTCGATCTTTGCAACATTTACGGTATCGCCGCATTCTGTATCAACCGTGCCTCTTTTCCGCCGCGGAATCACGTCGAAGAACGCATTTTTCCAATCCCGAGTTTCTAGAAACTTGAGGAGGATTTCGAAGACTTGGTTAACTGTGAGAACCTAGAGACCAAAAACATTACAAAAATAAGTATAGAAATGGGCAGAATGCACTACACAGATTTTTCATGATTGAGCGGTATCTGAGTAGAGTTCACCAAACAGTTACAAACATTTTTCTGCAGGATATGAAAATTGTAACCGTTAGATATGTCATTGCTATTCATGTATTATTGTATTTTGGGTTTAGGGTACGCCTATATAAATAAGTCATTGTACCTCTATTGAGGTATCAATTCATTCAATATTGAGTTTACATGGTATCTTTAGGGCGTTCTCGCCGCTCGACAGTCGGATCTCCATCTGGCAGCGCTTTTCGAAGACGATGACATCGGTGTCTTCTAAAGTGCACGGCATCGGCTGTGAAGATCCAGGCTTGGTCCATCCCTTGGGTTGGTTGTCATTAGGACATGTCCTGACCTAGCCTGTTTCTGGAATTGTCGAGGCTGCAGCCCAAGCACCCTAACCACTATCACTGTGCATGTTTCTCAGCACAATAGGTTACTGGGGAGGGGTTTCGAACCCACAACCTCCTTGATGAGGGCTCCTTCAACCGAGCCTCCTTGATGAGGCCTCGTGTGATCATTCCAAGTATGAATGTCCATCAATATTATCACTATCGTGCATACATTAGTGCAAGAGATTATCACGACTATTTGCAACCTCTACCCGAGTGACCGCACTAAATAATTGGTAAAGCCATGTCGAGTATTGCCAGATCGCCTTGATCTGAGGATGTGATTTTGTAATTTCTTTTAAATTTCTGCACGGGATATGTTTTGGAACTATGGTCTCAATGTCTGCATATTTTACGGAATTAATGAAATATCATTTTCTTCATCTCGGCTCTTCATGATTTCTGTATTTGGCATGTGAACAAGTATTTTATGTATATATTGAAATACATATCAACTTATGACAAACCTCTGTTATGTGGAGAGTACGAACACTCGACTGATGACCGTCTTATGTATGTCATTCAATCCAACTTGAAATATGCATAGCGTGCACGGTTATAGAATAATAACCACGACTTACCCAAATGAAAATAAGATACCCCATCGAGCCGAGTGTTTAGATAGTAATCGCACGTCACCACCGAGCTGAGTGTGTGGTTTGCGCGGTTGTCGACTATTTCTAGGTCGATCGGATCTGGGCTGGTCTCCACCAACTCTCCCCCTATTAAAATCACTCATCTCTAGTGAGTGCTCCGACCAGCACTGCTGTAGAAGATCAGCATCCATATGTTGTAACTCCTCGGCCAAGACCCAGCTGGTCTCGATATTTGGTCGATCACGCCAGCGAACCAAGTATCTCTGAAAACCACCGTTAGTAGTGGTCAATATCTCGTCACCCAGGATCTGCTCAGGAACCAAAATACGCCGCAGAAGTCTGTCAGCGGCTCTGGGAATGGGTATGGTAGAATCACCTGGTGTCTCATGTTGTGCCTGAAAACTATCAGTGGAAACAGGAGGAACTGCAGTAGATGTATCCGTAACTGAATGAGTGTCGGTGTGTCCTGAAGGTGACTCCTCACTCTCACTCACTGATCCAGAAGAATTAAATGGAGGAGAAGACAAAGGAAAATCTAAAGACTCATGCGGATAATCGTGCAATAAAGTCGGATCGGCTACGTTAAAAACAGGATTTGCTTCCCAAACGGAAGACATCTAAAGTTCATACGCATTTTGCTCAATCCGCTTTACAACTCGAAAGAGTCCAGTTCCACGGCCAGCTAATTTCTTTACGGTCCCCAAAGGTAACCGTTCCGGATTTAGCCGAATCATCACCAAATCATCCACTCTGAAACTAGTAGCTCTTTTATGCTTGTTAGCTTGAGTTGCATATAAATCATAAGTACTATGCAATTTTCACTCAATTTTCTTATGCAAATCATGCAAATGCAGTGCATAGTCATGTGCAAACTGGCTAGTCCTAAAAGTGGGTGGTAATGGTGCTATTCTTCAAATTATTATAGGCCAATTGAGTGTATGGAATAAATAGAACTCAATTTTCTTGGTGATCTCCTACCAAACAACGGAGTAAATTTCCTAAACTCCTTTTCGCAATCTTAGTTTAACAATCGGTCTATGGATGATAGGAGATTGAAAATAAAAGTTTAGTGTCTAACAGTTTCTAGAGTGACTTCCAAAAGTAACTGGTGAACTTGACATCTCGATCGATAATGATAGTCATAGGTATCCATCGTATGATGCTAAGAGTTTTTTCCTTTCGGTAGGAGGAAGAGACTCTTTCGCGCTATTGCTCGTGCGGGATGGCGGTGCTTTGGGTGCACTAGGATCAACACTACTCTCTGCCCATTCAGCAGAATGGAACAAGTGTTGTACTTGCCATGTATGGTGACATCTCGATCATACAACCAAGGAAGCCCAAGTAATACGTAGCACGCATCCATAGGCATAACATCACACAATATCATATCGGCGTAGGTACCGATAGTGAAAGGCACCAAACATCTCCTAGTCACCGATAATGTAGTCTTGGTGACCCAAGCTACCTGAAATGGGGATGAGTGTGCCTCAGCAGTGAGTCTCATGCGGGGTAAAGCTATCTCAGCTATCACATTCATACAACTCCCGCTATCCACTACTAAACGACACACTTTCTCATCAACCTTAAAGTAGGTTTGGCTGATGTTCGTCTGCCAATAATCGACGGATTCTTGTGGCGTAGATAACATGCATCTCACCACTAGAACGACGGGATCTATCTCCTCATCACTAGACGTACCGTACACTTCGTCGTTCAGGATGTGAGGGTGTTTCCCGATTGTAGCCTCCTTGTCAGGCTCGTACTCCTCAGTCACATCGTGAATGACTAATGCACTCTTTCTCTTGGGGCAATCCCTAGAGATGTGGCCCATCTTTTGACATTTATAGCATTGGATCTGCGAATGAGTCACAGTTCCCATAGGTGATTTCACTTTTCACTTTCCATCTCTCGGGGGGGGGCACAATAGACTTTGTTTCATTATCCTTATACCTGGAGGTTCACTTTTGATGCTGCTCGGTATTGATGATGATAGATATGGTCTAGGCTAGGGAATAGTGGTTATATCGAATCAACTCATCACGAATTTCAGATCGTAGTCTACAATTAAATTTAGATAATGTGTCACGTGGTTGTTCTACTACGCTGCACCTAGTCATAAGATCCTTCATCTCAGCTAAATAATCAGAAACTAATTTGGACCCTTGACGTAGAGACGTCGGCTCGTCTCGTACACGAGTCTGATGGTGTTAGGGGATGTACTGCTCCTCTAATATGGTTTTTATGTGAGGCCAATGGGTAATGAGAGGGCGTCCATTTCTCTCTAGATTACGCTCTTCACCTATCCAAAAGATTTTCGCTCACTCAGATAATCTCATTTTTGTGAACTGAACATTTTGGTCCTCCGTCATACGATACCACTCAAAGTAGATCTTTATGTCTATAACTCAATCTGAAAAGACCTTAGGATCCATAGAACTATCATAAAATGGCGAATCTAACTTCACAACTCATGTGAGATCTGGTCGTCTATCCCGAGGAGGATAGTCGTAATCGTCATCGTAAGGATCACATTTATCTCGACGTCGTGGGGGTGGCGGTCGATGCCAAACTCTAGGACAATCATCACGATGCATGACCAGTATAGACCGACGATAGTCTCGAGGACGTTCTTCTCTAGCTACATCATTATAGAGTCTCTCCTGCTAATGATCTCGCGTACCTAGGAAAGGCTCTTGTTGTGTATCAAGAAAATTCTTTGGGGAATTTTTGCCCCGATCATACTCATTGTCAAACATATCTAAGAGATTTCTAACATCTTCCTCAAAAAGAGGATTCCTCCTAAGTGTAGACCTTTCGACGTATTGATGTAAAGCTTCGTAATGGGGACGAACTGAATGCTCATTTCGGATTGGAGATGGCATTGAAACTCGAGAGGATACCTCTAAACTATTCACCATAACACTAAGGTTTTTGAACCCTTCTCGCACTAATATACTCTCAATTAACGCTATCATTTGGTGGGCGAAAGGTAGAAACCACGGGGGTGGTTCATTCTCTTCTTTCACACGACTCGGTTGGTCACCTTCAACTCGACGCATCTCCGAGTTTACCTTTTGAGAGTATTCAGGTGGTGAATTGTGATGTGGTGAATTCGTACTCACTAATCTATCACTACGCTGATGCATGCAAACAATCAAGAAAATGCAAATGTCTGATTATGCTATTAAAAAAATTCTTTTTTTAGAAAAATAAATGCTATGCGGGGTTCCTATTCTACGCAGGGCAGATTCTGAAGCTTAGAAAATTTTGGAACCTGGCTCTGAGACTAAATTGTTGCAGGACGACGCGTAGGGTTTGCGCGCCAATCGGCTATTTCTAGGTCGACCGGATCTAAGCTGGTCTCCACCAAATGTCCTCATTAATATACTTCGCAAGTATGAGATCTGATGATATAATTATTATTCGTGCATTGAGCTTCAATGTTACAAAGAATATATAGATGACCCCGATGCGGATTCTGTCTTGAGTGTTCGCCCAACATAATAATGAATACCCCAAAAGTCATTTGATTACAATGAGTGAATTCCCAGAGTGTACTCATTCTCTATATGATTAACTGCGCCTTATAGTTAGTAACGAATTAGGATACCTTGAAGATATGAAAGGCTGCGAATAACTAAAAGCTCGTGTGATCATTACAAGTATGACTGCCCATCAATATTATCATTATCGCACATACATTAGTGCAAGAGATTATCCCAACAATTTGTAACCTCCACTCGAGTGACCGCAAAGGTTGTCGACTGATGATGTAGGCCGAAGCTAGGGATTTTAAAATATATATATTTATTACGCGTTTGATCTTAACTTGAACAAGACCGAGAGAGCCTAGTCGAATTTATGAGCGCAAATTGCTTTCAAACGTTGGATTTTCTTAAAGTCATCAATCATTATTTGGAGAGAAATTTTCAAGCGTTTAAAGATTGAATTCAAAACGAGACTTAGCGACTTCTAGCAAGCTTAATCACAAAAACAATTTATGAATAACGAAAATAAAAATAGTTTTAACGCTTAAGACAAGCCTTTACTAATTAAGGCTTTGTTTGGATGGGCGGCGGGATGCCAGTGCGAGAGCAGCCGCTGCCGCAAGGCGGGAAAACAAAGGCCTCTCCCGCGCGCGCGCGCGGCGTTTGCAAATTTGACATCCTGTTAATCCTCAAATTTTCATTGAAAAAGTTTCTCAACCAAATCATGGGGGGTGCGCACTCTAACCCCACCCCCACACACAAATGTCCAACTATCAACAGGTTTCTCCGGTAAACCTAAGGGCATTCCTTCAAGAATCTTATTTGAAGCTAATTTTATTGGTGTTCATAATGCACTTTCAAAAAAATATTTCCTTAAACTTTCATTGAATAACATCCTAAAGAACTATTTTATCTCTCCTTAATGTCTTCATCTTTATTGAATCCTTTGATTATGATACATCTAACTTTATTGAAGACTTGAAATCTCTTATTTTTTTCCTTAATTCTTTTATCTCTCTTTTTTTTGCTTTGCTAAATACAGTTTTTGTATAATTTCTAGCTTTTAATAATAACAATAGTTCACAATAATATTCATTTTTACTAGTATTTAACGCACATTTTGTCCTTAACAATTTGTTGTACCTTCTTCCTCTCCAAATCCCTTTATGAGTAAATGACTTATTTCCATGCTCTCCTAAGCCACACATGATAATTTTCTTAATGAAACTAGTCATGTTATCATGCATGAAATTTAGATCAATTAAAAAGCTTCAATTTTTCGCTTTATGAAATGATCAAAACAGTTTAAAATTGTCACCTTTAAAGTCGACAAAGTAATCCTATAATAGCTATTTAGTTGTCTATATATAATGTAATATCTCAATAAAATATCTTATATCTTAGTAAAACATCAATACAATATGTCGGATAAATTAACTATATTCTAATTAATGATCCATATAATATAATAGTCCTTAGATAGGATAAAATCTTAATTTGTACATAAATTACAATCTAATATATAAATCAAAACTTCCACCAAAATATATGTACGAAAAATTTATGTTTGAGTAAGCAAATAATATTTGAATGAGCCAATTGGCATCTAACAAGAATCATATACCTCTGCAGAATTTCGGAATACAAAACGTAATAATTTTTATTACTGCACATTAAAAAGAAATACAAATACGTGCATATGTATATATAGGTGGGAGGAGAGACATCTTAACTCCAAACCGCGATGTGGGGCTAAACTATACAATATAAGTATCTTCTAATGGGCCATAGAAGTGTGTCTTTACATTGACCTTTGCACGCTTGTTCTATACTCTCAAATAATGCTACAAGAGATATTAGCATACTTTCAATAGCATGAATTATGACTAAAGGTTTGGCCCTGTTTTCATTGTAGATCTTTTTGGGGAATCTAGAATTATTATGCAACTTTTTTAAACATTCTGAGGTTATCTAGTTAAAGATAGTAGACAGTTCTCACTTGTAACAAAAAAAAACATTTGGAAGGAAAATTAAAGCTTTTCTCGAGTTCAAAAATGAACCTGCGAACTTGCTAACTTGACGTAATCTCCGATTGGCAGCCTTGCCGATTGGATCCCTTGTTCATTTGCTTTCTTCATAGTAATACCTTTCCATCTGTTCCGATCGACGAGTCCACCAATGATGTAAATTTTGCTATCATCAAGCTCCTCAAGAGTGTTCTCTGCGTCAGCCGTTAAATAAACAAGTTTTTCTTTTTGATCTTGAAATTGTTCAATATAGGACTTTTCCTCCTTTTCGATTATCCACTTATCATATCCTGAAATTCTTTGCAATTGGGTACCTATTTCACCTTTGCACCCTGTCAACCAAAGATGAGCTGGCGACTCACATTTCCCATTAGCTGCATAGCAATACAAAATCTGTAACTTCAATTAGTGCAGATATGGATCACACCAGCCATTTTTCAGAAGATATGAAATACTCGTTACATTGTAAGAGAAAATAACATAAATTTCGTAGCATTTATTTCTCAAAATCAAATTTATAACAGATAATGAGCTTTCCGAGAAAGAAATTGTTGCACTTCAAGGCTAAAATCAAATTTTCCCTTAATCATTCAGTCATGTTTTCCCTTGAACATGCAATTAACAATCCTCAACTACAAATCATAAAAACATACTTATAGAAACAAATTAATTCTAATAAAGCTTATAAATAAATTCAATTTTTATAGACACTATGCGCTACTTTTTCCCTGGCCATATCCTTTTTTTAAGGTATTGTGTTGTGAGGATAAGGGTATTTGCTTGCTAAATGTCCTTAGTCCCAATATACACGATTAATTACTTACTAACTTCAAATAAAAATAATCATTTAAATTATTCACATATTTAAAATCATATGTTCTAAATTTATATTCAGACATGATAAATGTCAATCATGATAATTATTTAAATTAAAATCTAGTAATAATCTTATTTAAACTTACATTTGAATATAACAAACACAGGAAGGATAGAAAAAATTATTCCTGCCAGCCTCATAACACAATATGAGATTTCCAATTTAAAAATGCTTTTAATTGTAATACTAATCAGTCCATTGCTGAGTTAGCGATCAATGTGTGATTGATTTAGTTGTATTCTTCAAGTGTTACATCTGACACCTTAGTGGTCGGAGGTACCATCGCGGCCGCATGGGTGCGGGGCGCACATGACTGCTTATTGACCTATAATAAAGGCAAAATTACATGGCACTCCGCATGCCCTGTCAGATCCCATCAATAAACACAAACCCAAATACATATAACTATACTGATAAAATAAAACAAAAAACATTAGAGTAAGAAATTAATTCCATTATGATTTAGTGCTGTACTCCACAGTTTTGAAGAATTTTACTCAGGCAATTTTAACTCTCAAGCAAATGGGGTTGCTCGGGATGAAGATTATGCAATTTATCCATGATCATCAAGTGGAGGAGCTTTTTGTTATGAGTTATGAGTTATATATTATGAGTTATGAGTTTTGATGGTGTCGTGCTGCGTATTATTACTTATCATTACGTGCGAGCCTCGAACCCCGAGTCTAGTTTTAGATGTCATCATTAGTGTTTTGTCTTTTTATATGTTGTAGCCTATATAAAGGCATGGGTAGTGTATGTTGAGGATATGAAATGAAGTTCTAGTTCTTCTTGTCTCTTGTGTGAGATCTTGGTGGCTCTCTCCTCCAACGAGCAACCCCGTCTAGGCAGCCGCGGTTCCGGCTCCACGGTATCCCCCCCCCACTACTGCCATCATCTCCGCCTCCGACCACTACTCCGGCGAGTTACCGCTGTTACGGAAGTAGACCCGTAACAACTTGGTATCAGAGCCAAACCTCCTCGTCCGCCTAATCTCTCCGTAAACCCTAAATCCGTTGTCTCCTCCCTCTGCTGCCACTGTCGTCGTTGTTTCCGCCGATCGACGCCTCTTCCCTGCCAACCTCGCCATTGTTTCCCTGTCGCTATATCTGTTGTTTCCGCCGAGCCAAACCTTTCCCCTCGACCGACGCCTCCTCCCCCTGCTTCCTGCTGCCATTGCCGTCGTTGTTTTCCCGTCGTTTTCCCCTGGCCGCACAACCAGTCGCAGGCGACTCACCCGACGGAAACCACCGTGTCGTTTCTGCTCCAGCGTCGACCCGTCTTCACTCCAGCATCATCAACGATCGACCTCACCTCCGTCATCCTCAAGCAGCTGCCCTCCGACATCCTCAATTGTCGACCCCGACAACTCCATCTCCTTCGCTGACACGCTCCCACCGCACGACTGCTTCTGTTTTTCTCCTTCCGCTGTTGCAGCTTCTTCCACCTCTCGAGCCGCCTGCCCCGCGCTTTTCCCAACCAGCAGCAGCCCCGCCTGCCCCGCGCTTTTCCCAACCAGCAGCAGCCCCGCCTGCCCCGCGCTTTTCCCAACCAGCAGCAACCCTACTTCTATCTTTTAATTTAGGGCATTGTTATATATAGACCATGTTTGGTTATATAAAAACCTAAAATTTAGTTTTTTTTACCTTTTTTTCTACTATATACAAACCAAATAAATACCTCTCCCCCCTCCCCCAAAAAAAAAAATCACTTTCTCATTTCCAGAAGCACAGCCGCTCCTGTCTCTTGCCCTAGCCGCTCCCGTCTCCCCCCTCCCGTGCAACAAGATCGACTCTGACGACCCCGTTTCCAGTGGTCGGCGCGGTGAGAGAGGGCGTCGTCTACCATTCCTGACCTGCAAGAGGTAAAACCCTAACCCTGTCTCGCTTGTTCTGTGAAGATTGGCTAATCCGCGAGCGGTTCCAAGCGTGATTTGGTAAAACCCTAACCATATCGCCGTCGTCGTGAAAGAGATGAGTGTCGAGGGAGCTGTTTGCCATGAATTCGTAAACCAAACATCGGTGGCTTCCCTCGACGTAGAATCCGGCAAAATTCCTCTGTAGAATCCGGTTGCTTCTCGCCTTGACTTAGATCTTGAATCCGGTTTTTACATATTCCTCTGTAGAATCGGTGGCTTCCCTCGACGTAGAGATGAGTTTTTGTTCGGTTGCTTCCTCTATAGAATCACAGAACTAGAGCAATGGAGTTTTACTCTCGTTTTTATTCTCGTTTTTACATATTGTTCTTCAGTAGACCGGCCCGGCAAAAGCGACCCATCTCTTTTTGAGCATGTTTTGATTTCTGAAAATGTAGTGGTGCAAAAAAATATCTCAAAGAAAACAGTGGCAAGGAAAAAAACGGGCTACCAACTAAGGAAAAATACACTAACTTCGACACAACGTTTCTTTATTGAAGTTTGTAAGCAATTTCCAACATATTTAGCGGAGCACATCAAAGAGGTATTCAATGTAATTGGTGATGGTCATTGTGCTTTCCGTGTTGTTGCTCGAGCATTAGAAATTGGTGAAAATTGGGCACAAGTGAGGTTTGATCTTATTAATGAACTCAAGGTTAAAGTGAGCGTGTATGTTGAAATTTATGGGGAGGAAAGATTGCAAGAGTTGATGTCTTCTCTTCAATGTACGGAAATACCAACACCCCCAAATAAATGGATGTCAATGTCAGATTTTTTTTGAAGGATTTGGAACTTTTATGTCTTGAATTATCTATTTTTTGTAATGTTTGCTAATATAATTTATCCAAAATGTTCTTCTAATATAATATTAAACGATTGCATATAAGAATATTAAGTTTGATTTTTTAAAAAAATTTACATTGGTCTGCATATAACAACTTGGTCTACATATAGTCGGTTTTGAATTAATATGATTTGTATATAGCCAAACATGGTCTATATATAACAATGCCCTTAATTTAACGCAGACAGCGCCTCTCTGCAGCCCGCCTGCCAGAAAAATTTTTTCTGGAGCCCCGTGCCACTTAATTAATCGGGGGACTCCGCCGGCCATCACTATTACAGCAGCCCAACTTTCATAATTCACTCGACCAGCCTCTCCTGCTACAAGACAATTTTTATTCCATTTTTTTTCAGCACGACCATTACTTCTGGGGCCAACATTGGGCGTCACCGCGGCTCCCGTGGCCACTCCCAGTCTTCCAACTCGGCAGAATCCCACCGACCGGTCACACGCTCTTCTTCTCGCTCCTCTTCTCACACTATGAGTGACTCATCTGAACAACTCAATCAGATTATGACCATGCTCCAGGCCGTCATGACGCAACAAGCTGCGCACACTGCTCTCGGGGACCGTCACCAAGAGGTCATTATTGCGCTCTCCAAGCGCATCGATGATCTGTCTACCACCCCGACACACGATCATGCCAGCAGCAGTCAGGCACAACCACTTCTCTGCACTGCCCCGCCGCCCCTGACCGTCCACGAGCCGCCGCCGCCAGTCCTCGCGCACCCCGACGCAACGATTGTACCACGTTATACCAGATTGGAATTTCCAACCTATGATGGGAAAAGTGATCCTTTGAGTTGGCTCACCAAGTGTGAGCAATTCTTCGGCCACCAACAAACTCCGGCAGCAGATCGGATCCAATTAGCATCCTTTCATATGCTCGACTCCGCTGTTTTATGGGCTTCTCGACTTCTCACCGACCGGCCGAATCTGATTTGGGACGACTTCAAGCGACTCTACAACTTACGTTTTGGACCTCCTATCCGCAGTAATTCCCTCGGCGCACTCACATCTCTACGCCAAACTGGTACCGTGGACGGGTACCTGGAACAATTTCAGCTTCTCTTAGCGCATGTCCGTCTTGCCCCGGATATGCAAGTCGACATTTTCACCGCTGGACTTCGCGAGCGACTGCGACTGGATGTTGAGTTTGAGGCCCCTCCGGACTTAGTGACTGCTATGAGTCTGGCCCGACTCTGCCATCGTCGCCTCCAGCTGGCCCAGGAAGTCTATCCACCTGCCACCAACATTATTCAACAAGGCCGTATCGAGGGTCCCCCAGCCCCACCGGTCCGCCGATTATCTCGGGCTGAGATGCTGCACCGCCGCGCTCAGGGATTATGTTTCAATTGCGACGAAAAGTACACTTGTGGCCACAAATGTAATCGGCTTTTCTACCTGCACGTTGAGTATTCTGACGACGAGGGCATCAGATAAAGCTTGAGGACAAGCTTTTTTTGGAGGAAGGATGAGATGTTATGAGTTATATGTTATGAGTTATGAGTTTTGATGGTGTCATGTTGTGTATTATTATTTATCATTATGTGGGAGCCCCGAGTCTAGTTTTAGGTGTCATCATTAGTGTTGTCTTTTTATATGTTGTAGCATATATAAAGGCATGGGTAGTGTATGTTGAGGATATGAAATGAAGTTCTAGTTCTTCTTGTCTCTTGTGTGAGATCTTGGTGGCTCTCTCCTCCAACGAGCAACCCCGTCTAGGCAGCTGCGGTTCCGGCTCCACGGTATCCCCCCCCCCCACTACCTCCATCATCTCTGCCTCCAACCACTACTCCGGCAAGTTACCGCTGTTACGAAAGTAGGCCCATAACACTTTCCAAATCACCAATGCATGGGGTGAATGAAGTAGGAATCATGCAAAAAATAGTTGGAAATTGGCATAAGCTAATATATGATAGCATGTACATGGATTTGGTCCAGTGAAACAGGAAAACACTACACTATTGAAAATCAAGATGAGGACAGATTGTTTAGTTCAGTTATTTTTCAGTTTTTTATTCTCGGTTTTTTTCCTCCACGAGTGAAGCACCGCACCTTATGTTGCATCGATACTGACACGCGATACGCGACACGACACGATACGCGACACGACACGATGCGCGACACGAGACAAGACTCGTCAATTCTCAAAAAATATCATATCCTGGCACGTTGTGACACGTGTATTAAATATTGTTAGAGATATTAATATTTTAGTATCTTAATGTTTAGTCCCACACCGCCTATCGGTGTTATGAGTCCTGTTGTAGTTCCTATATAAAGCCCCTTTGTGGATGAATATATTGCACCTTTTATTTTCTCATTACTTTCTACATGGTATCAGAGCCAGGTTCTGAAAACCTAAAATAAAAATTTTTCCCCTTCCCTCCCCGGACCCGACCCGTGCTTCCGCTTCCGCTTCCGCTCCCGCGCGCTGCTAGGGCTCACGGGAAATCCTGTCCTCCTCGCTCCCGTCGACGGAATCGTCGCTTGATTCCGCGATGGGAGCGGGACCTTCTCCCGTCGTGTCGACGACTACTTTCGCTGCTGCTGCCCCGTGCGGCCTTCGTGAACGACTTCGACGAGTGGCTCGGATGCTTCTTCTGACATCGTCGACGTCGACGGCTTCTTCCATCGACATCGATGGCTCCGGCGACTTCTCCGGCTACTTCTCCTCCTCTGGCCCGTCTTCTTCTCCTCCGACATTGTGCCCGCTTCTTCTTCTTCTCCGGCTACTCGGCGTGCCTCTGCTGCTGCCGGATGCTTCTCCCGTCGACAGCCGAAGGTGTTGCTGCCAACGGTGCTCATCTTCTCCGGCGTTCTTCTTCTCCGTCCTGCTACAGCCGCTTCTTCTTCTCCGGCTTCTGGCCTTTGCCCGTGCTGCTCTCTTCTTCTCCGTTGTTGGATGCTGCTCTGCCACCGCTTCTCCGGCCCAGCCTTCTTGCCGGCTGCTGCAGCTGCTACTTCTCGTTCTTCTTCTCCGGCATGGCTGCTACTCAGCGCAGCTTCGTCTACGGCCCCGTTTAGGGTTTAATGTTACTGTTTTTTTTTTCTCTTTCAGTTTTCTTGTTGTTGTGGTGTGTTAGTGTGGTCTCTTTACGATTTCCGCCTTCGTGCACGTGATCTACGTGAGGGGGAGTGTACGTCACGGCCTCTAGGCGTAGTTTATACATTCATGCACGTATTCCACGTGAGGGGGAGTGTTTGTGATATCGGCGACTCGGATGCTTCTTTCCCGACTCCTGCCTTAGTCACACATGGCCCCTAGGTATATCCTATGTCTTCTTGCACGTATTCCACGTGAGGGGAATGTTTGTGATCATGGCGACTCGGATGCTTCTTTCCCGACTCCTGCCTTAGTCACACATGGCCCCTAGGTTGATTTCATATGTTGTTTGTGTCTCCTCGTCGTTTTCTCTGGATTTGGTAGGGTTGGTTTGGTCTTGCGTGGTTGACCTTGTTTCCGCTCCGAGTGTATCCAGCGTTGTCATGGTCGGTTTGCGGACCAACGTCGTGTGGCTCTTGCCCGGTTGAAGTATCCCCGGTGACACGCGGTTGGGCCTCGGTAGCTGTTGCTTTGTCCCACGCTGCCTTCCTTCTTTTACCCTCTATTTTATGTTGTGTCCAAGTTGTAGGCTTCCCCTTCAGCTTGAGGGGAGTGTTAGAGATATTAATATTTTAATATCTTAATGTTTAGTCCCACACCGCCTATCGGTGTTATGAGTCCTGTTGTAGTTCCTATATAAAGCCCCTTTGTGGATGAATATATTGCACCTTTTATTTTCCCATTACTTTCTACAAATATTTATTTTTTATAATTATGAAAATCATAAAACATTTAACAAAAAATAAATATGAACAATTAACAAATATTCAAATAAACTAAGTCATGTTTAAATATTACTCATCAAATATTCAAATGCAAAACTTAACAGAAGGTCAAAAATGATAGAACATTAATATTATCAATAAAAATAATGGATTCTCAAACAAACATTTTCCCCCACTTTCAATCTTCTTTTTTCTACAGAAAATATCCACTCACTAGTAGATCCACCATCACTACTTGAAATGCTAGAAGGGGACAAAGGCACTTTTTAGGAGCAAGACTTGTTATTCTAGCATTCACCACTTCTAGTTTTTTCACCTCAAATAGATCAATCTTTGAGACTTTTACACACTTTTCAATTTCTTTTTCACCAATCATTAACAAATGTGTTTTCACTCTTTTTATGAACTTATAAAATATTTTTCACAAAAATTGCACTTCCAAGACAAAGTGTCTCTCGTCTCACCATGAGTAGTTAGCTTAAGGACACGCGCATCCGATTGAGCGACACACGCGAGTTCCGGTGAGCCAGTGTGTCGGACTTCCGACGCGAGTGTCAGAGAGTCCGGCACCGACACACTGGGAATTTTGAAGTGTCAGTGCTTCATATGCCGCACCGTTTCAAAAAAAAATATTATGTCTTTTCTCAAGAGCCACATTCGTTGGTTTGCTTGGTGACCGTTCATCGATGGAAGAGAAACATCCATTCGGAAGAGACACATCCATTTAGAAGAGAAACGTCCATTTGGAAGAGATGCATCCATTTGGAAGAGATGCATCCATTTGGAAGAGAAGCATGCATTTGGAAGAGAAGCATGCATTTGGAAGAGACGTGTCCATTTGAAAGAGGATCACCCATTCAAGACCGCCCCTCTCTCTTTCTCTCTTTTAAAAAATATCATACTCCGTCATCCAGGTTCATGTCGTCCACTCCATCTCTAATCCGTGTGCGCCTGGTTTCTAACAAGTTTGTGTTTTTTTTTCTCTGGTCTTTTAAGCAATACAACTAAGTCTGCTTTTTATATTGATTATTTGTGTGGGTTTTATCCCGGTTGGATTTATCTTTTTTGGATTTCATTGCAATTGAGATTTTCATTGCAATTGAGATTTGATATTGTGCAAAGAGGTAAAGTGATAGTGAGCTCCAATACATTCCAATTGAGATTTCTACATACACATGATTGAAAGAAGAAGAAAACAGGGAAACAATACCTAATCTCCCAAGAAAAGAAGATGGGGACAAGTGAGAAGAAAATATGGGCATATCACCTGATGTGCAAGGCTCTGGATCTCTCCGGAGCTCATGAGACCGGAGAACTCGAGATCAATAACAACCTTCTGGCCAATCTCCGCCGACCGCCGTAGCCGCTCAGCCCGCTTACCGCGATCATCCGTCTTCCTCTCCATTCGTTCCCGTCTCATCTCCTTCCGCGACTCCACCAGCCGAACCCTCTCCTCCTCCGATGCACATGTGAGCTTATCATCCCACTCGCGGCGGCGGCGCTCTAGGTCTTTCCGCCGACGCTCCTTCTCCGCCGCCTTCCGCTCCGTCTTCCTCGCCTCCAGTAGCTGCTGCTTTAGCAATCGCTTTCTAGCACTCTTCGACATGGTCGGAACTTCCCTGGCGGAAGTGATGGCCGCGGTGGCGATGGGCTCGTTTTCTCCCGCGGTTTCCAGCATGACTGAGGTGGAGGGAGGGCCTGATTTTTCCAGCGTCTTGTTATATTGCATGATGTCCACGGATAAATGCACTCCAAAACAAAAACTAAACTCATGGAATGTTTGTGTGTGTATTGCAGTTTTTTATTACCGACTATTTTTATAGACTATTTTTATAGAATATGTGTATGTATATATTGCAGTGAACTTCCATGTGTTGTATCTGTGCAAGTGAACTGCCAAGTGTGAGTGTGAGTGGAGTGTGAGTGTGTGTGTGTATGTGTATGAATGTTGGTGTATGCTATGAGGGTGTTGTGTGTATTACAGTGAACTGTCATGTGTGTGGCCTCGCATATGTTTGTGTGTGTGTGGGGGGGGGGGGGGGGCAGTTTTTTATATATGTGTGATGTGCAATGAGTGTGTTTGTGATGTGTGTTTGTGTATGTGCGTGTGTGTGTCTCTGTGTGGGCGTGCGCGCGTGTATACATGTGTGTGTCTCTGTGTGTGTGCGCGCGTGTATACATGTGTGTATGTGTATGTGTCATGTGTGTATCTGTGCATATGTATGTGTGTGTGTGGTCAGTTTTTTTATATATGTGTGATGTGCAATGAGTGCGTGTGTGTGTGCGCGCGTGTATGTATGGGTGTATGTGTATGTGTATGTGCATGTGTGTGTATGTGCTATGTTATGAGTGTGTATGTGTTGTGCGTGTGAGTGTGTATGTGCTATGAATGTGTACATTTTTGTGTAGATTTGTGTGTCGATATGTGTGTAGTTTTTTTGTATATTTTTTTGTAATGTGAATGTGGTGATTGTGAGTTTGTGGAGAATTTTGTAGGATTATGGGCAAACATAAAAAAGATGATGTTAGTGCAAACTGGGAGGCGAACGATGTTATGATTTTTTACGATTTGTGCTTGAAAGAAATAGAGTTAGGTAACCGCCCAACCACACACTTTAGTAGGGATGGGTGGACCAACCTAACTACAAATTTCTTTTCTCTCACGGGTAAGTCGTATGATCGAAATCAGATGAAGAATAAATGAGATCTGTTGAAAAAGGATTAGAAGTTATGGAGAGATCTTAAGGGCCGTGAGATGGGTTTGGGCTGCGATCCAATTCGCAAAACTATTGCTGCTTCAGAGGATTGGTGGAAAGACCGACTAAAAGTAAGCATTTTTGATAGATTAACTTTTTTAATATATTATTATGGATATTAATGACTTCCTAATATATATTGAAAGTCCACCTAGTGTCAACTATGTTCACCTATGGGGGGGGAATAGGTGACGTGCAGCGCTTTTGCGGAATTTAAATTGTACCTGCACACGAAAATAAAACAACACAGCACAACAGAGTACACAAGCTATTTATAGTGGTTCCCCGACTTGGGTACATCCACTTTCCCCCTTCGACCTATCTCCCAACAAGGGACGACTCGGTCACTTCTCCAACGGGATTGAAATCCAATCCCTGCACTATCGGAAGGAACCCTTCCACACGTGGGAGTCAACACTCCCACAAACCGGGTTGCACCCAACCCTTATAACTAGGAACCAACGTTCCTTTACAACAAAAGTAAAATAGAATGTACAAGAAATACAAACTTCGTGTGGAGACTACGGTGTCCCTCTTTGTTGACGGCGTGATCTTGAAGTCTACAAAGAGTCCACAACCTTGGTCTCTCTTTGAGAGGATCTCCCCGGAACCGGCGGCGGCAAGAAGGGCGGCGGCTAGGTTCACGGGATCGGCGACGACGACGATGTGCGGCTGCTGTTCTTTAGAGATCCAAACTTCGTAGCGAAGCTAGCTAAGTCTACCAACGGTCACATGAGGATCGGTCGTCTCGATCGATTCGGACGGGGAAGTTTTTCCCGATCAACAAATCGAGAGACAAGAGATCTCTGGATAGACGCGTGAGACTCTAAGCTTGGCAAAGCTTCTGTCGCCGGAGATCGGGAAGAAACGCGATCAACAGCGGCGACCAACTAGCGCGAGCGGCGATGGAGGCGGCGGAGCAATTTCGCGATTTTAGGGTTAGATCGTGCTCGGCTTCTTTTCTGTCCGTCTATTCCGTTCAAAATACCCGTATATATATACTGTAGACGCTTTCAAAATGACCGTTGCGGGACCCACAAGAAGAATCCCTAAATCCCGATCCAGAACAATGACAGCGGCAGAATCCGGTTCAGGAAGTTCCAGAAAATCGCCCAAGTCAAAATCGGTGAGAATCGAAAGTGAATCTCGCCGAGTCGCCGAGAATCAAAGGTGATTCTCGACGATTCGGCGAGAATCAAGGATGATTCTCGTCGAATTTTACTTGGTTGCACGCACTGATTAAGCCAGGTCGAGACGGCGAGAATCAACCAGTGATTCTCGACGATTCGACGAGAATCACTTGGTGATTCTCGTCGATTCTTACTTAGAAGCAGAGGTGCTCGCTTAGAAGTAGCTGGATTGAGTTCGGCGAGAATCAGCCACTAATTCTCGCCGAATCGGCGAGAATCACTTGGTGATTCTCGTCAATTTACACTTACACGAATTTTCGTCTTTCCACCCATGATGTGCTCCTTGACCCATCCTTGCTCCTTGTCTGCTCCTGCATAGTTACAGCCCTGTGCTTGAAAGTAAGTGCACTCCAATAGAGAGAATACACGTAGGCCAACACACTGATCTGCTCAACGAGGGATTACGTCGTGCAGACCCGTGTATATTGACCTACTGCACCCTGACATTGGTGTGCACTTAGCATGGAATAACTACAAGCACAACTTGAGATGATTTGTCAAAAACATTGCTTATTTACCTTAGCTTGTTCAGGGGCTTCTTCAAATCAGGTACGTTGTGGATACAATACCCAACATATATTTATTATCCATGTCAGGTTGTTCTGAATGTTAGAAAGTTTCAGTTTTCTGGAATTTCTCCTGAGTTATAAGAGAAACTACATATGATGTTTGACCAGGTCGTAGCAGCTGGAAATCTAGCTTCGGCTCCAAATTCTAGGACTTTCGAGCATGAATCTGTTGACGAACATGACCTATCAACTAAAAATGCTACGCAAAATATTAACGAGTCTCCAAATTTTGTTGATGCGCGGGGAAAACGGACATACAAGGGGAAAAACAAGATGACCCACAAGAAGGAGAGAAATTTGATGATGGAAGAGATTGCTGAAACTTCACGCATTACTGGTGGTTGCATGATGGAGCCTCCGCGCATCCAGATATCTTCATCATTGTACACAATTCCTGAGGCTATTTCAGAGCTCGAAACAATATCAGAGGTCATGGATGAATCGAACTACGACTTTTACCACTACTGCACGATGTTTCTGAGAGAGGAACAGAATCGTGAAACTTTTATGAGCATTAGACAGGATCGACGGCTGAAATGGTTGCAAGCTTGCTATTAAAAAAATCAGATTAATTGGTAGATTTATGATCGGAGTACTAGTTTGACATTTATTATTATGATGTTTTTTATTGGATATTTACTTGTTGACTGCAACATATTATGATGATTGTTATTGTTTCAGTTTACTATTATGATATTGTTATTGGAATCTCACTGTTATGTTGTTGCCCTTACGCCTATTATGATGTTTGTTATTGGACATTTACTATAAACGAGCAAATGATGTTTTATGTGATTGACGCAGATTTACAATGGCCTCCTCAGATCACATTGACAATTCGGATGAGGAGACCCAACAACAAGTAGCTGGCTGGCTTTATCGTAACTGTTGAAGCAAAAATTTGACTTCGACGAAAGTTCGAAAATAGGGGCATAGCCAAAACCTACTCGTCCCAAGCTCTGACCTCCGCCTGATTGTGTAGGACTAGAAACCGACCAAAAGCCTCAGCAGGGAGGTCACACCGCTTACCCAGAAGATCTCTGAGAGCTTCCCCTCCAAAGCCAAATGCTGGGCTTGGAGCTCCTCAGAAAGCACAGGAAAACTCTTAAAATCCCGGGAAAAAAATGCTTCTGAAGAACCCCTATGGGCATATTTATAGTTTTCTGAGTTTGAACTGTCAATAACAAAATTGAACCGAGCTGAAATTACCAAAATACCCTAAGTTGGGTCTGCCAACAACCAAACTCCGCTGTTCTGAAGGGTTATATGCAGACCACCGAAGATAAAAGCGTAAAATCACCTAGGGCAAAAAAGGTGAACCGCCTTCTAGCTGAACCGGCGCTTGGCGGGAGCGCCGTCTCGCGGGCGAGAGCTTCCCCTCCTATGGGGCTCGTCTCGTCTAGCGAAGCTCTCGCTTGAGCGGCTGGGCCCTATGATGGGTCCGTGTCGCCTGGGAAGGATCTCGCCTGAGCCGCTGGGCCCTCTCTCTGGGTCCATCTCGCCTGGGAAGGCTCTCGCTTGAGCCGCTGGGCCCTTCTCGCCTGAATCACTGGGGCCCTCTCGCCTAGCGAGTCGGCCTTAACCCGGCGAGTCGCCCTTTTCCTGGGACCCACTCGCCAGTGAGTAGGCTTCTGACAAAGACTCCATCTTGCCTTACCTTCCCCTCTCTTCGAGCCCGATCTGATCCTACTAGCCCGAGGTTGTACACAATCTCCGCTCTTTTCGAGATATTTTTAAGCTCGGAAAGAAAGTCCAACCGAGGCTCGTGTCATTAAAGCGTATTTATGGGCGTATTTATGAGGGAATCTTTGGTGTGGCCCCACACTGGAGCTTACAAATATATGATTCCTACCCTCATAAGGGAAATCCTCCCTTTCATACTTCCCCCTTCCTTGGCCCTGCTGCGATAATGTCTCACAGCCTGCCTTTTAACGAGCGTCTGGCGATGGTGCGTAAGCAGAATAAGGCCAACGTGGCCGCCCTGACCAAGACTCTGACCCGTACCCCACCCTCCTTACCGTCCTCTTCGCCTTGTCAGAAGAAGGTAAAGACAGGCGGCCCTTCATCCTCGGCCGAGGGACCATCTCGCGCTATCCTGGAGACTCGTCCCTCTTCTCCTCCAGCATCTCCTAAAGAGAAGGAGGTGAGTTCTCGCTTTCCCCCCATCATCTTTTCATCCATCTGTTTGTTTACAATTTTGCTGCTTCAGGGAGTTGTCGCGCCTCTATACCGACCAGTCAGCGCGCGTGATGACACTGTTGCCCATCGCGAAGAAACTGACTCACCACTGCCTTCTACTCCTCCCTCTACTCCCCCTAACGAGAGGCGAGACGACCCCTCTCAGGCCGCCGGGACCTCCCGCCATCATGGTAAAAAACCTTCCCTCTCGCTTCTCTGTCCCACTCGCTACTCCCACACCCTTCTGCGGGAGCCTCTCTCACCCTGCCCCTCCACTCCTTGCTTAGGCGCCCAGACCGACTCGCCCGCTGAGGAGCTCTTTAGGCAACTTGTCGTCTCGCCCCCTCCTCCTATAGACGAAATTGAAGACTACCTGGGCGACCCCGCGGACCCGCCGGAGATGAAGCGCAAGACTGTTGAGATGTTCTGGAAGCACGCGCGCATCATCAACAAGCTGGAGCAGGACAGGCAGGAAGCCGATAGGCGAATCGAATGGCTGGAGAATGAATGCGCTCGCATGTCTTCTGAAGTTGACCCTGGGATAGAAGTTGAGGGGACCGACCCTCAGGCCATTATCGGCGAGGTCGACGCGCAGCTCCGTCTCGCGCGCAGTGGGCTTTGGCGCTGTTCGCGCCTTCCACTCACCCAGTAGGCCCCCTGCGCGGGGGCTCGCGGGGGCCGCTGGAAATGGTTCCTGTATTAGGGACTGCTCTGCTCGACCTGCTTTGTTCATTCATCTCGCTCTTTCTTCCTTGTTCCAGTATATTTACTGCTGTAATAATTAAATGATACATTATGATGTCGTCTCGTCGGCAATGCCTGGGAATATGGTTCTCGCCTTATGCGGGATGGTACGTTTAATTATTTATTGTCGCTTGTTTAATCGTTTAGTTTTCATTAGTTTCTTTTAAATTAAACATGATGTCATGTGATTGTGATGGGTCACGCCAATCGAGGTTTAGGAGAGAGAGAGTGAACCGCCGGCCGACTCTTCCCCTTCCCCTATACTTTTACCGCCCATTTAATCATTTTACGACATCCGCTAAAAATACTCCTGCACACCCAGAGCGGAAAGATATCTGCACGTTCATCTCTGTCGCGTCCAAGCTTTTGCCCCCCTGTCCCTTCCATCTCGCCGATCACTCTCGCCTTTCCTTCTCTTGCTCTTCTCCTCTCGTTGTCCTCCTCTCGCTCTTATCCTCTCGCTCTTCTTCTCTTTCAACCATCTCGCCTACATCATTCTTGTCTAACATGGGGAAGAAGAGAGTTGAGGAAGATGAGGGGCGCAACCGCTGCAGGAAGAGATTTACCGATCATGACTTTCCTCTCGGCAGGCTCCCTGACGAAGACTACCGCAACTTCGTCCGCGAGTATATGAAGGAGGGGCTTGAATCGCGGCCCCTCAAGGTTGGTGAGTCGATCAATACCTACTAGCCGGGAGAGCTCGCCTTCCCCGTCTCGCACTTTGAGACAGAGTTAAGGTTGTCTCTCTGGTCGGAGGTAAAACATGTCTTTAAGTACTTTGGCGTCGTCCCGGCGTAGTTTAACTCGAACGTCATTTTGGTTTTAATCGTCTTCGCCTACTACATGCGCCGGGAGCACATTGAGTTCAGCTTGACGGTCTTCCGCAAGCTCTTCATCTACCACTCCAACGCCGACGACGTCTCGTACTTCACCGGGCAATGGCTCAAGGTGTGTGAGACGGCGAACAAAAATCATCATTGGCACACCAGATTCATCTTTATTCGCGGCGACTTCGGGGGTGTCCCGCTCGCGCCCGTGTCGCCCCCCGAGAGCTTTTATGCGTCTCCGCAGGTAGGCGGCACGAACAAGCTGTTGTTTGACTTCTTCATCGGCAAGAATTTCGAGGTCCACTTCTTGCGGCGAGGCCTCGACTCGCTGCCTCCGGTGCTCCCTGGCGAAGGTACTCTCGCTCTCTTGCCTTGTTTGATTATTTCATCTCGCCATCTCATCACCTCCTTGCCCGTTTTTTAGGGGAGCGAGTCCACCCCCCTACAAGAGCAACATCCAGCCAAGCAAGGGCCTCAGTCTCGTCAGCGCGGCAGCTGAGGCAGCGAGAGAGTCCTTGGCTCCTGCCCCTCCGAAGAGGCCTGCAGGCGACACAGCTCCCTCTCGCTCCAGCCCTCCCATAAAAAAGATGAAGAAAGTCGTGGTCATTTCCAGGGGAAAAAAAGAAGGAGGTCCCGAGGGAGAAGAAGGAGATGTCGAGGTCTCTGACCCCCATCTCCATAGGGGACTCACAGTCGCCCTGCACCCCTCCCTCTCATGTCGTCTCGCCTGCCCGCGTGACGGATCTACCCGATCGGCCTGCTGCCACTTCTAATCAGTCAGTCGCCGCTACATCTCGCGAAACTACTACTCCCAGTCTCCCAGCCCCCTCTTCTCATCCCAACTTTAACCTGGGCCCCGCGATCACGGATGTTGTCGGTTCCCCCGTTTTGGTGTGGGAGAAGAACACCAACCACATGTCCATCTCCACTCTCCTTCCTTCTTGGAAAGAGCAGGAGGTTCCCACCAGCCATGCCTTCTCTGTGGGCTATGGCCTTTATGGTGCTTCTGAGGCGGTCTCTCCTGAGAACGAGTCCTCGCGAGACCTCGTCCTAAAATCCTCCCATGCTCAACTGTGCGTTTTGGAGCTCTCGCATCGCACCGCGCGCCGCCTGATCTATACTAACAAGAAGTGGAAAGATACCGAGACGGGCCTGGATGCAGAGCGAGCGAAATCTGACGACCTCGCAAGAAGACTATCTGATGCCGAGACCCTCCTCGCGAAATCCCAGGGTGGCGTGGTAAGCCTTAAAATTTATCCTTTGATTATTCTTCTTAAATACTCTTTACTAATGACTGGGCGTCTCGCAGGATGCCGAGACGGCGGAGCAGTGGCACTCGCGTGTGGAAGCCCTGGAGGAAAAGGTTAAGGGTTTGAAAGCCCAGAACACTCGCCTTCAGGACAACGTCGCGTCGTCGTCTCGCCGCGAACCCCTCCCGGCCTCTCTACCTCGATATTCTCTGGATGAAGTTGAGGAGCGGTGCCAAGACGCCAGAATCATGATGGCGGAGCTGATACTAAAAATGATGAAAGAGCTGGGGGTCGTGAAGGAGGACTCTGAGACGGTGACCGCTCGCGATCTGGTCCCCAGCTCTATGGCGAGGAGAGCGAAGATTACTCTTCCGGCGGGGAGGAATTAACTGCTACATGCGAGATCCAAGACCCCTCCCCCCTCTTTTTTCTTTTTTGCTGATGTATAACTTAGACTTCTTTTTGAGTTATTTTTGTGATCAAACCCGTATTGGTCAAATGTACACTTCTGTTTCTCCATTTTACACTTGCAGAACGATTTATTGGCTGGCTTTTGACTGCGAGACGGTGCTGCCCACCCGTTTCGCCGCCTCGCTTTTACTTGTTTTACTTTGCTTTATTTTGTTTACTGCGAGATGACCCTGTGATAAGCTCACGCCCGCGAGACGGTGCTACGTGTTGTCTCGCCACTTCACTGGTGTTGAAGTATTAGACCGGGCGGCCTGGAGGTCTTGTCTGGCGGGTTGTTGACCGCGCGGTCTAGCGGTTCCTTTCCAGCAGGTTTGCTTTCAGTCTGTTACTATTTGTAGTCCGAGCGGTCTGGTGGTCTCTCTCAGAATCCTGGAGACCGGGCGGTTTATCGGTCTCCTATTGCGGCGTGCTCTCTTCCTGCTGAAGTTATCGAGCGGTTAGCCTGTCTGTCTAACTGTGCGGCCTGTTCGGTCTCTTTTATTTCTAGCCGCTCAGCCCTGTGCATTTTTAGTCCCACATTGTTTGTTTGTACTCTCTCTTATCTCCTTCATTCTATAAAAGGGAGGTCATAGCTTTGTAAATGATATTTTTTTGGATAATAAAACTTTCAATTATTCAAATTTTTGTCTGTTTGTTGTCTACTTGTTAGTTGCGTGTTTGCTACTTTTGCACGGTATCAGAGCCAACGATCGATTCGTCGTGATTCCGTCTTTGGCTCTTCTGTCCGCGCGGCTTGTCCAAACGGCTTCTTTGCCTTGTCGATGTCCTGTTCACGTGACTTCCTTTGGTCTGTTCTCGACCTGCTCTCTCGGGTCCCTTGCTTCCTCTTTCTCTTCTGTTCGCTCGGCCTCTTTTAGTTCGGGCGACCTCTTTCCCTGTGCCTTGGTCTGCTTCCTGGCCGCTGGTGTTCTGCCACTGTGCCGCTGCAAGCTTCTTCTCTTCAGCCCGCTGCGGTTTCGCCCTTGTTCGCTGCGATTTCTTTCTTGTGTCCCGGCCTCCTCCTTAGGTCGTGCGGCTTTCTCTCCTGTTTTCTCTCCCTGCGGCTTCTCTTCTACTCGCATGGTTTCCTGCTTCTCTATGGCTAATTCCGGTCTCTCCACCCCCGTTATCTCTACCTCCACCACCCCTGCGGCTCCTCCTCCTACTCCTTCTGGAAACCTTGGCACGCTTTCTAAACTTGTTGGATCCAACTATCCGGATTGAAGCGTTTCTTTCACCTTTCTTCTACGCTCTCAGCGCAAGCGTCATCACCTCACTGATGACCCTCCACCTCTTAACTATGCTCAATTTGATGATTGGGATGCGAGTGATGCGCTTTTCCGTACTTGGCTGGCCAACAGCCTTTCTGATGATTGTCTTCCCGTCATTCGCCATGATGAGACGGTCAAAGCTGCTTGGCTTCACCTAGCTGCTCTCTATTCAAAGGGGGTCCAGACGTCCCGCATTTATACTCTTTATTGCCAACCTCTTCGCCCGCCCTCCCATGTCTCCTGCTGCGGCTTATCAGCAGGTTCAGGCTCTTGACGCCGAGATCCTCCAGAATCGCCCCTTCTCTGCGGACTTGCCGAACATCACAAACACTTCCAGGAACTCCTGGTTGTTTGTTATCTTCTCCGCCTTCCCGACTCCTATGATATGATCCGCCAGCAGATCTTGAGTGAGGCGGAGTCTCCCACTTTAGATGTCATCGCGGCTCGCATTGTCGCTGTTACTTCGCTGCTCCAGCGTCCTCTGTTGTCCTCCCCTCCTTCCCAGGACTCTTATGCTCACCAGGCTCAGTGGGGGGGGGGGGCCTAGTGGCCGCAGCCACTCAGGCGGGCGCGGTTCGTCCAGGTTCCTCTGCTCTCACTATGGTTGTACCGGCCATTCTGTTGACCGTTGCTGGCAGAAACATCCTCATTTTCGCCCTTCCGGTGATGCAGCTTCCTCGACCTCCGCCTCCTCTCGGTCGTCTGTCTCTATGGCCACGACTTCAGGTAGTGCCCACGTCATTACCCAAGGTAAATGGCTGATTGACTCAGGTGCTACAAATCACATGACTGACAACCCTCATTGCTTCTCTCTCCTTGAAACGCATGACCGATTGCCCCCGATTCGTGTGGCGGATGGTTCACCATCCCCAGTTCATGGGACGGGCATGGTTCAAGTCACCCCGTCGCTTCGGTTGGAGGACACTCTCTATGTCCCGAAGTTCTCGTGCAATTTATTATCTGTTACTACTTTATGCCGGCAACTTCAGTGCTCCGTCTTATTCACTCCCACTTCTTGTTCTTTCCAGGACCCGAGGACCCAGCGGACGATTGCTACTGGGACCGAGAGCGACGGCCTCTACTTCCTCGATAATGTTTCCGCTCTGTCCGCATACTCCTCCTCCTCTACACATCTGCTTCAATGACATCTTCGCCTTGGACATCCTCCTCCTCGGATTCTTCGACAGCTTCTGCCCCACTTACCTCCGACCAGTTCTCCGCTCAACTATGATGCATGTCAGCTTGACAAACATCACCGCTCCTCCTTCCCGCTGAAGCAAGGTCGTGGCTCCTCTCGCCCGTTTGATCTCATTCATTCTGATGTCTGGGGTCCTGCTCCTACCCTCACCGTTGGTCGGGGTAGTTCCTACTTTGTAACTTTTATTGATGATTTTTCTAAATGTACCTGGGTGTATCTGTTAAAAGTTCGCTCTGAACTCTTTTCTATCTGGCAATCTTTTTATTCTATGATTAAAACTCAATTTGACATTTCTATTAAAATCTTTCGCTCTGATAATGCTAAGTAATATCTTAGTCATGAGTTCTCCTCATTCTTTCTGCAACATGGTCTTGTTCATCAGACCACCTGTGTTTACACCTCCCAGCAAAATGGGGTAGCGGAGCGTAAAAACCGTCACCTCCTTGATGTCGCTCGCACTCTCATGACGCAGATGCAAGTGCCCCGCTCCTACTGGGGATCCGCTGTGCTCCTTGCCTGCTATCTCATCAATCGCCTTCCCTCTACGGTTCTCCATGGCCAGACCCCCTTCTCAATTCTATACCCTAGCAAGGAACCTTTTCCTCTCCCTCTCTGTGTCTTTGGGTGTACGGCTTTTGTACACGCTCCGTTCGCTACCCGCGACAAGCTTTCCCCCCGTTCCACCAAGTGTGTCTTTTGGGGGTACTCTACCACTCAAAAGGCTATTGCTGTTTTGACCCCGTCCTGCACAAACAATTTGTGTCCGCACACGTGACCTTCTTCGAGAATGCATCCTACCTCTCTCTTGAATCCCCTCTTCCTCCTGATGTCTCTGCTTCTCCACCACCTTTCTCAGTTCCTTCCACGCCTATCGACGTCTCCCCTCTTACCTCGTCTCCTCCTTCGTCTCCTCCTCTGTCCGTCTCACCCCCTACACCTTCTCCCTCTTCTCCGCAGCCGTCTCTCTCCAGTCCCGGGTCAGCCTTCTTCGCCACGGACGCTCCGGTCGCTGAGGCACGCGTCGACCTGGATCTTCCCATTGCTCTTCGCAAAGGGGTGCGTGCGTGTACTCAACACCCGCTTGCGGTAGTTGTTTCCTATGATCGACTTTCTCCTCCTCGCAGGTGTTTTGCCTTGGCTATCTCCGCTACTACCACTCCCTGCACCTACCAGGAGGCTCTTGTTATTCCTAGTTGGAAATCTTCCATGTATGAAGAGATGGCTACTCTTACTGAAAGGGGTACCTGGACCCTTGTTCCTCCATCAGTGGGTACTGATGTGGTTGGCCGTCGCTGGGTGTTTATTGTGAAATTTCGCCCCGACGGTACTGTGGATCGCTACAAGGCCCGGCTGGTGGCCAAAGGCTTCACTCAGACTTATGACATTGATTACTTTGACACTTTCTCTCCGGTTGCTCGCCTCAGCACCATCCAGGTTCTTCTCTCTGTGGCTGTCAACCGGGATTGGGCTATTTCCCAGCTTGATGTCAAGAATGCCTTTCTCTATGGGGATCTTTAGGAGGACGACTACATGGAGCAACCTCCTGGGTATGTTGCTCAGGGGGAGACAAGAGTATGTCATTTGAAGAAGGCCATTTATGGCCTAAAGCAGAGCCCTCGGGCGTGGTTCGACAAGTTCAGTGGCATTGTGGTTACCATCGGCTTTGCAAGGAGTTCGGCCGATCACTCCTTAATTATTCGCAAAACCGCCTCAGGACTGGTGGTTTTGGCAGTGTGTGTGGATGATATTCTTCTTACTCGCAATGACCGAGCTGGGGTGGACTTGACAAAGAAACACCTCCGTCAACACCTGGTCACGAAGGATATGGGCTCCCCGAAATACTTTTTGGGGATAGAAATCTCTCGGAAGCTTGACTCGTTGGTTCTCTCCCAACGGAAGTATGCCCTTGATCTTCTACAAGAGGCGAGATTAATAGGTGCTAAACCGGCCCGGTTTCACATGGCTATTGGAGAAGACAAAACTTGGACGGATGACTCGCCTCTTCTATCTGATGTCACGAGGTACAGATGTTTGGTGGGCAAACTCATCTATCTCACGGTGAACAGACCTGACATCTCCTATGCTGTAGGCAAGGTTAGTCAGTTTATGCAAGCTCCTATGAAGTGTCATCTTCAGTCTGCCTTGAAGATTTTTGAGTATGTCAAAGCAGCACTGGGCAAAGGGCTAATCTTTCAGAAGAATAGTCATCTGAGAGTTTAAGGCAACTCAGATTCAAGCTATGCGGATGATAAAGACGATCGTAAATCCACATCAGATTTTTGTACTTTTGTTGGAGGAAATCTTGTGAATTGGAAGAGCAAGAAACAGTCTGTTGTCTCCAGATCCAGTGTAGAAGCCGAATACCGGAGTATGGCGTCAACCACATGTGAGTTAAAGTGGTTGCGGGCTCTCATGCTTAACCTAGGAGAGGTCTATGACTATCCTCTTCCTATGTTCTGTGACAATAAGACCGCTATATACATATCCAAAAATCTGGTATTCCATGAGAGAATAAAGCATATAGAGGTCAACTGTCACTTCATTCGGGAAGAGGTTTTGAAGAAACAGATTTGTACACTGTTTGTCACCTCCGACAAAGAGTTGGCGGATATCTTCACAAAATCGGTCTCTACTTCCTTCTTCCACATTTGTGACAAGCTGGGCATGATTGATATTTATGCTCCAGCTTGAGGGGGAGTGTTTAAGTATTAGACCAGACGGCCTGTCGGTCTAGTCTCGCGGGTTGTTGACCGCGCGGTCTAGCGGTTCCTTTCCAGTAGGTTCGCTTTCAGACTAATGTTGTTTGTAGTCCGAGCGGTCTGGTGGTCTCTCTCAAAATCCTGGAGACCGTGCGGTCCATCGGTCTCCTATTGCGGCGTGCTCTCTTCCTGCTGGAGTTGTCGAGCGGTTAGCCCATCTGTCTAACCGCGTGGCCTGTTCGGTCTCTTTTATTTCTAGCCGCTCAGCCCTGTACATTTTTAGTCCTACATTGTTTGTTTGTACTCTCTCATATCTCCTCCATTCTATAAAAAAGGAGGTCATACCTTTGTAAATGATACTTTTTTGGATAATAAAACTTTCAGTTATTCAAATTTCTATCTGTTTGTTGTCTACTTGTTAGCTGCATGTTTGCTACTTTTACAACTGGAGAGTTAACTTTTTTCAGAGCGCGAGTCATCACTTCCCTCATCTTATTTGTGTGTAAGACCTAACTGGTATAACCCTATCGCCTCGCCTCAGGGTATTCCCAACGCGAGTGGCTTTTAGTAATGTAATCTGGTCACCTATTATTAGAGCGAGCCTTCTGTCCCGCGCGAGTGCCCACATGCCATAGGCGAGGCCATCCCCGAGGCCGCCAGCTGGAAGTGCCTCCACTCGCACTGCTCCAACCTTTGCCTCTCATAATTTGTTTTTCATGAGTTTAAGTAGGATGTTTCTTGAGGAGGTCTTCTCAACCACTCTGCCATAGAGTGAGCTTTCCGTCTTGCCAACTTGAAGAGAGCATGGGCAACGGGTCTATCGGGGACCGAACCAGGCTCTGGGCGGTGAAAAAGTCTCCAAGAACTAAGAACCAACCCTCTCCCCCACAGGCGAGCCTTCGGACCTTCCAGCTAATGAGAGCATGCGCAGCGGGTCTACCTGGGGCCGAGCCGCTCTCGGGGTCCCTTACCCCCACAGGCGAGCCTTCGGAACTGTCAGCTAATGAGAGTCTGCGCAGCGGGCCTACTTGGGGCCGAGCTAGGCTCAGGGTAGTGCAAGAGTCTCCAAGAACCAAGAACCAAACATCTCCCCACAGGCGAGCCTTCGGACCTGCCAGCTAATGAGATCCTACGCAGCGGGTCTACCTAAGGACGAGCCGCGCTCAGGGTCCCTTACCCCCACATGCGAGCCTTCGGACATGCCAGCTAATGAGAGCCTGCGCAGCGGGTCTACCTGGGGCCGAGCCAGGCTCGGGGTAGTGCAAGAGTCTCCAAAAGCCAAGAACCAATCCTCTCCCCCACATGCGAGCCTTCAGACCTTCCAGCTAATAAGAGCCTGTGCAGCAGGTCTACCTAGGGCCGAGCCGCGCTCGGGATCCCTTACCCCCACAGGCGAGCCTTTAGACCTGCCAGCTAATGAGAGCCTGCGCAGCGTGTCTACCTGGGGCCGAGCCAGGCTCGGGGTAGTACAAGAGTTTCCAAGAGCCAAGAACCAATCCTCTCCCCTACAGGCGAGCCTTCAGACCTGCCATCTAATGAGAACATGCGCAGCGGGTCTACATGGGGCCGAGCCGCGCTCGGGGTCCCTTACCCCCATAGGAGAGCCTTCAGACCTGCCAGTTAATGAGAGCCTGCGCAGTGGGTTTACCTGGGGCCGAGCCAGGCTCGGGGTAGTGCAAGAGTCTCCAAGAACCAAGAACCAAACCTCTCCCCCACAGGAGAGCCTTCGGACCTGCCAGCTAATGAAAGCCTGCGCAGCGGGTCTACTGGAGCCGAGCCACGCTCGGGGTCCCTTACTCCCACATGCGAGCCTTCGGACCTGCCAGCTAATGAGAGCCTACGCAGCAGGTCTACCTGGGGACGAGCCAGACTCGGGGTAGTGCAAGAGTCTCCAAGAACCAAGAACCAAACCTCTCCCCCACAGGCGAGCCTTCGGACCTGCCAGCTAATGAGAGCCTGCACAGCGGGTATACCTGGGCCGAGCCGTGCTCGGTGTCCCATACCCCCACAGGCGAGCCTTCGAACCTACCAGCTAATGAGAGCCTGCACAGCGGGTCTACCTGGGGCCGAGCCAGGCTCGGGGTAGTGCAAGAGTCTCCAAGAACCAAGAACCAAACCTCTGCCCCACAGGCGAGCCTTCGGACCTATCAGCTAATGAGAGCCTGCGCATCCGGTCTACTTGAGGTCGAACCGTACTCGGGGTCCCTTACCCCCCAGGCGAGCCTTCGGACCTGCCAGCTAATGAGAACCTGTGCAGCGGGTCTACCTGGGGCCGAGCCAGGCTCGGGGTAGTGCAAGAGTCTCCAGGAGCAAAGAACCAATCATCTCCCCCACAGGCGAGCCTTCAGACCTGCCAGCTAATGAGAGCCTGCGCAATGGGTTTACCTGGGGCTGAGCCGCGCTCGGGGTCCCTTACCCCCACAGGCGATCCTTCGGACCTGCAAGCTAATGAGAGCCTGGGCAGCGAGTCTACCTGGGGCCGAGTCAGGCTCGGGGTAGTGAAAGAGTCTCCAAGAACCAAGAACCAAGAACCAAACCTCTCCCCCACAGGCGAGCCTTCGGGCCTGGCAGCTAATGAGAGTCTACGCAGCGGGTCTACCTGGGGCCAAGTCACGCTCGGGGTCCCTTACTCCCATAGGCGAACCTTCAGACTTGCCGGCTAATGAGAGCTTGCGCATCGGGTCTACCTGTGGACGAGCCAGGCTCGGGGTAGTGCAAGAGTCTCCAAGAACCAAGAATCAAACCTCTCCCCTATAGGCGAGCCTTCAGACCTGCTAGCTAATGAGAGCATGCGCAGCGGGTCTACTGGGGCCGAGCCGTGCTCGCGGTGCCTTACTCCCACAAGCGAGCCTTCGGACCTGCCAGCTAATGAGAGCCTGCACAGCGGGTCTACCTGGGGCCGAGCCAGGCTCGGGGTAGTGCAAGAGTCTCCAAGAACTAAGAACCAAACCTCTCCCCCACATTCGAGCCTTCAGACCTACCAGCTAATGAGAGCTTGCGCAGTGGGTCTACCTGGGGCCGAGCCGCGCAATCCTCCAGAAACAAAGACTTCCAGGTTCCTTCCTCTTTGACCCTGGAAGACTCGATCCATCATGAGCTGGTATGTAGCCCCTGCGTTTTTCAACCCAGAGGGCACCATCTTATAGCTAGATCATCCCTCCCTCGTGATGAAGGAGACGTCATTGACATCAGGAGGGTGCATTCGAATTCTGTGGTAACCTGAAAAAGCATCCAAAAAACTCATGATAAAAAAACCAACGGCTGAATCAACCAACGCGATGATTTGAGGCAGGGGGTAGCAATGCTTGGGGCATGATTTATTTAATAAAGAAAAATCAATACACATGTGCCACTTCACTCCCCCTTTCTTCACCATCACCACGTTGGAGATACAACCTGGATACTTGATCTCCGAGATGAAGCCAGCCTCTAGAAGCTTCTTGGCCTCCTCGCGGATGGGCTCCTCCAGCTTGGTAGCGATGATCCTCATCTTCTGGAGAATGGGGCGAGTCTGGGGGTCCAAATTCAGGCGATGGCAGGCCACATCTGCATCGATGCCCGACATGTCAGCCGCGCTTCAAGCAAAGATGTCGACGTTGCTCTGAATGCAAGCTCGAACTCGCTCCTGGTCCTCGGGACTCAATCCCCCACTGATCCGGACCCTCTGCACCTGGCCAGCGCTGGTGAAGACTTCCATCTCCACCACTTCTCCAGCCGGCTCCAGCCGTGACTGCTCCCAGCCAGATCTTGCCTCCTCTTCCTGCCTATATTCTTCCTCCCCTCATGTATCCTCGACTTCCATCGCCTTCCATAGGCTCTCACTCTGCTGCTGCTCAACCTCCGCTCCTCTCAGGGCCTCCCTCTCAACTCCTTCTTCTACTCCTTCCACCTGCCGACCCCCTTGCGGCTCTGACTCTTTGTCCCTCTGGACCTCCTGCACACCTCCTCCTCTTTGCTCCTCCTCAATCTCCTCCCTCGCCTCCTCCGGGCACACCTCCTCCTCTCCAACAACCTCTTCCTACTCCGCCATCTCCCTCTCCAGCTCTTTTGCCTCTATCATCCAAGAAATGGTGTTGACCGCCGTCATGTAACACTGCTTCGCCACCTTCGAGTCCCCCCTGATCCTAACCTGTACCCCTCCATTGTTGAACTTAAGGCATTGATAAAACGAGGAGGGGACACAGCGAAAGGCGCTGATGAGGGGGCACCCAAAGATGGCGTTATAGCTGCTCGGGGCATCCACGATCACGAACCTGTAGTTCCGCGACATGCCCCCCAACTTCACATGCAGCCCTACTCCTCCTTCTACCTCCTTTCTTTCTCCTGAAACACCAAACAACGGTCCGTCCGAAGCTAGTACCCTCTTGCCCTCGACCTTCATCTCATCGAAGGCCTTCTTGAAGATCACGTTCACGGAGCTCCCATTATCTACCAAGATCCTGGAGACCGTGAAGTTCTCGACCGCCGTCTGGATCACCAAGGCGTCACAGAATTGGTCCTCGTAATCCTGCATATCTGCTGAAGAAAAGGTAATTTTTTGTTCTGGAGGGGGAGCTTGGGAGGTCGAGGTTACCCCCCTTCGGAACATGGTCAGGAGGCTCCCCTTTCGAGTTGCCTCAATCCCAACCCCTTTATGGATCACCCTGATACCTCCCCGGGTTCCTACATCCGCCCGGTCATCACACCTATCTTCCGTCTCCCCATGTTGCACCTCCACGATCCTTATTGGCGGATCCTGCCTCCCTAGCCCCTGGCTTCCCTCATCTCCAAGAACTCTGGACAAGTGGCCGTCGCGTGACCCTCCTCCTGGTGGAAGTCACTGAAAAGCAACACCACCCGGCCCCCCTCTTCCTTCCCCACCTCCTCTTCTTCTGGCTCCTCCCCGAGCTCCTCTCCTTCCTCCTCTACCTTGGCCGACCTCCATTGCCTCCTGCTGATGCGGGAAGTTACCCCTCAGCTCCTGCCTCCTCACCGGCTGATCAAACCTCCTCGGCTCTCGAAAGTTGTCTCTTCCCTGAAAGCCTCCTCCTTGCTCTTAGTGGCGCCCCTCGTGAGGCCTCCAACCTAACCGGTTGTTTGGCTCCCGGATCCCCGGTCCTTGATGTTGTCCCTGTAGCCCTTGTCCTCGGGGTTCCTCCCTCCTTCTCTCTTCTCTCTGCTCCCTCTGCCTTCCTGCTCCCGGCTCCTTCACGTCATCATCCGCCAACCTGGCTAGCTTCCTGGCAAAGGCCGGGTTGGCCCTCTCGAAGTCTATCTACATCACCGCCCTCTCCATGAGCTCCTCAAAAGAGAGGGGGCACTCTCTTCAGCTCCATGCTAAAGAATCCCGGCCTCAGCCCCAGGGGTAAAAGCGAGCATCAGTGCATACCCTGGGACCTCCCGGACCAGGAGGATCTCTTCCTGAAACCGGTCCACATAATGACCCAACGCTCGTCTTGCTTCTGCCTCACCACAAACAGACACTCCGCCTCCTTCTTACGCTTCTTGGATGTCGAAAACCTCAATAGAAAACCTCGACGCAGATCCTCGAAACTGTAGATCGAACTTGCCGGCAACTGGTGGAATCAGTCTCGTGCCTTCTTCTTCAACGTGCTGGCAAACAGCCGACACTTGAAGGCATCTGTCATCTGTCTTTATGAAACAACATCTTCAAACCACTGCACATGATGTACATGGTCATCTTTCCCCGAGTAGTAGGACATGTCGGGCTCCCGAAACCCCTCCGGCACCGGGGCCAAGATGATGAGCTCACTGAAAGGGCTCTCGCCTCCTGCTTGCCGAGAGGGAATGTTTCGCGGCCTCGGATGGCTGGCCCGATCCGCGAGACCATGCCCAGGGAAGAGCTCTCGCACAGCCGCCTCCCTCTCGTCAACTTCTGCCAGAATCTCCTTTCCGGGACGCTGTCCTGGGAAGAGCTCTCGCGCTTCCACGTCCCTCTCGCCAACTTCCGCCGGGACCTCCTTCCCAGGGCGCTGCTTAGGAGCGTTCTCGCCCAAGAGTGGGACCGCCTCTATAGGAACATGAGGCGTTGCCCACTTGCTCCTTGCCGAGAACGCCAAGTTGATGGTCTGCAAGACCACTCGCCTGAAGTCTTCCAGCATCTTCCTCGTCATCTCCTCTCCTCGGGAGGGGGACCTCCTGAACCAGATCCTTCACCTTCACCTTCTGTCATCGGACCAAACTCAAAACTTTCTTGTATCAGCTACCTTCCACGCTCACCGCACCAGAACTGTTGAAGCCAAAATTTGACTTTGGCGAAAGTCCGAAAATAGGGGCGTAGCCAACACCTACTCGTCCCATGCTCTGACCTCCGACTGGTTGTGTAGGACTAGAAACCGACCCAAAACCTCAGCAGGGAGGTCCCACCGATTACCCGAAAGATCTCCGAGAGCTTCCCCTCCAAAGCCAAAAGTTGGGCTTGGAGCTCCTCAGAAAGCACAGGAAAAACTCTTAAAATCCCGGGAAAAAGTGCTTCTAAAGAACCCCTGTGAGTCTATTTATAGTTTTCTGAGTTTGAACTGTCAATAACCAAATTGAACCGACCTGAAATTACCAAAATACCCTTGGATGGGTCTGCCAACAGCCAAACTCTGCTGGTTATATGCAGACCACCGAGCGTAAAAGCATAAAATCACCTAGGACAAAAAAAGTGAACCGCCTTCCAGCTGAACCGGCGCTTGGCAAGAGAGTCGTCTCGCGGGCGAGAGCTTCCCCTCCTATGGGCCTCGTATCGCCTAGCGAGGCTCTCACCTGAGCGGCTGGGCCCTATGCTGGGTCTGTATCGCCTGGGAAGGATCTCACCTGAGCCGCTGGGCCCTCTCTCTGGGTCCATCTCGCTTGGGAAGGCTCTCGCTTGAGCCGCTGGGCCCTTCTTGTCTGAATCACTGGGGCCCTCTCGCCTAGCGAGTCGGCCTTAACCCGGCGAGTTGCCCTTTTCCTGGGACCCACTCGCCAGTGAGTAGGCTTCTACCAAAGAGTCCATCTTGCCTTACCTTCCGCTCTCTTCGAGCCCGATCTGATCCTACGAGCCCGAGGTTGTACAGTAACAGAGGACTGGGTGGACATTCTTGGATAATAGGAATGAGTTATCAGTTAACAGGGTCTACTGGATCTTCTAATACAGCTTGCATGACATCAAGCCAAACAGGGGCTAGATGGATTTGTGAACTTCTCAGCGGACATCCTCTCAGGTTTTTCAGTGCCTTTAGAATGTCAAAGGTAATATTTAACGATTTACTAACAATCTTCACACAACAATATGGATTGCAAGGATCAAGAAGAACTCTACCACGAGAAGTGTTTGTGATAACCTTGCACATTCTAGGACATAATGTATCAATGCAGCATGCAAGTGAGCGATTTCAGCACTCTACAGAAACTCCAAGTATATTTTTTTGCAAAGGCCATCACTTCAATTAATAGACTATCTTCTGATGTCATTAGACCTTTAGATCATCTTTTCATTGATATTCTATCACAAATCTTAAATGATCCTCGATACATGTCATTCTTTAAAGACTGTATAGGAGCTATTGATGGAACACATATGCACGCTCGAGTTCCTGCTGATCAACAAGTTGCTTACATTGGTCGTCATGACACAACCACACAGAATATCATGGCGGTTTGTGATTTCAACATGTGTTTCACATTCGTGTTAGCAGGTTGGGAGGGTTCTAGTCATGACAGCCGTATATTTCAGCGTGCTCTTATGGACACCAGTTATAATTTCTCGTATACGCCACTTGGTAAGCCTTTTTATACCCAGAGATTCTTTTTGAATCATAATTTTCTATGTTTTTTTTTGTTATGATCGTTATTATTCACAAAATGCGTGTAATATATAATTTTGCAGAGAAATATTACGTAGTGGATGTCGGATACCCACTACAACGTGGTTTTTTAAAACCATATTTAGGCACACAGTATCATTTACCAAATTTTAGAAGGGGCAGTATGCCTATACAAGGGCGCCAGGAAATATTCAACCAGGCTCACTCGCCATTGCGCAGTGTCATAGAACGTTCATTTGGGTATGAAAGAAGAAGTGGAAAATACTTAGGGATATGCCGTCATACAGTTTGACAAAGCAACGAGACATTGTGATTGCAACAATGACTTTGCATAATTACATTCGCAGACACTCATCGCGCTCTGACACACATTTTCGTGTTTGTGATGAGGACGAGCATTTCATTTACCCAGTGGGCATTTAGAGAAGAACATGACAGATTAATGAAAGCTCAGGTGGAGACCATGTTAGAGGGGTTCGGGTGGGGGTGAATGAGATGCTGACATTGCGTGACTCCATAGCTGACACTCATTTTTGGCAATGATATTAATAGTATTTGAAATCGCCCGCACTCACTCTAAGATGAATCCGCCCCTGACCGCCACTTGCAATTCCAAGCTTCTGATGAAAAGTTTTGAAAACGGATATTGGACCAAAAAATTTCTCAAATTGAAGTGGGGGACAATGGTACGATTTTGCCAAGCAATTGAATGGGGAATGTCAAATCACGGTAAGGAGCAAAAACATGTACTCCCACAAAGCTGAATTTGAACTTTTAGAACAAATACCAGTTGATAACAAATGCCATTGCATTATCTTGATATATAAATGCTATAACAATATTTTGGCAATGATATTTACAATTACAAATGACGTGCATGTAATATTGTACTTATTCATTTGGTATGTTGAGTCAAATATAATTGTATTATCAAAACATTCATAATTGATGGGTACCACTAGAAGGGTTCGACCGAACCACGGGGTCAGTAATTGTAGTCCCCGCTGGCCGGATTTTTAGGCATTCGCCGGCCAAGAGTCTCCCCGTCATCGTCTGTAATGCATCATAAAATCGGCCTATAAATAATGATCATGACGGTTATGGGTTGCGGATAGTCGCATAACCACCCATGAATCCTATAAATAGGGCCTCAGATCCTACTTTATTCTCGTTCTCTCTTGAACCAGAAAATCTTCCAATGGATTTTCTTGCTATAATTTGACATGTCGCCTCTTGTTATAATTTGAGAGGGAGAGATAGCTGCTCTCGGAGGGTGATAAGCCACCCCTCACGGAGCCATAATTGTTTCTTGCTACAATAAGGAGCTTCGTGCTTGTGGGACTCTGGAGTCTTTGACTTTAGCTTGAAGGCGGGAGCAACTTTTTGCGTTTTGACTTCGGGGGCTTGAAAGCTCGGACGGCGTGCTTTGCACACCTTATCCTATGTGGTTTGTTTTCTGTTGCGCTCAGTGGATTTTGGAGTGGCGGACTTGATGTCGTCCGACTAGCTTGCTGCTGAGTCGAGGGTGTTGGGAATGTTGAGCGTTTTGCACGTCGGGCTGCAGTTGAGCGGTCTTTTGCGGGTTCTGAAGTTGCTCTTGCAAGCTGCTATTGGTGCGGGGCACATGAACTTTGAGTGCTCTGTCGGGCTTGGTCTGCTGACAGCGAGGAGATTAGGTGGTCCTAGCGGAGCGCCTAGAAGCGCGCTTAGACGATCTCGACGGCGGAGCGCGCAGAGGTGCGTTTGCTGGAGGAGAGCGCGCATGACGCTCGTTGGAGTAGAGTGCACGGAGGCACGCTTGCTGGAGTAGAGCATGTGGGGCGCTTGTTGGAGGAGAGCGTGCGAGGCGCTTATTGGAGGAGAGCGTGCGTGACGCTTGTTGGAGGAGAGCGCGGGGGGCGCTTGTTGGAGGAGAGCGTGCGGGGCGCTTGTTGGAGGAGAGCGTGCGTGACGTTTGTTGAAGGAGAGCGTGGGGGGCGCTTGTTGGAGGAGAGCGTGCGGGGCGCTTGTTGGAGGAGAGCGTGCCGGACGCTTGCTGACGGAGAGCGCACAGGGCGCTTGCTGGCAGAGAGCGCGCACGACGCATGTTGGAGGAGAGCGCGAAGGGGGCTTGTTGGAGGAGAGCTCGCGAGGCGCTTGCCTGCGGAGAACGCGCGGGGCACTTGCTGGAGGAGAGCGCGCGAGGCGTTTGTTGGAGGAGAGCGCGCACGGAAGGGACGTGAGCAGGAGCGCGCCCGAAAGAGGTGCACACGAAAGGGAAACGGTGGAGAGAGAAAATTTGTAAAAGGAAGAGAGTGAAGAGAGAAAACCCGTAGGAGGATTTTCCGGCCAAGGAAGAGATGAAAATGAATAGGAAGAGAGGCTATTTATAGATTTCGAGAGGGGCAGACCAATATTTTTCCCCCGTAACCACCGACCAGACGAATATGATCGCTCCGACGGCGAGGAAAAAAAATCTTTCCGCGACCCATTTCCGGCGAAAGGGAGGCCGCCCCTGGTAGGGCAGAGGCCGAAGACAGGCCGCCCCTAGTTGAAGATAAAGAATCATTCTTACTTATGAAACGTATTATGCTTATGCACAGAACATTGGGTTTAAACTGACCTCTTTCACCTTCAACGACGACTCCATCACACTTGCAAAAATGATTATTTATGAAATGGTCTGATGCGCGCTCCATCCTAATGTTAGGTGAGAGAAAAGCATCTATTTTTTTTTTTGGATAGACCAGCAGCCATTTGGATTCTAGCCTTTATTGAGGTTCGTCCGTTCGTGCTTGAACGCAAGCTTTTCTAGCGGATAGAGAGAAAAAAATGGCGGAAAGCTTCTCTCCCTTCTTCATCCCTGCATTCGCTTGCCCTTGGACCGTTCATTATACACGCCAGACCAGTATTTCTACCCATGCAACAAATTCCAGATCGCAGGCTCCCTCGACCTTCAACAGAACTCATCATCTTCACTCTGGAATTTCCTCAAACGCCTTACGTACAGGTACAGACTTAAGATCTTCAAGAACAATCGTTTCCCTTTCTTTTACCTGCCAATGATTTGCTTTCATTTGTTTCCGTCCCCGTTTCACAGAGAGGAGTTCAGTTTCCGATTCTCCCGCGGCAAGGAGGAGGACTCGTAAAGTGATCACTGATGTTTCTCCTCATAGAGCATGTAGGATTACTATTTTAGATTTCAATTTTTTGTTTCTTTTGGAATTTTGTTCTTCTGTGTAATCGGTAGGTTTATTTTGTTTGGATTTGTGGCAGTTTCTGCAGTAAGATTGTTGAGGATCGAACAGGGCGGGGCATTTGCTGATCTTTTGAGTGACAAGGGTCGAAATGCTATGAGGAATGAGATGGATTATGTTGAGAGGACGCTTGGTTTTCGCACTAAGGATTTGGAGGACAGGGATATTAGACTGGTACTTGAATTTTTCTTCTTCTGCTACTCTGTTTCTTATTTCTTCTTAAGAAAATCATGGGGGTGGGTTCTACATTAACCGATTATGTTAGGGTTGTTTGTTATTTCCGGTTTCTCCATTTTTCTCTATTTGGAACTGGAAATAGTGAACACGGTGATTATGAACCGCTGTTCATGAACACGGTGATTATGAACCGCTGTTCATGAACACGGTGATTATGAACCGCTGTTCATGAACACGGTGATTATGAACCGCTGTTCATGAACACGGTGATTATGAACCGCTGTTCATGAACACGGTGATTATGAACCGCTGTTCATGAACACGGTGATTATGAACCGCTGTTCATGAACACGGTGATTATGAACCGCTGTTCATGAACACGTGTTTATGAGCCGCTGTTATGAACACGTTGTTCATGAACACGGTGATTATGAACCGTTGTTCATGAACACGGTGATTATGAACCGTTGTTCATGAACACGGTGATTATGAACCGTTGTTCATGAACACGGTGTTTATGAACCGTTGTTCATGAACACGGTGTTTATGAGCCGTTGTTCATGAACACGTGAGCCGTGTTCATGAACACGGTGCTTAAGCCGTTGTTCATGAACACGGTGTTTATGAAGCCGTTGTTCATGAACACGGTGTTTATGAGCCGTTGTTCATGAACACGGTGTTTATGAACCGTTGTTCATGAACACGGTGTTTATGAGCCGTTGTTCATGAACACGGTGTTTATGAGCCGTTGTTCATGAACACGGTGTTTATGAACCGTTGTTCATGAACACGGTGTTTATGAACCGTTGTTCATGAACACGGTGTTTATGAACCGTTGTTCATGAACACGGTGTTTATGAACCGTTGTTCATGAACACGGTGTTTATGAACCGTTGTTCATGAACACGGTGATTATGAACTGTTGTTCATGGGGTGAACACGGTGATTATGAACTGTTGTTCATGAACACCCGACCTCACCTAAGGAACTTCATCCACTTTTATGTTCAAAACTAGTTTATTCTTGGTAGCGGTTGTAACCGTTGTCATGCCAAACATCCATTTTACGACGGTGATGTTTTTGTCCAAACACAACAGTGCAAAAACTCTGTGCCAAATGGCGCCTAACTCTCTAAGTGATTATTTAAATATCTATATACATGGTGTGGGCCCGTCAACGACAGTATCCTAATTGTGACAGTATCCCGACGTGATGACACTCCCGCCACTCGCAACCCCCCAGGCCTGTGCACACAATTGTAGTCCCAAGGGCATTGCGAGGGAGAGATTTTTATTTAATAATAATAATAAAAATAAAGAGAGGAGAAAATGATTGAATGGAGGGGTAGGAGTAATGATTGAATGCACCATTACTTACTCCTTAAAGGGATATCTTTAAAGTGAAATATTATTACTGAGACACATAATGAGTTTTTTGAACCTGTCGTTCGTAGCCAAAAATGTAGAGTAATTAAATATTTTTTACGGTGTTAAACGTAGGTAATTGAAAACACTAAAGTTATTGCGGAATTACCTAAGTTATAAGTTGTTGAAACCAAAAACTTGGTCCCTGTGGAGTTCGGGGTCCCTAGAAAGGGGTGACCTCACACCTACTACACCCGGAGAAACGTCACGGACCAAAGATCAAGAAGCTAGAAACAGACCCTCGGCTCTTGCACGGAGGTCCCACCTCACACCCGGAAGACTACCTGAGCACTTACCCTCCCTAGCCAATGCTCGAGCTAGGGTGCCTTGGAGGAGCTCTCTCTACTCTACCAAGAAGAAGCTAAGGGAGGATGAAGCAAGCCAAAGTCCTCTCCAAAGGCACCCAAGAGGGTCTATTTATAGTTTTCCAAATCTTATGGGCCAAAATGCCCGAAATGCCCTTAGGGCCAAAAGACTTTGGGCCAATAGGAAACAGCCACACCGGGGGGTAATGTAACATCCGAAATCTGACACGAAAAATTATTTGATTTGTAGGGAAAGTCGTGACGAATTTTAAGTCGAGGCAGCGCGTCGTCGAGGTATAATGTTACTTTCCCTTATGATAGCGACAATTAGTTTGTTAAGTGCATTAATAATAGTGACGCCCGCGATGAAATTGGGTAAATTTTCAAGGGAATTGGTTGGGGTGCCAATAACATTTTCTTCCCCCCCCTCTCATGCGGTTAATAAGTAAAATCGTAAGCCTTTAAAATACCGCACGACTCATTTCCACGGGAGAAGAGAGGAAACCGCAGCCCGCAGTCCCGACCCGTCTCCCGCTCGCAGCGACGCCGACGCCTCCCGCAAGCCCTAACCGGCGGCTATTCCCCCTCCAAAATCCCTCTCCGACTTCTCCTCCTTCCTCTACGAGCGCCGGTGGACATTCCTTTTCCTTCCTTGGCCGTGGAAGTGTCGGATTCAACCCTAACCAAAGGAATTTGAGTTTTGTTTTGGTTCTGATGAGTGGATCTCTTCCTTTTCTCGATTTCTGCTTGAATATCCTTCGTTTTGGAAACTAGTTTAACTTAGGTTTTCAATTTGATTGCCCTATTTTAGGTTTTGGTGTTCGTGGTTCACCACGAAATTTGTGTGGAACGCATTGAGAGCCTCAATCGCTACACGTAAAGGTAAAATCTGAAGTTTAGCGCGTGAAATTTTGTACCCCTAGTTGTATATAAATTTTCCACGGGAAAATCATAAAGGGGAAAATTATGAATTTAGGGCTACTGTAAATTTCAGGTTTTTGGTGGAGTCGGGGCAGCATTCTGAAGGTCCCCAGCAGTAGAATTGCCTTCAGAAGAGAAAATGTCGCCGCGCCGAGTGTACGAGCGTCGCAGCACCACGATAAGGAAATACTAATTTCTTTTAGTTAGACATATCAAATAATTATATTTTTATACGCATGAGTAGGTTTCGTACAAGCATCATCACCATGTATAGAAAAGTGTGGCAGTAGGAAAATAATCGTGGAAACGCGTATGTTAACGTCTTCTTTCATAACCACGTTAGTAAAGTCATGAACAGTTATTTAAGTACGAAACTCTACCCGTGTACGTAAGTTTTAGAGATTGTCCAACCAAGGGCGCGAAGGTCCCTTCAAGTCGACCACAAGGAAGTCAAGGGTCGCTCAGTAGTACACCAGAAAAGATATCTCATGCAGAGTAGCGTCAGACCAAAAAGGTCAGTAGCACACCGGTCTTTTTGTGCTTGGTAGAGGCGCACTACCATCCTCATAGGGCATATGGTATCCTATGAGTTTCAGAGTCTTGGGAGTTAACTCCCCTTGAGACAGCTAGTAGATTCGAGACCGTGTCCGCGCGACACTATAACAATTGAGTTCGTCAGATGGTCTCGGGTCGTCAATTTCAGTTGCGCGTTAGGAGTTACTCTGCCTAGAGCCTCCCCAGTAAATGTGTAGATTAGAAGCCACCTAGAACTCAAGTACAGACTTGATGTGAGACAGTACACCAGTTAGTGAACGTCAGGACTTGGGTAAATGAACGAAAAGTCATGAATATATAACTAATAGTGTGTTAACGAGGAAATATAGGAAAAACATGCATAACATATAGCATAAAATATTTTCAGTGCACGAGACTATTTTTAAAGACATGCATGCATTCATATGTAAATCTGTTTTAGTGTCACTAAGGAGAATTGTTTTTCTTTACTCTGACCCTTCGTGGACATTGTTTTTCAGGTGACCCAGGTGAGAAACTACGTATAGGATGAACGTTATGGTGGCGTCAGTTTGTAGTACTTTTCCCATTCAGTTTACTCTTTTTCAGCATGTACTTGTAGATGTGGACAATGTACCTGGTTAATATTTTTATATAACTTGTATCAGACTATTATTGTTACCAGATTTTCAGTTATTACATTTCCATTCTGTTTAGTGGCTCTGTGAATCCAGATGTCAGGTATGTGGTTACACTTAGTTTATTTTTTTTTCTTCCGCTGTAAGTCTTAAATCTGTTTAGTATAGACTTTTATTACCTGCTGCTACTAGTTTTAATACTGTTTCCTAGTTCTCTTTATATCGCTGACCCGGCCGGACGACTGATTATTGTAAAACTGGGAAGGGGTGTTACAAATTGGTATCAGAGTCAGGTTTAGGATCCCTGGACCCTAGAAGGTTTTCACAGAGCCATAGGATTATGTAAGAGTAAACTCTTGTGAGTAGAGTATTTTAAGTGCGTTTAAGCCCTAATTTTCGCTAGAATACGAAATAAAGTTGCTAAGCCAGATTTCGCTGACACTTGTAAAATAACCAGATTTCTTTTATATGTTCTATCAGATGCCTCGAGTCAGTGAACCAGGTGAATCTTCACGTCAGGACCCTGTTCCTAACGTCACTATGGGAGATGCTGCCGTGCCACAGGTACCACAAGTTCCAGCAGCTTCAGAGGGCACTGACATAGCGTCTCAGATTGCCAAGGCGGTTACTGTTGCCTTGATGGAGTTTCAGAGAGGATTGACTACAGGGTTTCCAGTTCCAGTACAAGTACCAGCCCCAGCACCAGCTCCTGCCCCAGCACCCGTGGAGATGACCCTGGAACACTATTTGAGGAACTTTAGAGAGCTTCAACCCTCGAACTACAGTGGGGATGAGACCCCGATGGACACAGATGATTGGTTGGCAAATACCAGAGACCTGCTGGATGTTTTGGAGTGCCCAGAGAACAAGAAGGTTCCTCTGGCAGTTTTCCTCCTCCGAGGTGAGGCAAAGGTCTAGTAGGACAAGTACCGGACAGATGATCCCGCAGGTAAATGGTTATGAAAATTCCTTTTATTTTTGGAAGTGATATGTTCTTTTTTTAAATAATATGACCATGCTTTGGCCAGGTCGTACGCCAGACATGTTTACGTGGGGCGAATTTTCTAGAGCCCTTGCGAGTTGGTTCGTGCCTCCTTCCGCACGACGAGGTTTACAGGAGAGATACCTTAGGCTTTTCCAGGGGGATAAAACTGTTGCTGAGTACGAGCGAGAGCTTACCCATCTGGCTCGATATGTGGGCGTGATGCAGGGAGACCAGACTGAGAAATGCAGCCGCTTTGTGGATGATTTACGTGACTCGTTGAGACATCCGCTGATGACTATGGTCAATGCTGATTACATGAGCTTAGTGTATACGGCTCGTAGGCTGGAGGCTGACCAGCAGAAGGTTCAAAAACGAAGTAATTTCCGTGCAAAGCGATCTCAGGATTCGCATCAGTCGCAGCAGAGCAGGAATGACCAGGGGAAGAACTGGAACAAGAAGCAGAAGCCTGATGCAAGGAAGAATGGTCAATCCGGTGACAGGAGCAAGGACTACCCCCTTTGTCCCAAGTGTCAGCGTTGCCATCCAGGAGAGTGTTTGGCCAGCACGGGCGTGTGTTACAAGTGCCGTCAACCTGGACACATTGTTCGTTTCTGTCAGGAAGGTGGTTCGAATCAGGTAATAAAACATAATTGTAATTTACAATTTTGAAATTACTGTATATGACAAGTGTAATTTGTTCCTGCAGTCGAAGTATGAGGTTGGTGGCCCTAGCAGAGCAGACAAGGACAAAGCTTTGATGATTAATGATGGAAGACCACAACAGGGTCGAGATTTGGTGCAGCCCAGAGCTTATGGGCTTGGTCAGCAGGAGGCTAAGGAGCAGGAGGATGTAGTGACAGGTAAGTGTTTACTTTGTCTGACAAGTTTATTTAATCCTCCGTAGTGACACTCTTTTTTTTATTTTTGAAAATCATTCATGTAGGCATCCTTATGATTCGTAATTTACCCTCTAAGATTCTGTTTGATACTGGTGCCTCGCACTCGTTTATCGCAAAATCTCTAATGCGTAAGTTGAAGTTAGAAGTCTTTCCAGAGACAGTACCACTGGAAGTCATGATGCCTAATGGATCCCTTCTGCAGACCAGAGATAAGTGCAGGGTACTGGTGCAGTTTGGTGATACCGAGATTATCGTGGAAGCTTTGCAGCTACCTATCGCAGGATTCGATCTGATCTTTGGAATGGATTGGCTATCGACAGTCAACGCCAAGATTGACTGTAGGGCGAAGCAGATACAGTTTGAGGGCCCTAATCAGACTGTGTTTTCTTTTCAGGGCTTGAAGGGAGTTGTGAAGATGATTATCTCCGCAATCCAAGCTAGAAGGTGCATCAGTAAGGGTTGTGAAACCTTCGTAGTACTGATAAGTGCAGAGGCTAAGGCTGACTTGTCAGAGGTACCAGTGGTGCAGGAGTTCCCCGATGTTTTTCCGGAAGAGCTCCCTGGTGCTCCTCTGGATAGAGAGTTAGAGTTCCCGATAGATTTGCAGCCCGGGGCTACACTAGTAGCCAAATCCCCCTATCGGATGGCTCCTAGGGAGCTAGCGGAGTTGAAGAGCCAGTTGCAGGAGTTGCTTGATTTGAGTTTTATACGTCCCAGTACTTTTCCTTGGAGTGCTCCAGTACTTTTCGTGAAGAAGAAGGATGGTAGTCTGAGACTGTGCATAGACTACCGTGAGTTGAACAAGCTGACAGTAAAGAACAAGTACCCGATTCCCAGGATTGATGATTTGTTCGACCAGTTGGTGGGCTCGTGCACTTTTTCCAAGTTAGATTTGAGATCGGACTACCATCAGTTAAAGATTCGGGACGTTGATGTTCAGAAGACGGCTTTCAGTACCAGATATGGTCACTTCGAGTTCGTGGTCTTGCCGTTTGGGCTGACCAATGCTCCTTCAGTATTTATGGATCTGATGAACATGATATTTCGGGAGTACTTGGATCGTTTTGTTATCGTTTTTATCGATGACATCTTGGTGTTCTCAAGGAGTGCAGAAAATCATGCCGCACACCTCAGGATTGTTTTGAGCACCCTCAGGAAGAACCAGTTGTATGCCAAGTTTTCAAAGTGTGAGTTCTGGCTTTCAGAGATTGCATTCTTAGGCCACGTCATCAGTCAACAAGGAGTCAGTGTTGATCCGAAGAAGATAGAGACCATTAAGAGTTGGCCAAGGCCGACGACAGTTTCAGAGGTTCGCAGCTTTTTGGGTCTTGCTGGTTACTACAGGAGATTCATCAGGGATTTCTCGAAGATAGCCTTACCACTGACTTCCCTCACCAGGAAGGGTAAGAGCTTGGATTGGACAGTTGAGTGTGAGTTGGCGTTTGAGGACTTGAAGGGCATACTGATGACCGCACCAATCTTGAGTTTACCTTCAGGGCCTGACGGGTTTCAGATTTATAGCGATGCATCAGGTCAGGGTTTGGGATGTGTTCTCATGCAACATGGAAAGGTTGTAGCTTATGCCTCGAGACAGTTAAAGGTCCACGAGAGGAACTATCCAGTGCCTGACTTGAAGCTTGCAGCAGTCACACATGCCCTGATGATTTGGAGGCACTATCTCTATGGTGTTCGTTGTGAGATCTTCCTGCAGTCGAAGTCTTCCCGGACTAGCCTCCTGGGGCGAGAAGGCTCGCTGCCTGGTCTCGCCCCGCGGGCTCGCCGCCTGGGGCGAGAGGGCTGGCGGCCCCGTCTCGCCCCGCGGGCTCGCCGCCTGGGGCGAGAGGGCCGGCTGCGCCGTCTCGCCCCGCGGGCTCGCCGCCTGGGGCGAGAGGGCTGGCTGCCCCGTCTCGCCCCACGGGCTCGCCGCCTGGGGCGAGAGGGCTGGCCGCCCGGTCTCGCCCCGCGGGCTCGCCGCCTGGGGCGAGAGGGCTGGCTGCCCCGTCTCGCCCCGCGGGCTCGCCGCCTGGGGCGAGAGGGCTGGCCGCCCGGTCTCGCCCCGCGGGCTCGCCGCCTGGGGCGAGAGGGCTGGCCGCCCGGTCTCTCCCCGCGGGCTCGCCGCCTGGGGCGAGAGGGCTGGCCGCCCGGTCTCGCCCCGCGGGCTCGCCGCCTGGGGCGAGAGGCTGGCCGCTCGGTCTCGCCCCTGCCCAAGGCCAGGGTGTCGGGGGCGGGATCCTGGTCTCCAGCCAGCCCCGCCATCCTACCTCGCACCTAGCAAGTCAGGGGGGTGCCGGCCATTTTGCCGCACCCGCCCCCCAACAAAGGAGCCATTGGGGGAGACCAATTTTTCCTCCCTCTAATAGTATGTTTCCAAGCTAGAGCCAAAATTGACCACCGAGAGTGCAAAATCTCAAAAAAGCTTAAAAACGCGCTTGCCTTGTTTGGGGCCCACTCTTCGCGAATACGGGGTTGTACACAATCCCCGCTCTTTTTGAGATTGGCACAAGCTCGAAAAGAAACATCCAACCCGACGTATTCGCGGAGTGTAACTTCCCCGCGGGGTCAACCTGCCATGCCAGCTATGGGAGCCTGCGTGGCGAGACCTCCTCTGGGTGAAAACATTTAGCCTCCCCGAGGGGTCAACCTGTCAAGCCAGCTAATGGGAGCCTGGGTGACGAGACGGCCTCGGGGTGAAAACACTTTGCCTCCCCGAGGGGTCAACCTGTCAAGCCAGCTAATGGGAGCCTGGGTGACGAGACGGTCTCGGGGTGAAAACACTTATCCTCCCCGAGGGGTCAACCTGTCAAGCCAGCTAATTGGAGCCCTGGGTGACGAGACGGCCTCAGGGTGAAAACACTTAGCCTGCCCGAGGGGTCAACCTGTCAAGCCAGCTAATGGGAGCCTGGGTGACGAGACGGCCTCGGGGTGAAAACACTTAGCCTCCCCAAGGGATCAACCTGTCAAGCCAACTAATTGGAGCCTGGGTGACGAGACGGCCTTGGGGTCATCATCGGAGCAAAGGGACTTGGGCTACCACGAGAGATCAACCTGCCCTGCCAGCTAGTGAGAGCCTGGCCGCGGAATCATCATCGGAGCAAAGGAGTTGGGCTACCACGAGAGATCAACCTGCCCTGCCAGCCTGACCGCGGCGAAGCAAAGGAGTTGGGCTACCACGAGAGATCAACCTGCCCTGCCAGCTAGTGGGAGGCTGACCGCGGAATCATCATCGGGGCAAAGGACTTGGGCTACCACGAGAGATCAACCTGCCCTGCCAGCTAGTGGGAGTCTGACCGCGGAATCATCATCGGGGCAAAGGACTTGGGCTACCACGAGTGATCAACCTGCCCTGCCAGCTAGTGGGAGCCTGGCCGCGGAATCATCATCGGAGCAAAGGACTTGGGCTACCACGAGAGATCAACCTGCCCTGCCAGCTAGTGGGAGCCTGACCGCGGAATCATCATCGGAGCAAAGGACTTGAGCTACCACGTGAGATCAAGCTGCCCTGCCAGCTAGTGGCAGCCTGACCGCGGAATCATCATCGGAGCAAAGGGACTTGAGCTACCACGAGAGATCGACCTGCCCTGCCAGCTAGTGAGAGTCTGGCCGCGGAATCATCACCGGAGCAAAGGGACTTGAGCTACCACGAGAGATCAACCTGCCCTGCCAGCTAGTGGGAGCCTGGCCGCGGAATCATCATCGGAGCAAAGGACTTGGGCTACCACGAGAGATCAACCTGCTCTGCCAGCTAGTGGGAGCCTGACCGCGGAATCATCATCGGAGCAAAGGACTTGGGCTACCGCGAGAGATCAACCTGCCCTGCCAGCTAGTGGGAGCCTGGGCGCGGAATCATCATCGGAGCAAAGGTACTTGAGCTACCACGAGAGATCAACCTGCCCTGCCAGCTAGTGGGAGTCTGACCGCGGAATCATCATCGGAGCAAAGGGACTAGAGCTAACACGAGAGATCGACCTGCCCTGCCAGCTAGTGGGAGCCTGACCGCGGAATCATCATCGGAGCAAAGGGACTTGAGCTACCACGAGAGATCAACCTGCCCTGCCAGCTAGGTGGGAGCCTGACAGCGAAATCCATCTCAAGGTGAGACCTCTAGGCATCCACGAGAGGTACCACCGACCCTGCCCAGTTAGTGAGAGTCTGGGCAGTGGGACCGTCTCGGAGCAAAAAGACTAAGCATCTCAATCAAACCTTACCAAATCCTACATCCTCAAACGGGGAAAAATATGAGTTACATGGTCCCTTGACTTCAGCTGGTCAGGGGTAGCACTTGTTACAAGACAAGAAAAGGAAAAAAAAACTACCGCGAGGCGAGGCTCCCTCAAGGGGCCTGGGTGTGATGGCTGTCATCCTTCCCCTCAACGACCTCCATCTTTCTCAGGCTTTCCATGATCCTCTCCATCTCCTCTGCCCTGGCCAACCAAGAGATGGTGTTGACGGCCGTGACATAACACTGCCTCGCCATCCTGGAATCTCCCTTGACCCTAACCTGGATTCCCCCTGAGTTGAACTTGAGGCACTGGTGGAACGAAAACGGCACGCAACGGAAGACGCTGATGTGGGGTCTTCCGAGGATGGCGTTGTAGCTGCTGGGAGCGTCAACAATGACGAACCGACAGTTCCTTGAGACTCCCCCCAATTTTACTTGGAGCCCCACTCCACCCTCGACCTCCTTCCTCTCCCCTGAGAATCCGAACAGGGGTCCGTCCGAGGCCAACACCCTACTTGGCTCCACCTTCATCTCGTCAAACGCCTTCTTGAAAATGACGTTGACGGAGCTTCCGTTGTCAACCAAGATCCGGAAGACGGTGTAGCCTTCAATGGCCGTCTGGATGACCAGCGCATCGCAGAACGGATCCTCATGATCCGGCAGGTCCTTCACCGAGAAGGTGATCTTTTCCTCTGGGAGCGGGGTCTGGGAGGTTGAGGCGACGCTCCTTCGGTACATGACATGGAGGCTTGCCTTCCGAGTGGCCTCAACCCCCACTCCACCGTGGATCACTCCTATACCGCCTCGGGTTCCCACGTCGACCCGGTCCTCGTATATATCATCACCCCCTTCTCCGGGTAGAACCTGATGGAGATCGACGTCGACATTGGCCCACGCACGTGTATTCCCGCCGAAAGCGGGCGTGATTTTATGATCCTGCACTTTGAGGGCCCTTCCGGACGATCCGAGCCCGCGGATGTGTCCGAAAGGTCGACGCGAGTATTTTTCGTATTTCGTTTTCTTTTATTCGGACATGTATTGACATTACTTGGGCACCCGAAAGATTGGGCGATCTGAGCCATCGATTCCGGATGCCCTAGCTTCTTTTTCTATTTATAGGAGCCAAGAGGAAAGGTTAGGGCACCGAGTGATTGAGTGATTCTTCAACCGGTCGGTTGGTGCGACGCCAACACCCCCCAGGTGCGACGCCTAGGGTTCCCGCTGCCGTTCGTCCCTTCCTCGCCTCCGACGGTGCGCCCCCAACCTTCCAGCCTCCCGTCGAGTGCTACCCAGCCCCTCAGCCATCCCGTCGAGCTTCCCCCAGTCCGCCAGCAACCCGCCGTCCGACCCCCCAACCCTCCAGCAACCCGTCGGCCAGCTTCCCTCCTTCCAGCAGCCTCGCCGTCCAACTCCCAGCCCCCAGCAGCCTCGACAACCACCCTCCAGGCCCCCCTGCTCCCCGACAGCCATCCTCCAACCCTCCGTCACCTCCGACGGCCTTCCTCCAGCCTTGCCCCTTTCCCGTCAGACCACTCCCAGCCCGGTCTCCGCCCAAATCAGCCCCTTCCCAGTTCCCCGCAGCCCGTGAGCCCGCAGTATTCCCCCACGGTTGGCCTCCACCGACCCGGATCCATTCCTCTCCATATTTGGTGCCCTCCTTCGTCCGATTGGCTCTACGTAAGGTTGTAAGTTGTATTTTGGATTTGCGTTTCAACATGATTTACTTTGCTTAGATTTCTGTGTTACGTTTATCAATTGAGTGGTGCTTGGATTACTTGATTTTGTGCAAACTTGCAGGGCTAATCCGTTTTAATTTAAATCTTTGCGCTCCCGATTCGTAACCACGCCTAGGTGCTTTTCCCTTTGCCACTACCTCTTGGTGGATCTCTGCATGGGCTTAAAGTTATTTATTTAATCTACGCTAATAACTGTTTGGACCTTGTGAAGCTCGCGCTGTGTTGGGTTGTCCACATCGCAAAACCCCGTAGTGCGTCTAGTTTTCCCACGACCCCAGCCTGCCCCTACATCAGATTGGTATCAAAGCGAGGTTCGAGCGCGTCGTATGTTACGTAGTGGTAGGCCATTTAGACAAAGCATGTCTGATCCGAACCTCACTGATGAGCGGGCCGACAACTCCAACTCCAATTCGGAATTGTCCCCCGCTGAATTCCAACGCGCGATTTTAGACCGCTTTGATCAATTGGGCGCTCGAATCAATGAACTTCGTGCGCGCCAGGATGCATACGAAGGCCGAGGCGACCACAACGCCCCCCGATGGTATCCAGATCCCCCTGATTATGATCATGATGCCCCACGGAATCCTGAGCGGCCCCGATACGACTATGCCCGTCGTGACCGCTTTGACGGCTATCCCGAACATCGGGAAGGGGTACCACTTAGGGAGGATGACATCCTCCGTCGTATTCGTATCGATGTTCCTACATTCGACGGTCATCAAGACCCCGGAGCATTTAGTGACTGGCTCCGGGAGATGGAGCACTACTTTGACTAGTACGACATGAGTGATGAACGCAAAGTGCGATTTGCGCGTATGAAGTTAGTGAGATCTGCGATGAATTATTGGACTAGTGTAGAGCGAGCCTTGGAGCGGGACGACTATCGGCCCATTATTAGATGGGAAGATATGACGAGGCGCTTGAAGGAGAAATATCTCCCCGCGTCATATCGTGATCGATTGTTAGACCAGGTCTATGCACTTCGACAGGGCACGATGTCAGTAGCCGAATATATGACCAAGTTTGACGACCTGATGGTGAGGAGTGACCTTCGAGAGGAGAGCAGTGCCGCGGCTACCCGGTTTCGGTACGGCCTACGGCCGGAGATTAGGAGGGAACTGATTCCCCACCGACGAGAAACAGTCGAGCAGATTTATGAGTTGGCCCTGGAGTACGAGCTCTACCTCCGGACTACCAGGCCCCGCCAGCAGGCTTCTAGGACTGATGGCCCCACATTCAGGAGGTCCACCCCTCCTCATCCCCAGGCCTCCGGTCCTCCCCACATCCCTGAGGATGTGAAAGGGAAGGCTGTTATGACCGGGCCTCCTAGGCCAAGTGGTCCTCAGTGCTATAGATGCTCGAGACGAGGTCATTATGCCGCACAGTGCCCTCTGCGGAACCTGTTGATTGAGGACGAGGAAGACGAAAGTATAGACCCGACGAGAGAGACTGAGGGCGATATAGTAGCAACTGTGGAGGAAGACTGGGAGAGTGACGCTGAGATCTTTAGAGCTAGGAGTTATACGCCGCCTCCTGCATACTCCTCGTTCGGAGGATGATTGGCGACGTACCACCATCTTCTATACTTATTTTCATAGCGCGAGCGGCCCCTGCAAGCTTGCTATCGATGGGGGGAGCTGCGTGAATATTGTCGCCATGAAGGCGCTGGAGCGGATGCAGATCACCCCCGAGCCGCACCCCCAGCCCTATCGTGTCCTCTGGGTGGACAAGTCTGCTATCCAGGTTACCCAGCGGTGTTTAGTGCCCTTGCGACTCGCGTCCTTTGAGGACAAGGTCTGGTGTGACGTTATCCCGATGGACGTAGCCCATGTCCTCCTAGGTCGACCATGGCTGTTTGATCGCGACGTGACGTGCTTCGGGCGATCGAACACATGCGTATTTTATGATCGGGGCCGGAAGATCACCTTGACCCCAACCCAGCCCAAGGATTCATCCAAGGGCAAGGTTGACTCGCCCGTCAGTGCTGGTTCCTCCAGGCCCCTGCACCTTCTGAGGATGCATGACTTCATGAGAGAGGGCTTAGACTCGGGGATCGTATTTGTTGTAGCGGCTACCTTGGCCCCGGACACTCCTAGTGGAGGTGTCGTTCCTACTGATCCTGATTTACAACGACTATTGAGAGACTTTACGGACATTACGCCCGAGGAGCTCCCCGACGAGCTACCCCCTCTGAGGGATATCCAGCACGCGATCGACCTTGTGCCGGGGGCATCTTTGCCCAATCTCCCACACTACCGTATGAGCCCAACCGAGCATACCGAGCTAAAACGGCAGGTTGATGATTTACTTAGGAAGGGCTTCGTACGCGAGAGCTTGAGTCCGTGCGCGGTCCCAGCCCTTCTCACCCCGAAGAAGGACGGGAGCTGGCGCATGTGCGTTGACAGTAGAGCCATCAATAAGATCACAGTGAAGTACCGTTTTCCGATTCCCCGCCTTGACGACTTACTTGACGCTATGGCTGGTGCCCGTATTTTCACGAAAATTGACCTTAGGAGCGGATACCACCAGATTAGGGTCCGTGAGGGGGATGAATGGAAGACGGCCTTCAAGACGAAGGATGGCCTATTTGAGTGGTTGGTGATGCCTTTCGGATTGTCGAATGCCCCTAGCACGTTCATGCGGGTGATGACTCAGATCTTGCGGCCCTACATGGGCAAGTTCCTAGTTGTGTACTTCGACGATATTCTTATCTATAGCCAGGAGCGCATTGACCACCTACACCACGTTCGATTGGTGTTCGATACCCTCAGGAAGGAGCATTTATTTATCAATATGAAGAAGTGTGATTTTCTGGCTGAATCGGTTCACTTTCTTGGCTATATTATCTCGGCGTCGGGCATCTCCGTGGACCCCGACAAGGTGAGAGCGATCCGTGAGTGGCCTGTCCCCACGACCATCCACGAGGCCAGGAGTTTCCATGGACCTGCCACCTTCTACAGGAGGTTTGTCCGAGGTTTTAGCGCACTTATGGCCCCTTTTACGAGCTGCCTTCGTAAGGGAGACTTCGTGTGGACCACGGCCGCCACTAAGGCCTTCGAGGAGATCAAGGACCGTTTAGCCTCCGCCCCTGTCCTTAGATTGCCAGATTTTAGCCTAGCCTTCGAGGTAACGTGTGATGCTTCAGGCCTAGGGATCGGTGAAGTACTTAGCCAGGAGGGCCATCCCATTGCATATTTCAGCGAGAAGCTGAACGAGGCCCGCCAGCGGTATTCCACGTATGACCGTGAATTTTATGCGATTGTCCAGACCTTGCGGTATTGGCGGCACTATCTCCTGCACAAGGAGTTTGTGTTGTACTCTGATCATCAGGCTTTACGATATCTTGAGTCCCAGTCAAAGCTTAGTCATAGGCACGCCAAGTGGGTAGAGTTTCTGCAGAGCTATCACTACGTTATTAAACACCGCGCGGGTGTTGAAAACAAGCCGGCTGATGCCTTGAGTCGCCGGATTAGCCTCCTGCAGGCGATGAGCACACATGTCACTGGTTTTGAGCGTCTCGTTGTTGAGTATGCCGAATGTTCGGATTTTGGAGATATCTATAGTTCCCTCATCCGGAATCCTCCAGACACTATTGATGGGTTTACGGTTTCCGAGGGATACCTGTTCTTCGGCGCCCGACTCTGCATTCCCTCCACTTCTCTCCGTGACTTCTTGATCTGGGAGATGCATGCGGGAGGCGCCGCCGGACACTTCGGGCGAGACAAGACTATCGCCTTGGTTGAGGATCGTTTCTATTGGCCCTCGCTGAAAGGGGACGTAGCGCGTGTGATTAGGCATTGTAGGACGTGCCAGACGGCGAAAGGATCTCGCCAACCCAGCGGCCTGTATTCCCCGTTGCCGATCCCTCACAAACCCTGGGTTGACGTCAGCATGGACTTTGTTCTTGGGTTGCCCCGCACGCCCAAGAAACATGATTCCATTTATGTTGTCGTGGATCGCTTTTCGAAGATAGCCCACTTCATCCCATGTCGCAAGACGGCCGATGCCTCCTTGGTGGCCACCCTATTCTTTAGAGAGGTCTTCAGGTATCACGGATTACCTTCCTCTATAGTGTCTGATCGTGACGTCCGGTTCATGAGCTATTTCTGGAAGACACTATGGATGAAGACGGGCACCACCCTCAAGTTCTCCACCGCCTACCACCCACAGACGGATGGACAGACTGAGGTGGTCAATAGGAGTTTGGGCTCCCTCTTACGCTGCCTTGTCGGTGAGCATGTGTGTACTTGGGACTCGGTGTTGCCCCTAGCAGAGTTCGCGTATAATAGCTCGGTGAATAGGACTACTGGCCTTAGCCCATTCCACATCCTGTTAGGGTACGAACCCAGGAAGCCGGTTGATTTAATTCCCCTCCCACTTGAGTCCCGCCCTAGTGAGTCGGCTGAGTCATTTATCCAGCACATGCATGAGCTTCACGAATCCATCCGGAAAAAAATCGCAACAAGTAATGATAATTATAAAGCCTATGCGGATGTCCACAGGAGGGAAAGGAGTTTTGAGATTGGCACACAGGTTTTGGTTCGTCTTCGCGCGGAGAGGTTCCCCTCTGGAACTGCAAAGAAACTAAATGCTAGGCGGATGAGCCCTTATACGGTGGTACAAAAGATAGGACCAAATGCTTATGAGATTGATATTCCAAGGCACATGGGGATCAGCAGAGTATTCAATGTAGAAGACTTGACTCCATACTACGAGGAGCAAACTTATGTGGATCCTTTCGAACCCCTCCCCGCGGAGCCACCCTTCGAGCCACCACTTTCCCCGTTGTCACCTTCACCCCCTCAGTCCTTGCCCACAGCGTCACCGCCTGGGGATCTCGCACCACCGTCGGCTGTTCCACCGGAGAGTTCATTAGAGAGTGAGCCACTGCCCGCAGAGACTACTACGGGCCTGGAGGCCATTGAGGGCATCCTAGCCCATGATTACATGACAGCAGCAGACCCGAGCACCTTGCGCTACCTGGTCCACTGGAGGGACCGCCCCAGCTTTGATGACACTTGGATCGCCCCTGCAGAGCTTGAGAGACTTGCCCCCGAGCTACGCTAGGAGTATGATCGTCTCCATTCCTCGGAGATGAATGCTTCTAAGCCGGGGGGAGTTGATGGAGATCGACGTCGACATTGGCCCACGCACGTGTATTCCCGCCGAAAGCGGGCGTGATTTTATGATCCGGCACTTTGAGGGCCCTTCCGGACGATCCGAGCCCGCGGATGTGTCCGGAAGGTCGACGCGAGTATTTTTCGTATTTCGTTTTCTTTTATTCGGACATGTATTGACATTACTTGGGCACCCGAAAGATTGGGCGATCTGAGCCATCGATTCCGGATGCCCTAGCTTCTTTTTCTATTTATAGGAGCCAAGAGGAAAGATTAGGGCACCGAGTGATTGAGTGATTCTTCAACCGGTCGGTTGGTGCGACGCCAACACCCCCCAGGTGCGACGCCTAGGGTTCCCGCTGCCGTTCGTCCCTTCCTCGCCTCCGACGGTGCGCCCCCAACCTTCCAGCCTCCCGTCGAGTGCTACCCAGCCCCTCAGCCATCCCGTCGAGCTTCCCCCAGTCCGCCAGCAACCCGCCGTCCGACCCCCCAGCCCTCCAGCAACCCGTCGGCCAGCTTCCCTCCTTCCAGCAGCCTCGCCGTCCAACTCCCAGCCCCCAGCAGCCTCGACAACCACCCTCCAGGCCCCCCTACTCCCCGACAGCCATCCTCCAACCCTCCGTCACCTCCGACGGCCTTCCTCCAGCCTTGCCCCTTTCCCGTCAGACCACTCCCAGCCCGGTCTCCGCCCAAATCAGCCCCTTCCCAGTTCCCCGCAGCCCGTGAGCCCGCAGTATTCCCCCACGGTTGGCCTCCACCGACCCGGATCCATTCCTCTCCATATTTGGTGCCCTCCTTCGTCCGATTGGCTCTACGTAAGGTTGTAAGTTGTATTTTGGATTTGAGTTTCAACATGATTTACTTTGCTTAGATTTCTGTGTTACGTTTATCAATTGAGTGATGCTTGGATTACTTGATTTTGTGCTAACTTGCAGGGCTAATCCGTTTTAATTTAAATCTTTGCGCTCCCGATTCGTAACCACGCCTAGGTGCTTTTCCCTTTGCCACTACCTCTTGGTGGATCTCTGCATGAGCTTAAAGTTATTTATTTAATCTACGCTAATAACTGTTTGGACCTTGTGAAGCTCGCGCTGTGTTGGGTTGTCCACATCGCAAAACCCCGTAGTGCGTCTAGTTTTCCACGACCCCAGCCTGCCCCTACATCAGAACCTCTTCTACCCGCACCGGCGGCTGCGGCTGGGCAGGGCCTCTCGCCCCACTAACTTCCAAGAACTCGGGGCAGGTAGCCGAGGCGTGCCCCTCCACCTGGTGGAAGTCACAGTACAGCAATGCTCTTTCTCCCCTCTTTCGGCGGGCTGGGCGTTCTCTCCTGTTACCTCTTCCTCCTCCTATCGCCAAGGATTGCTGCGGCGGGGGCAAGAGCTGCCTTGGGGTCTGCCTCTGGAAGTTGGACCTCCCTTGGCCCCCGTGGAAGTTCCCCCCTCCTTGGATGAGAGCTCTTCCTGGACCTTGGGCAGGTCCTCCCTGCTGCCTCTAGCCTGGTTCCGGACCCTCCTGTCCTTGGAACCCCTGAGCTCTCTGCTCCACTCTCCTTCTTCCTTCCTGATGCCTTGAGCCACTCTGCTCCTTTGACTCCACCTCCGTCAACTTTTCCAACCTCTTAACAAATGCCGGGTTGGCTGCCTCCATGACAATCTCCTTTGCCGCCCTTTCCATCAGCTCCTCGAAGGAAAGGGGGGCCTTCCGGGTCAAGCTCATCTTGAAGAAGCCCTCCCTCAGCCCAACGGTGAAAGCCATCTGGAGAGCATACCCTGACATCTCCTGGACCTCCAGGATCTCTTCTTGGAACCTGTCAACGTAACGGGCCAGCGACTCCTCGCCCCCCTGCCTTATCAGGAAGATGGACTCAGGACTCCTCTTCCATTTCTTGGAGGTGGAGAAGCGAAGCTGAAAGCTCCGGCTCAAGTCCTCGAACCCATAGATCGACCTTAGAGGGAGTTGATGAAACCAGTCCCTTGCCTTCTCCTTCAATGTGATCGCAAAGAGGCGACACTTGAAGGCATCCGTCATTGGCCTGATGGAGACGACATCCTCGAATCACTGCAGGTGCTGGACGGGGTCATCCTTCCCTGTGTAGTAAGCCATGTCCGGCATTCTGAACCCCTCGGGAACGGGAGCTGAGATGATTAGCTCGCTGAAGGGTGACCCCCTAAGGGGTGGTCTCGCCTGGTCCACTCGCGCCACCTGCTCGCCTGGAAGGGTGACACTTGCCGGGCTGGAGAACAACTCCCGGCCGGTGAGGTCTCGCTCGACCCCATCTCCCATCCTCTCCTTCCCTGGCCTTCTTCCTGGTGCACTTCCTTCTACCCCTGCTGGGGTCATCTCGCCTAGGCCCCTGGGAGTCGACTCGTCGAGAGGGGGAGCTAACTCCTGGGGGGTCGGAGTGGAGCTTCCACCCTGAGGAGCAATGCTTCGCAGCATCTCCATGATGCCTTGGATGGAGGCCATGAACTCTTGCCTCCCAACAAAGGCTCCTGGGCTGGGGAGCTCGCCGAGATCATCACTACCTCCCTGACCTCCAGTCATGACACTCTCCCGAGATCTTCTGTGCTAGCCACTTTCCACGCTCACCGCACCAAAATGTTGAAACCAAAAACTTGGTCCCTGTGGAGTTCGGGGTCCCTAGAAAGGGGTGACCTCACACCTACTACACCCGGAGGAACGTCACAGACCAAAGATCAAGAAGCTAGAAACAGATCCTCGGCTCTAGCGCGGAGGTCCCACCTCACACCCGGAAGACTACCTGAGCACTTCCCCTCCCTAGCCAATGCTCGAGCTAGGGTGCCTTGGAAGAGCTCTCTCTACTCTACCAAGAAGAAGCTAAGGGAGGAGGAAGCAAGCCAAAGTCCTCTCCAAAGGCACCCAAGGGGGTCTATTTATAGTTTTCCAAATCCTATGGGCCAAAATGCCCGAAATGCCCTTAGGGCCAATAGGAAACAACCACACCGGGGGGTAAAGAGGTAACTCCCCCCGAGGGCAAAACAGTAAAAGCAAGGTCCACATGGGTCTAGGGGGCGGAGGGCGAACTCTCCCCGGACTAGCCTCCTGGGGCGAGAAGGCTGGCCGCCCGGTCTCGCCCCGCGGGCTCGCCGCCTGGGGCGAGAGGGCTGGCGGCCCCGTCTCGCCCCGCGGGCTCGCCGCCTGGGGCGAGAGGGACGGCGGCCCCGTCTCGCCCCGCGGGCTCGCCGCCTGGGGCGAGAGGGCCGGCTGCCCCGTCTCGCCCCGCGGGGCTCGCCGCCTGGGGCGAGAGGGCTGGCCGCCCGGTCTCGCCCCGCGGGCTCGCCGCCTGGGGCGAGAGGGCTGGCTGCCCCGTCTCGCCCCGCGGGCTCGCCGCCTGGGGCGAGTGGGCTGGCCGCCCGGTCTCGCCCCGTGGGCTCGCCGCCTGGGGCGAGAGGGCTGGCCGCCCGGTCTCGCCCCGCGGGCTCGCCGCCTGGGGCGAGAGGGATGGCCGCTCGGTCTCTCTCGCCTGGCCGCTCGGTCTCGCCCCTGCCCAAGGCCAGGGTGTCGGGGGCGGGATCCTGGTCTCCAGCCAGTCCAGCCATCCTACCTCGCACCTAGCAAGTCAGGGGGGTGCCGGTCATCTTGCCGCACCCGCCCCCCAACAAAGGAGCCATTGAGGGAGGCCAATTTTTCCTCCCCTACTAGTATGTTTCCAAGCTAGAGCCAAAATTAGCCACCGAGAGTGCAAAATCTCAAAAAACTTTAAAACGCGCTTGCCTTGTTTGGGGCCCACTCTTCGCGAATACGGGTTGTACATAAGTAAATTGGTGATATATCAAGGATCCATCCATGTTAATGAGATGCACACATCCATCTTATTTTGTTTGTGTGAACATTCTGAAGTCTATAATCAGTTGTGGATGCATAAATTCTTCTATGTATGGGCGATATACAAAATTATTCAAATAAAAAATAAAACGACAAATATAGCAAAAATATATCTACATTTTATTAATGTCATATAATTTTTTACAATAGTTGATAATTTTTCACACTCATTTTTTTAATTAATTGCCATAATACTTTAAATAATTATTGCTTGACACCAGTTGATTATTCAATTTTCTCTATTATTATGAATTTACAAAAATATTGAGCTTTTAAGTCATATAATGAAAATTGTCAATGTTTATTATTATTATTCACCATTATACTTTAAATAATATTTACTTAACAATAATTGACTATTCATATTTCTCTATTTTTTATAAATCAAAAAAAAAATGTTGAACTTTTAAGGCATATATAATTTGAAATAATTAAAATAAGAAAAATGTAAAAATATTAATAAATCTTACTATATCTATGTTTTTAAATAAATGTTTCATGCATATAAATTAATCCCATGACCATTGACCACAAGATTAAATGCCACACATTCTAACATCTTAGCTAAGACAGTGATATCTGTTTGATTTTATTTATAATCAATTATATTCAGTATATAAACCTGCTTTCTATTATTGAAAAAAAACATTTTAAAAATCCAATGTGATTGGTCACCCACACTAGGCTCAATGTGGGTCCGCCCCTGCCCATGACATCATTCCACCTTTACGCAATTGTCAAAATGGTTTTCTTTGCCGCAATTTAGTTCATAGGATGTTGCACAATCTACAAATATTGGTAACATCATTTATTCTCTTAGGTGTCATATATTGTTGGAGGTGCTGTTAGGTGGAGAAGATATCTTGATCATCTTGTCATGTCTCTTTGTAACGAGGATAAGACATTTCGAGACATGCAACCACTCCTGCTGCAGGTGAAGCTCGTCACTAATTAGCTGACTGTAGGAAAATGTCTGTTCCATGTTTTTTTATATTTAATCCGATATTTCCTTTTTTATCGCTTACACAATACTTTCTTCTAAGTTTAGATTCTTCGCATTGGTATATTCGAGATAATCAAGCTAGGGATGCCACCTTATGCTGTTGTTGATGAGGTAAGTTTTTTTGTGGTCAATATTTCTAGTATAACATTTATACAACTGTAAGAAAAGAATTTGTTCTTTACCAATAATTTTTATTGTCATGACAATTGAACGAGAGATCTCGTTGATGTGAAGATTAAAGATGGAGAAAATATTGGGAGGATGTGTGGATGTTGCCGTGTTAATTAACTCAACATCCCTAGCCATTATATTCGACATTCCGAGTCAATGTACTGACACCCGAGCTATGCGGGCACTTGACTACTCATTTACTCAGCAGTCTGAACAAGTAGTCTGTGATTAAAAAAATAAACTATTGTCAATAAATTATTTAACTCAATAACGTAAGGAAGAGCGGGCTCAACACACCTTAATCAATACCGAGCCTTTCCGAGGAGAGTGTATCCATGGACTTTAGTGGCATCTTCCAATAACTTGGTATGGCTATAATTATGTCTATGTGATACTATATAGATTCTCCATGATGATTATTCCGATTACTTGCGAACAAACCATAACTAGAGAAAAAGCAACCTGACTATTCATCAACAATGTGCGATTCACTTTGGATGCCCTAAGTTGATCATTTCAGATTGCGACTTTCAAGTTCTCAGTTACTTGTTGAAGATGTTGCGGTCACTGATCACACAACACTAACCATTAGTATGTCTTTCCATTGCAAATGATGGACATACCGTGCTATGGTCCTAAGGGGGTTTCATCTTGCATCATCCAATTTGAATTCAATCGTGCAATCCACAGATGTTCCTGCAAGATACCGTTTAAAGTATGCCTTGGATTTCTTTCGTAGTCTCCTCTTGACTCTGAGTTTACCCATGGGGACTGGAACTTGATTGAGCAATAAGATACTATGTGCAAATCCACATATTGATTGAACGAATTTGATGGTACACAAGGAGGTAGAGAAGCATTTGAGAAAGACTTGAGCCGAGTTATAGGGCTTATCACGATCAACATCGAGTCAAATGGAAGTACAAAGTCGATGACTTAGTCTGACCTCATATTAGTAAGAAACGAATTATAGGTGAAGTGAGAAAAATGAAACCGATTCGATATGCACCATTCAAAATTCTTAAACAAGTCGGCAACAACGCCAATTAACTATGTTTCTCTGCCTACATGGAGATCTGTTCAGTTGTTAATGACTAGGCTAATGAAGGCAGTCAATGCATAAGTAAATGAAGATGTGATCTTCTCCTAGGCTTCCTCTATAATTGGTTTTAATTATCATTTTTATATTTTAACAATATTATCTGTAAATGTGAGATTTGCTCACCAAATCGTGATGACTTCGTAATCCGTTGCTAGCTTTTCTTATTAAGATGACTGAACTCGAAGTAGTTGAGTTTTACGAAGGGTTACCCCAAACGACATTTGAGGGTCCGCTAATACCGTGCTTTACATTTATGTACGACTCAGAGAGAGAAAGAGAAGAGAGAGTTCTTCAAATAATTCATAATCCACATCATCACTCAGAAATTTTCATTTGCTTTCCATCTGCAGCTCTGCATCCTTGAGCCACTAGAATTTTTGAATATAAAACTTTAAAAGGATGGGTTCGAGCTATTACTTGAAGTTATGCTATAATTAAAGTTTAGTGATGCCATACTTTTTTTTGGTCCTAGTGATGACATACTTTAAACATAGAATATTTTATTGAGCGTTTTTACCTGAGTTCAATTTCCTATTTTTTTTAATCTTCCATTTACACGTGGCATAAATAAAGTGCTATTGACCTGTCATTTTTTTCATGCATTGGATTTGGATTTTAAGGAACTTTCAAAACAATTTATTTTGCATTGGATTTGGATTTGAATGTTTATTTATCTGTTACTGTTGCATTTTATATAACAGCACAAGAAACAGATTTTTTTTCATGATGATATTCTTTGTTTCTTTGTTTTCCTTCTTCATTGTAGTTGCCTCAGCCTTATTTATGCTTCACATTTATAGGACTTCAGTAAGATCAGTGATCAACCACATTACTAAGTTTTATTTTCATATAATATTATTTTTTGAAACCGCAGAACGTTAGACTCGCTAAGGTTTCTCTCAGACCTGGTGCAGGGAACATGGTAAATGGAATTTTGCGGAAGCTGGCCCTGCTCAAGGTAGCATGCTCCAAAATAAGGTTTTGTTGATCATTTTTCAAATTTCATGGTATGAATCTATTTATACATTTTTTCGGTTCAGGAAAAGGACTTTCTGCCCCTACCAAAAGTAGAAGGTGACGAACGAGCACAAGCACGTGCTCTCGCTATCATTCACTCTCATCCTGTTGTAAGTTTATAATTGCAGATGGTTCTTTTTCCATATGAAATTTGCTAGGACTGTTTCTAGTCATTCAGAATGTGGTGAGCAGATGTCAAGCGTGCAAATTCTATGCATTCTGTTAAATAGTGGATGGTGAGGAGGTGGACAAAATCTCTTGGGCAGGAGGAAACAGTGAAACTAATGAATTGGAACAACACTGATCCAAGCTTCTGCCTTAGGTTTATACATACTGTTTTTTATTTATTTTAATATAGTCGTAAACGCCATTGCTGATTGATGGTATCTACTTCTGATGCTAGGGTTAACCCTCAGAAAGGTTATACAAGATCTGATCTTGTGAAGATGCTGAATGATAAGCAGGTAGTTGTCATTATCCAATGCATGAAATCTTGTAACAAATTATCAATAGCTGAAAGGGAGGGTTTTCTTCCGAGGGGCTTATATTAGAATTTTTAATCTTCACTGTTATTATGAGAATAATGCCCCTACCGTATATGATGATGCCAAATCCTTGCAGACAGCATACATTGGAAATGAAACTAAAACAAAATTATTTTTGTTGCCAAATTCTTGTAAACGATAGACATGGGATGAAGCTAATTCATTTATAATTAAAGGTTACAAGTTAAAGTATCTTTTTATAAAAAAATCTAATTTATTAGCCATATTATTTTATTTTATTTGATATTTTATTAATCTAACAATAATAATACATGAGAGATAAAATTAAATGATTAAAAATATAGGAGGAGAAAATAAATAAAATAGATGGAATAGAAAAGAAATTAGCAGGAGCATTGCCCTACACATAGTGCTCTGCGACAACAGTAACCTCGGCCGTCGTATTGTCCTGCGATGGAAAATAACTTTGCGTGAGGGTCATTGAGCGACGTCTAGGGGTAATGCTGCCTCTGCACTGTACATCGTGGGCATCTTGCTCTTTTACTAGTAAATAATAATTAATTCTAATCATGTACATAATAATTAATCCTAATCATGCATCCGCACTTTAGTCATGCCATCGTAATTGATCACTGCCGGATCCTGATTCTTTTTGGCTTTCTTGTATTAGTACTTTATTTGTGATTGGTCCAGGTCTAAATCCCACAGCCTTCTATTTTTGTAGTTGTATTGTCAAGTTGAATGATGAAGGGGAGCCTTGGCACAACCATGGAGGTGTTGCGGTGTGACCTGGAAGCAGCCTCTTGCAAAAATGCAGGACAAGGTTTGCCTACATTTCACCCTTGTGGTGGGACCCTTCCCCGGACACTCGTTGCGCGGGTATGCTCTGTGCACCGGGCTGCCCTTTTAACTGTCAAGTTGAATGATCATTCAGTGCCAAACTTAGCTTTTCTGGGCCAACCTACTGTTTTCGTTCGGCCTGCATAAAACACCTAGGCTTGAGGAGTTTTCGGCTTTGAGCTTCACCCATATACTGGGCTACATGTTTTGGTTTTGCTTAGTGACTCGATGGTTGCCCAGTAATACAGCAGCTTCATAGCACAAATTTCGGCATAACTTTTCCTGAAGTACTCTGCATAAAAGTCATACTTCAGCTGATATACCTCTACCTCCCTTCTATTACTATTAACTATTAAGTAGATAATTTTTCCTTTCTATTAGAACATAAAGTATATGAGAAAGGACTAGGTTTTTTTCAGTCCTTCAATGAGTACCTATCCCAAATTTTGATGCAATATGCCAGCACATCATGTCGATACTCGATACAGCTTTTTCGTTTCTAATTTTATGAGTGGACTAGTTTTACGTTAAATTCATTTGGATTTTAGAACTTGAACTTCATCTTTGGGTTAATGCGTAGGGTGTGTTTCTTTTAGAATGTTGTTGAAATATGCAGGTTGACTCTACTCCCAGTGATATTTGATAACTAAGATTATATATTTTAAGTGCAGGTTCCTCATGAGGTTTCTATTTATTTGGATGACTTTGTTCGCTTATCAACTGGATTGCAGGTTTGTAAAGCAAGCAATCGTGTTCTTAACATATTGTTATTCAGTTTAATTAATACTTGATGTATACATTCAGAATGACTGTGGTTCTAAGTATTTTCATTTCTGCTGAATTTGTACTTTTAGAACAAATATTTATTGTCATGTGCTGCACAAAGGCGTTAATATTTTTTCCATACATCAAAATATTGTCTTTTGAATTTGTTTTATAACTGTGTTTTCAGGACATTACAAAGCATGATCAACGGTTACTATATTTCTGATGCCAGTCTTTACTACAATTTCATGCTTCCTTCAAGATATTAAATAGTTCAAGAATTTATTTTAAACCTTAAAAGGGAATTAAATTTCCTGAAACTTTCCTATGGATGTAGAAAGGGATGGGCACTTTTGTTTTGGGCCTAAGCCCATAGGGACCCAATGGAGTAAAAAATGGTGCGGCGGTGGTGGTGGGTTGCATGAGTTTGAAATGTTTTGTGCAGTTCAAAAAATTATTTTATACCTTAAAGGAGAACTAATTCTCCTAAAACTCTCCTGTGGATGTAAAAAGGGATGCACACCTTTCTCTTGGGCCTAAATCTACAGAGACTGAATGGGATAAAAGTTCTTTAGGCAGTTTGTATTTTTGAGGTATTAGGAGGGAATTTAGCTAATACATGGGCCTCATGAATTTTTACCTATGTTTTTTCATTGATTATCAATCTAACATCAATCCTTGATTCTTAAGGGAAAAGAGTCAAAAGACAATCGTCGTGGTATTAAGCTTAATGGTTAAGCAAGAAAGTTGTGATTTAGTTACGAAAGGATTGGACGATGGCTATGTAACGGCCCCCTTACGCCTTACGGCTACCGCTACAATTTAGCATAGGCATTCTACATCGAGCAAGGTAAGAACATACAAAGTACAACAATATATGATAAAGTACGAGGAGTAAAATGTCATAACAAAATAAAACCATTACATTTCATTAAAGTTAACAGGTAGCCCTCTACATACATGATAAGGGCTTACCAACACTGTACATACAACCGGTAGCCCTATACATACATCAAAAAGGGCTTGCCTATACATATCAACATGATTGAGTAAAAACATATGACTAACATGTACAGACATATGCGTCAAATGTAGAACTACATACACTACATAAAGTAAAACTAAAACTTCTTATGAGGACACTCTGGGTCACTGCACCTCGACCTGTGATCATTCAGGACGCCAAACACTGCTGTTGGAACTTCAATCCATAGACGATACCTCTTCTCCTGGCGAGGAGTACATGGACGACGCTGACTACTGGTGGCTGGAACCGCCTCTTCCTTGACCTATTTGGTTTTATTTTCTAATTAGTCAAAGGACTATATGAATTCTTACTTTGTCTCCTATGATCAATTCTTTTAATAGTAGAAATTCTTATTGTCTTGCATAAATCTTTCCTTCCTTTTGTACGTAGTCCTATAACAAGTTATTCCTCTTATTCATATTCCATCTTTTGACTTACGTTTGCCTTAATTCACTTTCAAGCATAGGCCATATGAAGTGTAAATTAATGTTTCATGAATACATTACGTGTCTTTGTCTCACACGTTTATGAAGTAATATTATTCCTGTGCCCTTGTCTCGCACGTACATATTACTATTCGTGCCCTTAACTCGCACGAATTATATTCATGTCGGAAGATTATTATCCCCATCTCCCGATTTGGGTTAACTCATTATATAGCCCATTGAATTAAGGTGTTATTTCTGCTCTTATTTCTACAATTTTCTTGGAGGGTTACTCATGTGTTTGTCCTTCTTTGCTTACCTTAAGTACTTGTCTTTGTTTAATTCATTATTTCGATTTGACACATTAGCGAATTGTCATTTTATTCATTTTTTGTTCTACCATAATATACAAGAACAACGTGAGTTATATGGAAAGCAAAATAACTTGCAAATAATAGGAAGTAAGAACTCACCCCTACTTTCGCCTTGCCTTTTTCCTTGCGCGGTTCATCTCCCCCTACTTTCTCTTTGTCCTTCTCCCTGTGTGGCTCATTTCCTTTTTCTCTACCTTGAGAATTCATGGCCCAAGTAAAATACCATTATGAGTTGATCAATTGGTAATTTCTACGGTGCAAACATAATGGTTGCCCTTATGTCATGCTTTAAATAAATAGGGAAGCATATTAGGGTTCATGAAACGGAGCTTTGACCTCAATCATGCATTATTGTTGGCTTCCCTAACATGAATGCAAAGTGTTTTTGCCATAATTTCATATTAAACCAAGAATTCAACCGAATTAACCCTTTAGAGGAACTAGATAATTGAATTATGCTGTACATAATATTTCTCCATCTAGAGTTTTCAAAATTTTGCAAGAACATGACAACTTAAGGTCTAAAAATTATCTGAAACTCAAGAGGAGAAATATTACATGAACAAAAGAAGTTTAGCTTAACTTATAAATTTCAACCCTAACAAACGGAGTCTCCAATTCAAACAAAACTCAAGAGGAGTTGAGAGGAAGAGATTACCTTGCTCTAGGAAGAAAAATCACAGAAATCGGAGGAGATTTGGAGCGGCTGGAGCAAGCGGCGCCGAGCGGCTCTTCCGCGGTTTCCGTCGGGCGTAACAGGAAGAAATGGGCTTTGTGCACTGGTTTTCTCCCTTTCTCACGCGAGGAATGCTTCTGTTTAAGTGCCACGCACATTATTAAGTAACGTGAGTCATACCTGAACCGACCCAACCCACAATAACCGGAAAATGCTCACTTCCTCTAGCCGATCAATATTAATATATTGGTCCGGTCCAGCTTCTATTTCAGCCTAACTTTATTATTGTTGCAGCATCAACACATTAGCAATAAACACAAAAAAGTTACACATGTAATAATTTACGCGACGTCACAGGCTATATGTTGATACAAGTAACAGCAAGGCCCAACAAATATGTAAATTCATACATGAATGGATACACATCAGGCTGGTCGTTTGATCCCACTTAAGAAAGAAGTAGGAATTTTTATTTATAAGAACATGCAAACACCTTTTTATATGCCTTCATAAAAGAACCCAATATAAATTCATCCAACTTTCTTAAAATTCTCCATCCACTTCGATGTATTTCCATTTCTTTGTAAATTTTGCTTATGCGTTTTTATCTGTGTTTGTAGTTTCACTATGGTGGGATAAATGGTTTGAGTGTTGTTGTTGTTGTATGTAGTTTCACTAATATGTTTTGCTTGGTTTTCTTTCATTTTGTCTTGCATTCAGGCCATTATTCAGGCAGGTCTGCTGAAAGAAGGTCTATGCTCAGTTCAGGATGAGAGTGCAGGTCAGATGCACTGAGATGCTTTCTAGCAGCAGCCTTTGTTTGGCACAATACCCCTTGTGTAATTTGAATTGTTTCTTTGAAGTTTAAGATTTTAATAGAAATGTTAGTTTACCATGGACAATAAAATTACAAAAGACCATTTGATTCTTATTGTTTCATTATTTTTTGTACAACAATATCCAAAATACACAAAAAGTGCTTCAGAGTATTGTGCGATATTATGCTTATATTTATATTTATGATGATAGAACCTATGCATCCAACCTAAAACCAATTTGTTACAAACATAGAATCATGATCTATATTAATTACACAAGGCTATACAGAGACATGCTCAGGAGGATTGATCATGCTCATTTGATCAATTTAGGTCATCCACAACCTTTGAATCGTCAGATTGACGATTAACGATTGGAAGCAACCATCCCTTTTGTCCCATTTTTCATATATTCATTTATTTTATATATTTTCAGAGTAGTATTTTGCGATTTAGCTTAAGTTATCTGATCGAATGAATGAGCCTGTAAGATGATTTAACCTAAATCCACTCTTCTATTTAAATTCTACTAGCAATCAAATACAAGGCATCGAGAATGTGGTTATTGCAAAATCCGCCCGGCCCTCTACTGTACGTGAAGCCTGGACCATGGTATTGACGCCGTAAACTGCCGCCCCTCCCCTTCTGGTGGTGATGCTTGGTATCGCCGCCGCTGATTTCCGCACTTAATGGAATCACGCAGTCATTATATCCAGTGACCCTCGACTCCACTCGATAGGCTCTCCTCCGCTTGGATCCACCCGATAACTCCTCTGCAACACGGTTCCCGACAAATCCCCTTTCACCGACCCTCCACAGCCGGGCTACTCCTACAAGGCTTCCCCTGCCCTTCCTCTTAACTGCACAACCCCGATGAGCTCTTCGACCACCTCTTCTGACCTCATCCCGCCACCACTACCTCAACTAAACCCTACAACCTTCCCTTCCATTCAGAGCCACCTCCCCACCGAGCCTTCTAAAACCCCATAAAATCTGCAAACCCCAAAATCCATAAACCGTAAAATCCTTATTCGTAATCTCCCGCTTACCCGCATGTTTGATCCAAAGTAACGCGACACGACCTCCCTAGTCCACCTACTACATCCTCCCTGCATCAGATCCAACTATTCGATGAGTCTTAACCTTTAGTTTCATTTTCTTGCACTGCTTGAATGCAACTTTTATTTCTAGTAATATTTGACTTCAATTAATTTTGATTTATCTATTTTATTTGATTTCAAATCTTATTCATTCCGTGACTTAATTTTTGTGCACTTTCAATAGTTTGCACTTGCAATTTTTTCAATCAATTGCGACGCATGCGCACGATCTTAAAATTTTGTCATTATTTAATTTAACTATGCTTCGGAATTGTCTCTGCATGGTTACATCATTTGCATCACATTAAAGCTAGAATTTGTCTAGAGCATCATGGTCATTAAACTGCGTACATGCATTCACACAATCATGAGTCGTCTCACTGTGTCGTTGACATTGTTCTCGTGATAGCTTATTTTAATTTATGGTTAGGGCATCGCGTGTAGGAAACCTATAGATTTGTCTTGCTTCACATGCCCCCTCATATGTAGGGTCTTTGACCGCTAATACTTGATTATGAGTCTCCTGATGGTCAAGAGAAAGACAATGCTTGCACAATGTCTGTCCAATAAAATTCAGCAATGGGAGCCATAAATGACCTCTTAAAACAACCATACACTGATACCCACAAGTCCTATAGCAAGGAGATGCTTACCATAAGTGTTGAAACCGAAATCTCGGTCTCCTGTGGAGTTCGCCCTCGGGGAAGGGGTGATCGCGCGCCTACTTCACTCCTGCAAGCAAAACAACAAAAGAGACAAGGGAAGAACCGACCCAAGGGCTCGACGGGGAGGACCGACCACACACCCGGAAGATCTGAGAGCGCTTCCCCTCCTTAGCCAAAGGCCGAGCTAAGGTACCCTCAGAAAGCACTTGAAAACTGGAGCAAGAGAGCACATGAAACATACCTTCTGGGGTACCCCTTGGGTCCTATTTATAGTTTTCAGAATCTGAACTGCCAATAACCAAACTAAACTGACCTGAAGTTACCAGAAAACCCTTGGCTGGGTCTGCCAACAGTCAAACTCCGCTGTTTTGAAGAGCTACAGGCAGACCAGCGGGGGCAAAACAGTAAAAAGTACCTCATATATCTGGGCGAGCTGGGGAGCCTGGCCACCTCGGCAGATCCTGCTCGCCTACTGGTGCCGAGCTCCGTTGCGAGAGCGCGAGCTGGGACGGCGAGCTCGCCCATCCGTCGGTCTCCATTAGTCGACCTCAGCTCGACGATTCTTGGACTAGCTCGGCGAATGCCGAGCTCGCGGTCGACGAATGCCGATCTCCCGTTCGACGAATGCCGAGCTCGGGCTCGGCTTCTCTACTGCCGAGCTCGCCCACTAGTTTCAGCCCGATCGGTCTGGTTCCTGGCGACCTTATTCGCCGGACACGGGGTTGTACATAATCCCCGCTCTTTTTGAGCTTGACAAAGCTCGGAAAGAAACATCCAACCCCAAGTGTTCGGCGAGCGCGGGGTGGACTGGAGGGAATCTTCGGGTGGGGTCCACCTGCGGTTATATATATGCACCTGCGTACCTGCCTGACTCTTGCCATTCCCTTTGCTCTGGCCCTGCCAAGATGCCGATCCCCAAGGAGATCCAAGAGCGCCTTGACCGAGCTCGCCAGGCCTCTGCATCTCGCGTAGCCGCTCTGACGGCGGTCCCAGCCACTGTGCCGCAGGGTGGCTCTGCCGAGCCTAGCTCCAAGAAGATGAAACCGTTCCCTCAGGCGGCCGAGCCCATCTACGACGACCTGAGGACCACCTTGGAGCACGGGACTGGCTCCTCCACTCTGCCTGCCTCTGAAAAGGGGAGGAATATTGTCGAGATCTGCGACGGCCCAGACAGCCGCCCTGATGGTATAGAAGACGCCGCGCCACGAGACGCTACCCCGCGAGCCAAGACCACTCTTGGGGACTCGCGGTTCATGACTCCAGAGAACCGCCACCGGGAGCCGTCCCCTCCCTTTGGGACCTTGGGGTTGAGCTCGCAGAGGCCGAGCTCGCCGGTGCACGCCCCTCTCCTCGGCAAGCTGTCGTGACCGCGGGGGCGGGTCTGGAAACCATCCCTACCCCGGGATTCGAGCTTCTCCCACCGGGGGCTCGCGGCCTAGGTCGCGGGAAGGATCTGAGGTTCATTCCTCCCCGCATCTCCTTCGAGCTGCCGAGCTCGTCAGGTTAACTTTGGTTGGATTCCTGCCTCATGTGCTTTTCCTGCATTCCTCTTTTTGCTGATGTTTGTCTCCACAGTTCCCCCCAGCCAATCCGCTGCCGAGGAATCTTCGCGGGCAGCCCACTACTCTCCCCTCCCTTCCCCAAGCTCGCTGGACTCTTACCTGGGCCCCGAAGTGGATCAAGGCGAGCTGACGAGGAGGGAGGTTAAGCTTCTCAAGAAGCTGGTGTGCGGGCTGCGCGAGGTGCAGTGGGTCAACGAGTCGTTACAACGCGACTACGCGCGCTTTGCTGACGAGGTGCGAAGCGGCCAGGCTGGCGAGACGACGTCCCCTTCCCGACTTCTGGATGAGATAGACGACGGCCTCTCGGTGGCGCAGAGGAATTCGGGGAGGATCCGCGAGCTGATTCGCGCGCGACAGTCTGGGGGCGGGGGGGGGGGTGCGAGGCCGGGGTAGATAAAGGGCGGCTCCTTTGCCGAGCCGACCGGTACTCGCCTCCTGGTGTTCCCCCTGCTCGCGCGCCCCGCTGTTTTATTCCGGCATTTGGTCTTTGTAATAAGTAACTTTAAAACATTCTTGGACGTGCGGTATTCAAATAATATATTGCTCTGTTTGACTTAGCCTTGGTTGGGACGCGCCGGAAGTCGGCGAGCTGGGGTGACGAGTTGGGGGTGGCGAGCTGGGGCGGCGAGCTGAGCCGATTGGACAGCCTGATCCCAGATTTCCTTTTCTATAAATAGCCCCCCCACCAACCCCCGTACTGCTGCTTTTATTGCTCTCTCTCTTTCTTTCTGCCCTTCTCTCCTTTTCTACTCGCGCCCCATCTTCTTTCGCGAGCATGGACAAGAACAACCCCGACGCTGATGGCCGCAGCAAGTGCGCCCAGCACTTCACCGATTACTGCTTCTTCGAGGGGCATACCAGCGAGGAGGAGCTCGCGGAGTTCGAGGCAGAACATGTGCCGCCGGGCTTCAAGGCGCGCCGGCCGAGGCAAGGGGAGGCCATCAATACCTTCTACGACGATGAGCTCGCCTTCCCCATCTCTCATTTTGAGGTGGGGTTGCGCCTCCCGCTCTGGCCGGAGATCCGGCAAATTTTGAAGTACTATGACGCGGTACCTGCGCAGCTAAACTCCAACGCCATCGCCACGATGGTGGCGTTCGCGAGCTACCTCCGGCGAGAGAGGATAGAGTTCAACCTGACAATGTTCAGGAAACTCTTCTCTTATAAGGCGACGCCGGATGGGGTCGCTTACTTCGGCGGCTCGCTGATCAAAGTCCGCGAGATCGCGAACAAGCACCATAACTAGATGACCAGGATCGCCTTTATCAAGGGCGATCTCGGCAACATCCCGTACTCGCTGCAGCAGAAAGGCGAGGAGGCCTACCGCCCGCCGGCCGTGTCCGGCAACGATGCCGAGCTCCACAAATACTTCCTCCACAAGGACTTCAAGGTCGCCTACCTGCGAAGGGGCTTTGACGCGCTTCTCCCTGTCCTACCCGGCGAAGGTATTGCTCTCCCCGTATTGCCGAGCTCACCCGGTTGCCGAGCTCTCCATATTGCTGTTGAAAGTGCTCTAACTCTTTCCTAGTTTTTTCTTGCAGGGGAGCGGTTGATTCCCGCGAACCCGCCGTTTGCGAACCCGGGGTTGCACCCGGACTCCCTTGCTCGCGAGAAGGCGGCGGCGGCGGCCTGCCGAGATGAGGCGGCCTTCTCCCAACCCTCTTCCAGCAAGAGGCGGCCTGAGGATGCGGGGTCGAACCCGCCACACCGCCAACCATTATCAAAAAAGATGAAGAAAGCCGTGCTCGCTCTGCGGGGGAAACAACATCAACAACATCAATCCAGCCCCAAATACATAACCTCGCCCGAGACCATCCCCGACGCGTCGCCGGAGTGCCCGCTGAAGGAGATCACCAGCAAAGGGCAGAAGGGCGGCGAGGCTCCTGCTCCCGCGGCGGCGATCTCCCCACCTCCTTCGGCGAAGAGGGCGGTTTGCGAGCGCGGGGTGCCGAAACAACATCCCCTCTTCAGCTTCGGGGGGCGGTGGAAGGACTCGGCGGGCGAGCCCATGGTGCAGTGGGATGAGCTGGCCCATCGAGTCTCCATCTCCACCCTGCATCCTTCCTGGCACGGCCGTGAGCCCGCCACCGGCCACGCTTACGCCCTCGGCTTCGGCCTCTATGGCCGCAAGGATGCCGAGGCCTACAAGAACATGACCCTGCGACAGCTTGGCCATGAGGGTCTGCAGGCGCATCTGCGGGCCATGGAACTCCACCACATGCTGACCCGCCGTAGCTTCGTCCGCAACAACCAACTCCAAAAAGCCGAGCAGGCTCGCGATGTCGCCAAGGACAAGGTCGCCGACCAGTCGAGGCGGCTCGGCATCGCCGAGGGTCTCCTCGCCCAGGCCGCCGGCGGATTGGTGAGTATCGGGGTTCACCTTCTCTCTTTTATTTTGAAAAACTTTTGTGCCGACACTAATGAACTTTTCTTTTGTCAGGACGCCAAGGCCGCCGGGGAGCTGCGGGCTCGTAATGCCGAGCAAGAGGAGGAGATCAGCCAACTTCGCGTCCGGCTTGCCGAGCTGGAGGGGGCGAATGCGAAGCTGAAGGATGAGAACCAGAATCTCACCCGCGAGGTCCGCCGTCAGGCAAAGATCTTCTTAGAGCCCAGCGGCGCCGATCCTACCCTCCCCTACAAAAGGCCAAGGGTCTTTGGCGAGGCCGACCTCGTCGAGAGGCTGCGGGTCAATTCCATCCAAGCTGCCGAATGCACCCTCCAAATGATGAAGGACACGGGGGTGCTGGTGGAGGGGTGCGAGGAGATTTCGGCCCGGGATCTGATGCCGAGCCTGTTCCCGCCGACGCCTCCCATCGAGAAGGAAGACAGCCTTGACGCGCTGTTCGGGAAGGGTTTCCAGGATCAGTCAGGCGAAGGGGAGGACCAGTTCGGCGGGGGGGGGGGGGGGGAGCGAGGCCTAAATGTGTATGCTTTTCTTTTGTTGCCTCGCCGAGGCGAGCTCCTCCTATAAATATCATTATTCAATGAAAAAGATTTTTGATCATATCCGAGCCATTTTTTCCATCTCTTTTTGTTGTGTTTTGTATGTCCGCGAGGCCTTCCCCAGGCGACCTCGCATAGATAGGTACTGCGAGTAGGATAGTCGTTAGGACTCGCCCACGAGAGAGTACCTTGAGTGTTCGGCAATTCCCAGGACTCGCCGCAGCTCGCTCGCGAGCTGTCCTTGTCCTTCTTAATCAAAAAATCGAACTCACTAAATTTGTCCAAGTAAAATAAAGCGGGGGCAGGGCGTCTCGGTGGGATCCGCCTCCCCTTGGCGAGGTCCGAGGGCCTGGCTTGCCAATTCTCAGGATTCGCCCCAGCTTGCTCGCGAGCTGTCCGTCATCTTATCGATGTGAGACCAAATTCTCTAAATCTTCCTGAGTAAAACATAGTGGGGGGACGAGGTGGCCCGGTGGGACCCGCCTCCTCTTAGCGAGGCCCAAGGCCCTAGCTTGCCGATCTTCTGCCGAGTCTGAGCTGAATTAGCGAGCTCGAACTCGCCCATGCCGAGTTCTCCTCTCTTAGAAGGGCCAAGTTTGTTAGGCACTACCTGGGGGGGGGGGGGGGCAGGACTTTCCTGGGTGACCTTCAGCCCGTCAGTTAGGTGAGAGCCTGTCAGCGGGATCTGCTCGAGGCCCTATGATGACACCGAGTGATTTCCAGCCCTGCCAGCTAGGCGAGAGCCTGACAGCGGGATCTGCTCGGGTTCCACTACTAACACCATCGAGCGACTTCCAACCCTGCTAGCTAGGTGAGAGCCTGACAGCGGGATCTGCTCGAGGCCCAAGTATGACACCGAGTGACTTCCAGCCCTGCCAGCTAGGTGAGAGCCTGACAGCGGGATCTGCTCGGGGTCCACTACTAACACCATCGAGTGACTTGCAGCCCTTCCAGGTAGGTGAGAGCCTGACAGCGGGATCTGCTCGAGGCCCAAGGATGACACCGAGTGACTTCCAGCCCTGCCAGCTAGGTGAGAGCCTGACAGCGGGATCTGCTCGGGGTCCACTACTAACACCATCGAGTGACTTCCAGCCCTGCCAGCTAGGTGAGAGCCTGACAGCGGGATCTGCTCGAGGCCCAAGGATGACACCGAGTGACTTCCAGCCCTGCCAGCTAGGTGAGCCTGACAGCGGGATCTGCTCCGGGTCCACTACTAACACCATCGAGTGACTTGCAGCCCTTCCAGGTAGGTGAGAGCCTGACAGCGGGATCTGCTCGAGGCGCAAGGATGACACCGAGTGACTTCCAGCCCTGTCAGCTAGGTGAGAGCCTGACAGCGGGATCTGCTCGGGGTCCACTACTAACACCATCGAGTGACTTCCAGCCCTGCCAGCTAGGTGAGAGCCTGACAGCGGGATCTGCTCGAGGCCCAAGGATGACACCGAGTGACTTCCAGCCCTGCCAGCTAGGTGAGAGCCTGACAGAGGGATCTGCTCGGGGTCCACTACTAACACCATCGAGTGACTTGCAGCCCTGCCAGCTAGGTGAGAGCCTGACAGCGGGATCTGCTCGAGGCCCAAGGATGACACCGAGTGACTTCCAGCCCTGCCAACTAGGTGAGCCTGACAACGGGATCTGCTCGGGGTACAAATTCACTTCACTTCTTCATGCGAGCTCATTGCGACAGCATTGACGTGTTTAAAGAACTTTTATTAAAAATCAGAGCGCCACTTACATGTTTTAAGGAAAAAATCGTTTCAAGTCGTCACCACTCCAGGTGAGACTTAGGGCCTCGCCCTCCACATTTTGGAGTCGATACCCTCCTAACCTTAGTGCTTCCTTTACAATGAATGGTCCCTCCCAGTTAGGGTTGAGTTTCCCCACGGTTGCCGGCCTTCCCGCTGCATCCACTTTCTTAGCACCAGGTCCCCTTCCGTAAATTATTTGACTCTGACGTGTTTGTCAAAGTACTTAGACATCCTCCTCTTCACCTCTTCTTGTCGGACGGCGAAAAGGTCCCGCAATTCTTCCACCTTGTCGAGGGAAAGCTGCAGCTCTTCCTCGTTCTCCTCCTGCCATTCTTCCCTGCCTTCCCCGGCCGCAACGACTCGAGGTGTCTGAACTTCAAATTCCACGGGGAGCACTGCCTCGCACCCATGGGAGAGCTTGAAGGGGGTCTCTCCTGTAGCTGTGTTGGGGGTGGTGCTCAGGACCCAGAGAACCGCGAGAAGCTGCTCCACCCAGCTCCCCTTCAGATTTTCCACCACCTTTTTCAGGAGGTTGACGATGATCTTGTTCGCGGCCTCTACCTGCCCGTTGCTCCTGGGGTGATGGACCGAGGCGAACCTGAGGTCGATTTCAAGCTGCTCGCAAAAACTGGTGAACTCAGCGCTGACGAACTGGGGCCCGTTGTCCGTGACAATGGCCTGGGGCAGCCCATGACGGCAGATGATCTCCCCCCAAACAAAGTTTCTGATAACCTGGGAGGTCACTTTGGCCAGCGCCTTTACCTCCAACCACTTGGAGAAATAATCGATCATCACCAGTAGGAACCTCCTCTGCCCGCTGACCTGGGGAACGGTCCAACCAAATCCATTCCCCAAATGGCAAAGGGCCAGGGGGCTGTGATACTTTTGAGTCGCTGAGCCGGCTGTAGCTGGAGGGGAGCAAACAACTGGCATTTATAACACCTTGCGAACTCCGTTGCATCACGGCCCAAGGTGGGCCAGAAGTACCCCTGCCTGACAATCCTCCCTTCCAGGGTCCGACTCCCGGAGTGACTCCCACACTCTCCGGAGTGGACTTCCTTCAAGATTCTTTGTACCTCTCCCTCGGCCACGCAACGAGCCAACATCCCCGAGAGTGTCTTCCTGTACAGTTGCCCGTCCTGGAGGAGGTAGTACGCCGACTTATGCCTGAGCTTCTTCTTATCTTCCCCCTCCGGGTACTCTCCCGTGGAGAGGAAGGTTGTGACCGGGTCCATCCATGAAGACCGCTGATCTATCTCCATGAGCTCCCCCTCTTCGATGGAAGGGCGAAATAGGTCGGTGATGGTACCCTCCACCCGAGGACCGTGCTTCGCCAGTCGATCGACCTGCTCTTTCTCCTCCCGGGGCACGTGCTGGATGGAAAAAGTTTGGAACGTGCCGATGACCCCCTTTACCTTGGCTAAGTATAACCGCAGGGTAGGCTCTCTTGCCTCAAACTTCCCGTTGATCTGGGAAACTACCACCATGGAGTCGGTAAGGACCTCCACGTCCAACACCCCAGCTCCATGGCCAGGCGCAACCCTGCTATCACGGCCTCATACTCGGCTTGATTGTTGGTGATGGGAAAGTGTACCACCACTGTCTGCTCAATTCTAGTCCCCTGAGGGCTCTCCAAGATCACCCCCACTCCTAGGGAATGCCTCCCCGAGGCGCCATCCACCTTCATCTTTCAAGGAGTCGGACGAGTGAGCTCTTCCTCCACCACCTCAATCACATAATCGGCCAAGAAGTCGACCATTGCTTGAGCTTTGATGGAGAGGCGGGGAACGAAGGAAACGTCAAACTCGCTCAGCTCCACCGACGACTTGGCCAGCCTGCCAGAATGCTCCACCCCCCTCGAAGATGCTGCGGAGAGGATGGTCAGTCACCACTCGGATTGAGTGTGCCTGGAAATAAGGTCGCAACCTTCGGGCTGAGATGATCAGGGCGAAAGTCAGCTTCTCCAAAATTGGATACCGGAGCTCGGCCTTCCTCAGGACCCGACTCACGTAGTAAATAGGGAGCTGCTTCTTCCCCTCTTCCCGAACTAGGACGGAGCTCAAGGCCTCTGCCCCGACCGCGAGATATAAAAACAGGTTCTCCCCCTCCTTGGGCCCTTGAAGCAGCGGAGCCTGGGTCAACTGCATCTTGAGGGTCTGAAATGCCTCCTCGCACTCCTTGGTCCATTCAAACCTTTGACCGCCCCTTAGTGTTTTGAAGAAGGGGGAGCACTTTTCCCCAGCCCGGGAGAGGAACCTACTTAGCCCTGCCAGTTTCTCTGTCAGGCGCTGCACCTCCTTGGTGTTCCGTGGCGACCCTAGCTCCATGATAGCCTTGACCTTGTCAGGATTCGGCTCGACCCCCGCAGGGGTGAGGAGATGCCCCAAGAACTTCCCCCTGCTAGCCCCGAAGACACATTTCAGGGGGTTCAATCGCATCTTGTACTTGCGCAGGGTAGTAAAAGTCTCCTCTAGGTCCTGGAGGTGGGAGTTCACATCCCGACTCTTGATCATGAGGTCATCTACGTACACCTCTAGGTTCCTCCCCTTTTGCTCTTTGAAGATCCTATCCATCATCTTCTGGTAGGTCGCCCCTGCGTTCTTTAGCCCGAAGGGCATCATCTTGTAACAGTAGCATCCGTCCCCCGTGATGAACGAGACATCCTTGATGTCCGGGGGGTGCATCCTGATTTGATGATAACCTGAAAATGCATCTAGAAAACTCATTACAGAAAAACCAATGGCTGAGTCAACCAACGCGTCGATCCGATGCAAGGGATAACAGTCCTTAGGACAAGATTTATTAAGCAAAGAGAAATTGATACACATTCGCCACTGGCCGTCTCCCTTTTTGACCATGACCCCAGCCGGGGTATTGGATTTCGGACACGAAGCAGGCCTTGAGAAGCTTCGCCACCTCCTCTCTGATGGGCTCTGCCAGCTTGTCCGCGGTGGACCTCTTCCTTTGCTGGATGGGGCGTGTTCCCGGGTCCAGGTTGAGGCGGTGGCAGGTCACATCCGTGTCAACCCCCGACATCTCCGCGGCGTTCCATGCGAAGATGTCCACATTTTTCTGGATGCACTCCAGCATCCCGCCTTGGTCTTCCGGGGTCAGCCCTCCGCTGACGCGAACCTTCTCCACCCTGCCTCCACGGGTGAGGACCTCCAACTACACCACTTCCTCTGCAGCCTCCAACCTGGACTGCTCCCCCCATCCTTCAGCATCCCTCTGCTCCGGGAAGGGACCTCCACCTCCACCTCTTCCTCCACGGCCATCACTTCGGCCATCTCCCCCTGATCTCTTCCTGCCGCCTCCTCCTCAGCGCAACTCTCCACCTCCAGCTCCTCACTGCCAGCTTCCTGCTCAGCCTCCTCCATCCTTCGCCCCATCTCCTCGGCTCCCTCCTGCCAAGAGATGAAGTTCACAGCGGTGACGTAGCATTCCCGCGCCACCTTAGGGTCCCCCCTGACCCTGACCTGAATCCCCTCGGCATTGAACTTCAAGCACTGATGGAATGATGAGGGGACACAGCGAAAGGCGCTGATAAGGGGCCTCCCGAAGATGACGCTGTAGCTGCTGGGGGAATCCACGACGACGAACCAGCAGTTCCTGGACTGCCCCCCCAGGGTGACATGGAGGCCTACTCCTCTCCCCCGAAAATCCGAACAAGGGTCCATCCGAGGCCAGCACCCTCTTCGCCTCCACCTTCATCGCATCAAACGCCTTCTTAAAGACGACGTTGACGGATCTTCCGTTGTCAACGAGGATCCGAGAGACGGTAAAATTTTCGATGGCTGTCTGGATGACCAGCGCATCACAGAATGGATCCTCGTGATCCGGCATGTCGCTCCTGGAGAAGGTGATCCTCTCTTCTGGGGGTGGGGTTTGGGATGTGGAGGCAACGCTCCGACGATACATGGTGTGGAGGCTCGCCTTCCGGGAAGCCTCGACCCCCACCCCCCTGTGGATCACTCCGATCCCTCCTCGGGTCCCAACGTCCACCCGGTCTTCGCAACGGTCCTCCTCTGCCCGAGGCAGAACCTCCTCGATCCTCACTTCCTGGCGCCCTTGCTGCTGCTGCTGTTCCCTGTTCCCTCTCATTTCAAGGAACTCTGGGCATGTGACTGTGGCGTGCCCCTCCTCCTGATGAAAGTCGCAATAGGGCAACTCCACCCTAACTTCTCTCCTCCTTCTCCTTGCTACTCTTCTCCTCTCCCCCATGGCTATGACCATAGCCTCCTCTTGATCGGGGAGTCGGGGCCTCTGGGCCTGCCTCCAGCCCGGGGGGTGGAATTGATCTTGCCCCCCTTGATGGCGATCCCTTCCTTGGTACCCTCTCTGTGGCCCCTGCCCTTGCCATTCGGGCCTCCAGCCCGCCGACGGTCGGGCTCCTGACGCCCCCACCTGGGCTGCTGCTGCCCTTGGAGCTGCCTCTGCTCCCTCTGCCTGGGCTCTCCTCTCCTCTCTTCCTGTCCTCTTCCTCCTCTCGACTCCTTCTCCTCCTCCGTGGCCCACCTGGCTAGCTTCCGCGCAAACTCCGGGTTTGACGCCTCCTCGTCAACCTCTTTCGCCGCCCTTTCCATCAGCTCCTCGTAGGAGAGGGGGGGGGGAACTCTCTTCAGCTCCATCCTGAAGAATCCCTGCTGCAAGCCCAGGGTAAAGACCATCATCAAACTATGGCCCGACATCTCCTGGACCTGGGTGTCCTCCTCCTGGAACCGATCCACGTAGCTCCCCAGCGTCTCATTCACCCCCTGCTTGATGTGGAACAGGGACTCCGACTCCTTCCTCCCCTTCGAGGTAGTGAACCTCAGCATGAACCTCTGACGCAGGTCCTCGAAGCAGTAGATGGAGCTGGCCGGTAGCTGGTGGAACCACTCCCTTGCCTTCTCCTTGAGGGTGATAGCGAAGAATCGGCACTTGAACCCGTCCGACATCTGTCGGATTGAAACTACATCCTCGAACCATTGAACATGTTGGACCGGGTCTCCCTTCCCGGTGTAGTAGGACATCTCGGGTTCCCTGAACCCCTCTGGAACTGGAGCTGAAGAGACCAACTCGCTGAAGGGGCTGCCTCCCCCTGCTGGGCGAGCTGGCGAGTCTCGCGAGCCTAGCTCGCCGAACCGGCCTCGGCCTGCCGAGCCAGGGAAGAGCTCGTGCCCGGGGAGCTCGCACCCCCGGCCCTCCTCGGCCACTTCCTTCCCAGCTCGCCTGCCGGGGGCGTCTTCGCCCAGAAAGGGGGCAGCCGCGATCTGGGCTGCTGGAGTCGAGCATTCGGCCCGCGTGCCGAGTGCGAACTTGACGAGGTTTAGCACCTCATTCCTGAAATCCTTGAACATCCCCACCGTGGCGAGATGCGGGGGGGGGGGGGGGGGGGCGGCGAGTCCGGCCTGTCAGATCACCGTCCTCCTGTCATCGGGCTCGCTGAAGCTTTTCTGCACTGATCACGCTCCACGCTCACCGCACCAAAATGTTGAAACCGAAATCTCGGTCTCCTGTGGAGTTCGCCCTCGGGAAAGGGGTGATCGCGCGCCTACTTCACTCCTGCAAGCAAAACAACAAAAGAGACAAGGGAAGAACCGACCCAAGGGCTCGGCGGGGAGGACCCACCACACACCCGGAAGATCTGAGAGCGCTTCCCCTCCTTAGCCAAAGGTCGAGCTAAGGTACCCTCAGAAAGCACTTGAAAACTGGAGCAAGAGAGCACAAGAAGCATACCTTCTGGGGTACCCCTTGGGTCCTATTTATAGTTTTCAGAATCTGAACTGCCAATAACCAAACTGAACTGACCTGAAGTTACCAGAAAACCCTTGGCTGGGTCTGCCAACAGCCAAACTCCGCTGTTTTGAAGGGCTACAGGCAGACCAGCGGGGGCAAAACAGTAAAAAGTACCTCATATATCTGGGCCCGCTGGGGAGCTTGGCCACCTCGGCAGATCCTGCTCGCCTACTGGTGCCGAGCTCCGTTGCGAGAGTGCGAGCTGGGATGGAGAGCTCGCCCATCCGTCGGTCTCCATTAGTCGACCTCAGCTCGACGATTCTTGGACTAGCTCGGCGAATGCCGAGCTCGCGGTCGACGAATGCCGATCTCCCGTTCGACGAATGCCGAGCTCGGGCTCGGCTTCTCTACTGCCGAGCTCGCCCACTAGTTTCAGTCCGATCGGTCTGGTTCCTGGCGACCTTATTCGCCGGACACGGGGTTGTACAATAAGATGTCACACCTGACCCGAAAAGCTTTAGGGTGCGTTTGGTGGGGCTTATCGCAGCTTATTTGCTCTGCTGAGGTTGGACAAAAACATCATTGTCATAGAATGTATGTTTGGTATCACAAGTGTTATAAAAAAGAAACTAGTTTGAGACATAAAATTTTAGTATGACAATGACATTTTTGTCCAATCTCACCGGAGCAAATAAGTCACGATAAGCCGCGTCAAACGCAGCCTTAGTTAACTAGGCGTGAACGAAGGTTGAAGCAGTCAAACTTTTTTGTTATATATTTAGTATTCATATTAGTTCAAATTAAATAGAACATCAATTATTGACTTACCATTTACCCACTCTATGTGTTTACGCTGTTATAAAATCTTAGCTTATTACTACGAAATTCTTTAGCCACGTGCCGATTCTCATCATAACAATGGGGTGCAAATAATGAGTGTTCGGGTGCAACCCTAATTCATTGATTCTCCTTATAACAATGGAGTGGGAATAACAAGAATTTGGGCGTGCGAATAGTAAAAAACGACATATCATCCAAACGAGAATATTTAAATAGAAGTAGTTCCCGCAGTCTTCTCCAATGTCGGGGCGGGCTACGTGCCGATGCCTTCCTGCGCATGTAGACCTTCTACGGTGTAGTTTTTTTGTGTGCATCCGTAATAGTTGTTCAATACAACGACCATAACATTCATAAGCTTCTTTATCATGAAGTATATTTCGTATTACCTGACAATTAAAATCTCATCAATTAAAGCCTTCTTAATCATAAATCATGAAAATCCTATGCATATCATAACAATATCAACTAGTACTATTTCAATCATAATTGCATTCTCATAAATATATATAAGAGCATCATAAATGCATAAAAAAGCATAATCAAATTAAAGTTTGCACAATACCTTAATTGGTAGTATTTAGCTCGGTCTTCATCTTTATATATCGTTGATGTTCACCCGTGCACATTGCATGTTCGCCTGCAATGAATTTAAATCAGTATTACATGTATGAAATGTATCTACCAATCAATAGCAAGTGCAGTAAAGTATCTGAGTGGGATGTGATGTCTGGGCTCCTCTTTGGGTTGAGGCAGTTTTACATCAACCGCCGCGGCGCCGCCTACGTACTCCGTATTCCCAGCTATACAAATTCAAACTGACGTAGCTCTAAAATATCGTATGAGTTGTCTTTTCAGACCATTTGCCACACAGGTTATCAAAGTAAAACTCGTAGGCCATCCTATATTTCTTGAGAAGGCACATCCCACAAAGGAACACTTTTCTCTGAAGGACAACTTTTCCATTAAGACACATTTATTTGGTAATGACACATTCACTAATCACACCAAGACACATTATTCACAACGAGGCACTTTATTTTTTTTTCACTTAGGCACATAATTCCGACCAAGGCATAATATTTTTATGAAGGCACATAATTCATCCGTTAAAAGGCACCAAGAGCTTAAGAAGAAGAAAACATTAATTAGGATTTAAACTCATACTGATTTAAACTCGTGCTGATTGCCAAGCGGAGTGATTGAGTCTTATTTTATCATAAATGTATAAAGATGAGAATCTAATGTCACAAATTTTCCCCTGAAGGCAGGCTTTGCAGAAACCAAGGTAATCAACAAGGGCTTAAAATAATAAATAATTTAGTAATGCATAAAGGTACATCCGTACATACCACTCCTAAACACTATAGTTGACTGATTAGACTACACAAGTTTGATTAATGCCGGCCGTACCTACTTGTTCATGCTTACTGTAGTTGGGTAATTAATTGATAGTTTCTCTGCTTGATATCCAGAAGAAGAAAAAAAGGGCAGATTGGCTAATCCATATTAAGAAAAGTAGGATTAGTGTTACCAGATAATCAGAAAAGAAGAAGTAAAAGAATCCCTAAATCCTTATTCACATGGGTTGCCTGGAGGCATTTTACCAGGCCATCCTGGATGCATAATAAGAAATCTTATTCCCTTCAAATGTCAAAACATTTTTTATCTATGAACATGCATTAAGCATAGGTTTAATGGAGATCATAATCTTTGAAAATCGGACCACCGAATATCATATGAAACCGTCCTTTATCTCATGACACCATAAACAGTCAAAAAAAGTTAAGAGTGGGAACTTAGATTTAAGAAGCAGGGGAGGGCAATCTGACGCCATCCTCAAGTAATCCTTAGAAATCAAGAAGCAGGGCTGAAGAAAAAGGTAGGAGAGCCTTCAACAGTTCTGTCCAGAAGAGCCCCCTTTTCTCTTTTTTTTTCTGCTTCGTCCAGAAGCCACCTAAACATAGTGCTGCCTCCTTTGCAGAAAACCCCAGAGCCAGTCCCCCTCTTTTTTATACGCATAAATTAAATATGAAATATTTGATATTCATATTCATGCATTAACTAATATTCTTTTCCATATAAAATATGAAATGAAATAAATCGTATGATCCAGGAGAATAAATAAAATCTGTCTCCTGAACATTTTAGATCCATGTCTCCGGATCAAATTACTCACTCGATTTCTCATAAATTTCCGGGTTTTCACATAAGAAAACAGTAAAATTCAATTCAAGAACAATACACAAGCTTTTCAATGCTCATACAATACACAAGGGCCAGTTTAGAGCTCCCTTATCTGGGAGGTCTGGGGTTCAAGCCCCGGCCTCAACAACCTGCCATTGGAATTAGCGGCTGCGGCCAATCAGATCCGTGGAGATGGGTTGGGGTCACTGGGACATGTAGCGCACCCACAATAGACCGAGGAGTTACAAGTAAACTGCTCGTCATAGTTAAAACATAGCATCTGCGTGCGCCAGTCAGACATTTCTGCACGAGACAGATGATGGATCTGCAGGGTTTGGGTGCCCTCAACACATTTCTCTGGAGTCCCTATGCAGGTGGGGATGTAAGCCTCCTGCGTTAACTGAAGTTGACAACCGCACAATCTCGCTAAGCTCATAGTAGTCACCAAGTCTCGGGGGGGGGGGGGGGGGGGCTTGAATTCTACGTCCAAACATAGTCGATCGTGGAGCCTGATGGTAAATATGACAACTTGCATCTCTGGGGGGATCATGACGTGCACCAAAAGAATTTGAAATTGTTCTAGATGGCCATCAATTGGCTCTGCTTGACATAACATCGTGAGATAACCCAAGGGGTTGCTGCTAATCGGGGGGTCAAAGTGCATGTTGTGTGCCCGCTTGAAGTCACACTAGATCAGTCCAGGATTATCCGCTTGCAAACAAGCGAACCATAATTGCGCGGTATCAAGCATGCAAAAGGAGGCTAAATAGATCCATTCTGTCACCGACATCTGCTGATGACAAAAAATTGTTCGCATCCGGTGAGACAGCCCAGAGGATTGTCCTTGCCATCATAAGTTGGAAATGTCAACTTGGTGTAATAGGATATCGTGTTTCCCTAATGTGGTATCCTTGCCTGGGGATTAGGTCAAAGAACCAACTGTGGAGGAGACGTCTGCCTGTTTTAAGCATGATCAATAGGCGGAGTTGTCACAAACGAAATGCCAACCGTCAACTCATGAAGCTTGTTGGTGAGTGTGGCCATGTCTTCCCGATGACACGCTTTGGCCTCTCAAAAGCGTCCCTCTATGGATGTCATGAATGTATACATGAAATTTCTCATAGAATCTGGTAGCGCGAGCAAGCCCCCCAATAGTACAAAGTACAATCAGCGCTAAATTGGAAGTAGCACGGGCTAGACAACGAGTGATTGGACGGTGGAGACGGCTGATTTTTAGTTGCCGCGAGAGTCGCAACGCTATCCTATGATGAGACACAAAAAGAACACCCTTCTTTTTGTTTGGGAAACAAGAAGGAAGAAGGCTACAATTGCGTTGGTTGGTCGAGAGCCGTGGCTTGAGGACACTGTATTTGGGCGTCAGATCCAGCGAGAAAAGATTCGGCAGAATTGCGGACGATCTGATGCAGAGGATGGAGCTTGTCGATCGATGCAAGAGAAGAGGAGGCTGCAGTTTCTATTTACTGATCAAGGTTGACGGGTGCTGCCGCGTCAAGATGCTTTGAGTCTCTAGTAGCAAAGGCTCGTAGGATGAGGGGTCGCCAGTCCCAAAAATGGACACCAACAACGACGACAGGCATTGGCGAGGGCAGAAGAGCGTCCAGGAGGCGGAATCGTCGGGCATGTGCGACCTTTGGAAGGGGGTGACGCGGAAGCGTCGTGACTGCTGCGGAAGATGAATCCGATTGGTTTGCAGGGGATCAGGCATCGTCGATCGCAGAAAGGCGAGGAAACAACAGGTTCCCGTAGGCTGAAAGCCGTAGGAAGCCGGGGAGGAAGAGCGCTCGGAAGGGCACTGTTGTTGGTGGAAGTCGGCGTCGAGAAGAATGGCGTGCGCAGGGTTGCCGATCGCAATAAGGCTCAATGTGGCTGCTTGACGCTGGCTAGAACCGCACAAAGACGAGAGGGATCTAGGGTTTGCAGGTGGAGCTTGGCGAAGATGAAGGAATATCTCTGATACCAAGTTGTTGTGTGCTCACCGGAGTAGTGACCAAAGGCGGAGGGGATACTTTGGAGTCAGAACTGCGGCTACCTAGACTCAGCGTGCTTAGGAGGAGAAAGCTACCAATATCTCACACAAGACAAGAAAAAGAGATAACTTCTTTCATACCTTCATACAAACCCAACTTCCCTTTAAATAGGCTACAAGACCTTAATGAAAACCTAAACTAGAACAATTAATAATAATAATAAAGACATAAATTAGATAAGTAGGCCCCTGACCAGTGGCGCATAGCAAAACCATATGCAACTATTTAACTTGGTTTTGTTATTGTTACTTGAAGTTTTAATTTAATGTTAATTCTAACTCTTCCTTCTTCCATTTGAAGCTATAGCTTTAAGTATTGATCCTTGCACTGGTCCTGAATATGTTTTTATCCCATTCTGAGGGTTAAGTGCTGCCACAAGCCTTATAACTACAACAAAAATTAGAGCCATTCACTACAAATGTTTCTTTGCTTGTGACCAATCCATTCTCTTTTACTACTAAATGGAGGAATTTACTGCAGGCTTAGTGGTCGCTATTGTTGACCCACTACCAGGAGAAACAATCATTGATTGCTGTGCTGCACCTGGTGGAAAGACACTATTTATGGCATCACAATTGAGGAGTCGAGGTAATATTTACTTGAACTGGACATAAGGTTTCATTTATGACTTGCTTAATTGATTCCCCCAATCCAATTCAGCACAAGAAACATTCGGTGTACCCTTTATTGACATTCTTTGCAGGTGATACTTGTTTTTTGTCAGATGTATTTTCTGATTCATTTTTATGTACTGCTTCTGAGACCTTTACTAATCGGAGATGAGTGTTACAATTGGAGGGAGGGAGGCGTACTCTTGTTTGTAGTTACTATGTTCCATTCTGCATTTATGTTCTCTTGTTTGTAGTTACTATGTTCCATTCTGCATTTATGTTCTCTTGTTTGTAGTTACTATGTTCCATTCCGCATTTATGTTCTGGCCACCACTATATAAAGAATTCACCTTGAAATGTCTAATTGTGGTCATTTCGTTGCTTGTGTTTACGGTTCTGCAATAGTGTTATTGTAATGATAATTTTGTTTCAATACAGATATTGTAAAATATAAATGTGCTTAACTATACAATTATAGGTCTATACATACATCTATGGAGACAATAAATTGCGGTTGTGTAGCTTTCGCCTGCTATATTGGAGAAGCCATAGTATTTTCCGGAGACTTTCAAAAATTTAACCTAGTTGGCTGCGGTTGTGTGTAACCTCTGGATCCTTTTTCTTTTTGATTCTTCTTCGTTGTTTTGTCCAAGCTTCTCTACCTATTCTTCCTTGTATCAGGTTCTTATTCCTTTCCACTATATCATTTGTTTGGCCTATCTACCTTTAATACGATATGTGCCGGCGGAGGTGAGGGAGAGGAAGGAGGAGGGAACAGGAAGAAAATCTAGGGAGCAATCTTAAATTTCATACATCCAAGCATAATGAAAAAGAGTACAACACAACCCCTTATAGGTGTGGGGTGCAGATAACGTAAAAGCAATGCGAAAATAAAGCGTACACATAGCAAAATATAACATGATAAAGTGCAAATAAGATAATCATGTTGGTGGTGCGTCTTTGGTCTCTCCTCCTCCAGACGGACCCGTCATCGTCTTCCTCCGCATGTGGACTCGCCATAAAGTCTTGTTGGCGTGTGCGTGTCTCTTCGGCATGCGATGCTGTCATATGGAAAATATGCCTTGTCCCCAAGGCAATAGTCGCAGGGCTGGCGGTAGAAGTGATCCTGGGGCAGCCATGTAGTTTCGGATTTCAGACGGTAAGACCCAACAACAGGGACCTCCTGCGAGCCAGTCCCCTTGAAGGTGGTAGCGGCGATTAAATAGCTTGGCTGGGAAGTACGACGCCATCTGTCGTCTTCCTTTTAGATTACAAGAACCAGACTAGAAAATAGGCTTGCACCAGAGCGGGTATGGCCCCCCATCATCACCCCTTGTATCAGAGGCTCGAGCTCATCCTTTCGCCAATGGTCAGAATGGAATTTGCTCGGTCCTAGGCCGGTCAGAATGGAATTTGCTCGGTCCTTGTACCTGGGCCGAGACTGCTGTGGTCCTAGGCTTGAGGGAATTTGCTCGGTCGGTCGGGCTGGTAGCAATCCTGCCGGAGGCTAGATAACGTCGGCAAATGCAGTAGAAAGCTCTTGGTGGTTTTTTGGGGAAGGAAAAGGCATATTGGATGGGCCCGAGAGGGCCCACAACCCCGCAGAGAGGCTGACGTCCGTGGTCCGCTGGATCGTGCAGAGGGAGACCCGAGAGCAGAGTCATTGTAGAGGCACATGGCTGGCTCCCGTATAGGAACTGCATGATCATAGTCAACCAATTGGCGCGTACATCGTCGTGCGTGCAAAGCCAAACCACCCCCAAAATGACATTGAGACCGCCTAGGCCGAATGCGTAGAAGTCCGCGGTCACGAAACAAGATCCCACAGAGAGAGATACGACAGTGCAATGGCCCTGAGTCGGTCGGTGATGTTCATCGCCCATACATACCACAACATATGAATATGGAACTGCGGGGAGACGGAGATGCTGCACTAGGTGCTCAAAGATGAGGTTGTGGCTTGCGCTCGGGTGATCCCACAGTGTGTCCGAGAGCTGCATGGTCTGCTGGCCAAAGATTCTGCCCGTCGAGGCACAAGATAACTCTAGACGGTGGAACGTAGCCGCGGTGGGGTCGAGTGGTGTCTCCCCCGCTGAGAGCTTCAAGGCCTCAAAGTTGGCCCGGGTAAACTCAGGGTTGATGTTGCTGATGATGGCGTGAAACTCCTTCATGATGCACTCATGGTTGAGGGACTAGGGTTGATGGCATCAAAAACAGAGACATTTGCTGCGAAGCTCATTGTAATCACAAGGCGACTAACACATTGGATGGTCTGTGGCTGGTGGTCGCCAAGATGGCCGAGGCTCGTGGTGGTTGACCGTAGGAGCAGTTAGCCGAGGGAGGGGGGAGAGGTCGGCTTCCACTAGACATGCCAAGTCCATGGCGTCGAAGACTGTGTGACGGTGGTGAGTGCAGAGATGTGAGCGGATATGTGGCAGTATACCATGCATGAAGAAGACCAAATAATGATCGGGCGGTAGCCCGGGGACGTGGGAGACCAAGGCGATGAACTCATCAACATAGTCGTCCAGGCCGGCTGTCTGGCAGACGCCACATAGACGCTCGATAACAAAGGAGCCAGAGTAACGGGTGTCATACTGCCGGATCATCTCCTGCTTGAGCTCGGGCCAGGAGAGGCACGGGTTGGATTGTCGTAGCCACCGAGCCCAGTGGAGGGCCGAGCCGTCCAGGCCAACCATCGTCGGAGACACCTTGTCGTGCTCCGATGTGTAGTTGTGGTTGAAATATTGTTCTGCCATGGCGAGCCAACCTATCGGTTCAACTCCGACAAAGGAGGGAATGTCGAGGGAGAGGGAGGACCGGCCCGAAATGGGCATAGGAGTTGTCCCCAAAGGAATGGACGACAGTCCGACGCCGAGAAGAGAGCCGCCGTCTGCGGGTGGGACGTAGCCGGACGCAGCGGAGACCGCGACGGTGGATGCCTGGAGGAAGTCAATCTTGGAGTGAAGGGAAATGAGCGAGGCGTGCATGGATACGACTAGTTGCTCTTGAGCCTCCAAGCGGAGGCTTAGGGATTCGGCGGCTGCATCCGGAGAAAGATCTTCGGCGGAGCGAGTGTTGGGAGCCGAACTAGAATCGGCGAAACAAAAGGGAGCGAATGGAAGGGGTAAATCTGTACGGATGCTTCGGGATCCGTGGAATCCGCTGGAATAGGCGGATGTCACGACATATCCGACAGACGAAGATGTGTGGGGCTGGTGGGAAGGATGTCTTGGACGCACGTGAGCAGAGTGAGACGCGCTGGACACACAACGTTCCCGCAGTGACGAGCCGCTAGGTAGAGGCGAAGATCAACATGCTGGACGCATCCAACCCTATCTCAACAGGAGACGAAAACACGCGATTCGCTGGACGCACGACTCTTCCTCAGTGGCGATCAGGAAGACGACTCAGAATGGCGAAAGCGTGCGATCTGGAGACGGAAGCGAGAAACCCGCACGAAAATGGCACACCGACAGTCGACATGCGAGCGGTGAGCCAGGTCAGACCAAATTGATACGATCCCGGAGAGAAATACGGCAAGGGGGAGGGCTGGAGGAGGTGAGGGAGAGGAAGGAGGAGGGAACAAGAAGAAAAGCTAGAGAGCAACCCTAAATTTCATACATCCTGGCATAATGAAAAAGTGTACAACACAACCCCTTATAGGTGTCGGGTGCGAATAACGCAAAGTAGTGCAAAAATAAAGCGTACACATAACATAGTATAACATAATAAAATGTGAATACGATAATCATGTCGGCGGCGCATTTTCGGTCTCTCCTTCAGAAGGACCTGTCATCTCCTTCCTCCGCGTGTGGACTCGCCACGATGTCTCGTCGGCGTGTGCGTGTTTCGTCGGCATGCGCAATCATAACTTTTCTTCGCTGATTTTGGTGGTAGTTCGACAACTGTTCTGTGTGAATTTCCTATGCCTGTTTTGGGTTGTGTGCTTTAGAACTAACATCGTGCACCTCCTTTAGGCTTCATTTGGCGTGCCGTTCTATAGTGTTTCGTTTTATAAAAACACAACCTACTTGTTTAAATTCATTTGGTTTTCCGCCTATATTCGAACCGCCCTGCGTTTCATCGCTGCTCAAAATTTTGCAAGACGAAACCCAGCGCCAGAGCTCCGGTTGCCCGCATTTAGGGAGGAGGAATTGTGCCGCTAGAGAAATTCCGCCGCTATCAGTGTTTGGGTCATCGCCAACCCCCAAAACTTCTCACGCCGACCTTGAAATCATCGATCAGAGCTCCCCGAAAATTCCCAAACCAGTGCTCTGACTCGCTTTGCTCCCCAACTCGTCAGAAATCCACCATTTCTCCCCAACTCTCGCTATGCTCCGCGGAAACGACCAAACCAGAGTTTGCCTCCTTTAATCTCCAGTCACATTGACGGCGAGACTTGTGGGCTACAGCCGGCCGACGAAGTAGGGGCGGCGGAGGCACGGTGAGGCGCTGAGTCGCAGGCGGCGGCGGAGGCCCAGTGAGGCGCTGAGTCGCAGGCGGCGGCGAAGGCACGACGAAGAAATATTATCTATACTATAGTATATGAATAGTAACATTAAAATATATAATATATAAATATTATTATATTTATATAATAATATATAAATAATATATTTATATATTATTTATTAATATTTGTATAATAATATATAATTAGATTAAAAAAATTATATAATAAAAATTATTTAATAATAAAAAAATTATAAAACACCATCGCTATTTTGTCAAACGGTTCTCTGTTCTGAACAGCTCTGCAAACGCAGACTATCCAAACAGGTCTTCATTTTCAGCAACTAGTTTCCAACAGTTCCATTTACAAACCTGCATTTACAACAACTTTTTTTACAACTGCAACCACTCTCTCAAATGAAGTCTTAGAAATTCAAAGATTTTCCATTAAACTTTAGTGCACTTACTGTTTCATAATTGTTTTTTGCATACGGTGAGACATGACCCTTTTCAACTATTCATTGACTATGCTTAATACTACATAGGATTTCCAACGCGTAAGATGGATTATTGGTGGAGACTAGCCCAAGTCAGGGCGACGCAAGAATACTCGACGCCGCACCCGACTGGACCGCTACCGGCCCTGAGTTATTGCATTTTAATTTTGTTATTTTACAATTTATTTTATTTTGCATTTTTTTTATTTTTGCAAATTTCTGTTTGAAAGTTATGCACGCACGACATGCGCAACCCTGTTTTAGAGCTTTTATTTTATTCCCCAATGAAATATACACACACACACACACACACGAGTGCCCGACACGGGGCTCCGCCCCTATGACCAAGCGTGACAGTACCCTGCCAGCGACGGCGGGCTTCGCTCGCCCTCCCCCCCATGACAGTATCTTGCCAGCGACGGCGGGCTTCTCCCGCCTCCCGGCTCGCCCCCCGACCCGACGGGCTTCAACCCCCGCCAGACTTCTTTTAATACAATTGTTGAAAAAATAATAATGTTTTATAATATAATTGTGATAATTATTATTTTTAATATAATATATATTTTAAAAGTAATGAAATGGTTATTAGAAATAAAAATTGTAATTAATTAATCGTGTGAAACAAAATTAAACACTTTATTTTAAAACGTAATTAATTAAATATTTAATATTTTTAAAGTAATGACATGATTAAAAATGTAATTAATTAAACGTTTTAAATAAACGCTTTAATTTAAAACAGGCGAGTGAACAATATTCCGCTACTGTTCACCCGCCTGATTTCAATTGTCCCCCACCGTCAAATTTAGGCAAATTTTTAAGTATATATTGTTATGTGGTGTTGGTTTGCTGAAGAGCGGCAGTTATCCATCGCGCTGTGACTTGTAGCGGTGCTGCTATTGTTTCGTTCTGCCAGCGAACGGGCAAGCTTGCTGCGCTTTAATTTTTTTAAAAATATATGTGCCGTTTAGTTCCACACCGCTAAAACAGAATAACATTTCAAGTATAAATAAAAAACACAGGCACCATACTATGAAATTTGGACAGAGAGGTTGAGCCGGGCCAGGGACTTCCTAAATATTTTTCAAAGTTAGAAGGGTAAAATGGTAATTTCATAGGTTTAGAACACCCTAAAATTCTAATAGGTTTAGGATACCTACCAAAATTTGAAGAGAGAGAGCGAGTTAGATCGGATGATGTTGAATAATGAAGCAAATTCAGACGATTAATATTTGTCCAAGAGCTTTTAAAAGCATGGTTTTAAAAACCCTACTATATATCTTTATATAATGGTAAAGACACACACACACACACACTAGCATTTTCGAACGGGCTTTGCCCGTTCTCAATGCGGCGCTGCGGGCTTCGCCCGCAACCAAGCGGGCTTCGCCCACTTGGCAACGACATTGGTCGAGGGCGGAAACATGTGTCGTGGGCGACAATATTGGTCGTGGGGGCGACATTTGTCGTGGGTGAAGAGATTGGTCGAGGGCGACAATATTGTTTGTGGGTGGCGACATTGTTCTTAGGCTGTGCGCGCATCAAGGCGGGTTGCGCCCGCATCAAGGCGGCGCCGACATCAAGGCGGGCTTCGCCCACAAACCAACGATATTGGTCGTGGGTGACAACATGTGTCGTGGGCGGCAATATTGGTCGTGACGGCGATATTGGTCGTAGGCGACAACATTTGTCGTGGACGGCGATATTGGTCGTGGCGGCGACATTGGTTCTGTTTCATGCTTAATTACGATAGAAATCTTTCAAGACTCATGGGAGCCCTAAACTCCACATGTTGGGACTAATATAAAACCTAAAAACTAAAGCTTGTGGGAGACCTGCAGCTGTTTTAGTTTTATGATTAGTACCGGAACAACACATCCTTAACAAAAATTTCAAGACTCTTCATCATTCTTTCCAATAACCTCATGATTTTGTTCTTCCTTTTACTCGGTAGCTCTCAACGCATCACAATATTTTTTCCCCGGGAAAAAATCATCTCAACACTGGTATGATGCATAAATTTGTATGAAAGACTATAAAAAATTATATTATCTGTGTAAATATAAAGGAAGCTTCTTCGGTCTCCTTGTTCAAGAATAATCCAACATCTTCCACCTACATACAGACCATAGTCATTCCAGCTGCAGCATCATTGAATCGTTTAATCCCTTTAACATTAAAGCTTAGGAATCATGTTTGTTAGATTAAAGGAATAAATATGCCTAACTTGCAATCATGAAGAGTGTACATGAGTTGAGAGTCAATCACATTGAAAAAGTTGTAAAGTGCAAACTCTAATATTCCAATTTCATGCGAAACGTCAGGGGAAAATAGAAAAAATTGTGCATGTACATGGTATAGTAACCCAGGTGTAACTCTGAAATCTAAAAATTGTAATTGCATATGAAACATGTGACAAATTAGGAAAAACTGGGCATTTAAATTCCATTATGTGCCAGTACGTTGTAAATGGAGAAATAAAAGATGTAAATTGAGTTGTACGGCCTGCAGAGAGCAAGGATATTATTTCTTTATTGAGGTATGTGTTCCATTTATTTTGTCATGCCATCCATTATTGAGCAAACAAAATACATCACAGAAATTGTTCATCATTAATTATGAGAGAGAACTGTATATATACATGCCTTCCCATTTGTCATCCATGACCACCTGAGCCCATAACCACTTGAAACTAAGCTATGGAATTACACATTGATTTTTATCATCTACTGAACACATACTTTAAAAGGAAACCTTGACAATCTAATTGAAATCTAAATCAAACATCAACAAAAATGGATAAGGAAAAAAACTTAGAGAACAATGGTAATCACCCGTCATTTCTTATTTAGATGCATTTCTTTCAGCTTGATGTTCAACTCCCAGATAAGAAAACAGTCCGAATCAAATACATCTTGGGCTATATATACAGTGAATAATGGCATCAGCAAATTTCAATCTCCATACATAAATGAGGCTTGAAGTAATCAGCTATGTTCAATATAACTATGAAACTCCAAATGCCGGAAACGACATAACTTTGTTTCAGAGAAGTTACTAATTCACAATAGAACCTACAAATATGCGGGGTCGGGCGGGGGGGGGGGGGGGGGGGGGGGGAAGAGGGGAAACATGCGTGCAAGATGAAGATGTACCTGATGATGATTTAGATTCTAGAATACAAATGTAGACTTCACATATGCTGATGTAGAATCACTTCGATGTCACCTATTCAAACAAAGAAGAATGCGTGAGCAGCCAAAAAAGTAAAATCAATTGCATCAGAGAACCTTGAGGAGGAAGAACAAAAAGAGGAAAAACAGGTGCGTGCACTCGCAAAAACCTAGATTCCGGAGGGGAGATTGCCGAAGAGGACTTGCACTCGCCGTGCATGGAGACTAGAGAAAGGCAATGAAGAACCCGCCGAGGAGGACTTGCATTTGCCGGCGACTGTGCTTGGGAGTGCACGGAAGCAGAGCCGCGGGAAGAGAACATTGGGCATGGGAGAATAGGATCTAAACCTCTGTCTTATTTGCGAATGCCCAAATCACTGTAGCGCGGAGAGGAGCAAAAGGAGCGATCTGTGGGCTTTTGATTAAGTGGACGATCCGTGGCCTTTGATTAAGGGATGATCGTGTGGCTAATATTAAAAGTGTGGTGTGCTTGAAGAATGTTATATTGTTTTATATAATAAAGATATATATATATATATATATATATATATATATATATATTTAAATCTATGTTGAAATCCTCCCAAATGAAGAAGAGCCAGCCCATAAAGAACCGGCCCCATTCATTCTCCCTGGTTCTGCCAAAGCCATATGCCGCATGAAACTCTCTTGGTCTTCTTTCCCGATATAGGCGGATGTACTCATGCGCGTAGTTAGGGCTCCAAGCCGCATCGTCCCCGACGTTGCCGCTACACGCAGCTCCAGACGTCGTGGCTTCCGCCCACAACCCGGGTTCAGGCGCCTTCGCAAAACACATCCAACAGTTTCAGCAACCAAGCAAATCCCCAACCACGATCCGACAAATCTTGGTGGGGATAATCGTATGTTTATCTGTTTTGATTCATGGAGGCCCTATAAAAAGGGATGCGTGTTTGTTTTTTCTGTTTTTCCGTGGAGTTGTCTTGGAATTGAAAAGTGAAGATCGCTGTTTTCCATTTGAGGGCTGCAGTGATATTGAGAAAATTTGATATTGCTGCTTGTTTCTTTATTCCCGTTGGAGAAGAGAATGAATAGTGAGAATTTAATGTTTTGGAGTTGATGCTGTTGTTGAATGTTAAAAAGGAATAGTTTGATTATCGCTTGTGGACAGTTATAAATCTTTGACGTTTCCTGTTGCTGTTGTGTGTGAAACAGTGATTGTTGATGAATTTGTTTGTGCTTGATATGTGCTTCCGTGAACAGTGAAGAGAACTTGAAGTTTTTTTCGTGTTTGGTGAGATTTCGTTGGAGCCACTTTGTGTGTGAGTGAGCGAGTTATTTTCGTGGTGCCCGTGTGCGAAAGCGGCCGACATCGGAGCGGGAGATCGAAGGTGACGAGGAATTTCACGTGGGATTGTTGTCAACTTCGGTTGCGGAAAGACGACTCTTTCTGTGAGTAATTGTTTTTCCCCCCTCCTTTGTGTACGCCTACATTTTCTCTTTAGGTTAATAGATTCATTGCTGATTTTCGTCTGGATTCTGTCAACAAACGCTACGTCGAAGACTCCAATCAAAAATGTATCTAGAGTTCACGATTTTCGTTTTTCTACGACAAGCTGAACGGAACGAAAACTGCTAGTCTCCTTCCCCGGATTTTGAATTGAACCATTGTTTCCAAGTAATTCATTTTTGAAACAAACTAGTTTATTTTTATGCTTTACACAAAAAATTAAAAGTTGTGAGAGTCTAGTCACTAGGCATGTTAGACGAGGGAGGGGTAGACCAATAAAGACTTAGAATGAAACTATAAAGAAAGACATGATGTACTTAGGCATTAGTAAGATTATGACAAAAGATAGGGCACAATTGCGACAAAGAATCCATATAGCCGACCCTACTATAGTGGGATAAAGGCTTGAGTGTTGTTGTACACAAAAAATTAAAAGTTGTTCTTCTCAAAAGTTTGTGCAGCGCCCGCTCGAAATTATTTTGCAAACTCCGTTATTCATCGCTTGCATTTATGGTTTCCTAGAAAAAACCTACAGACGCACAAACTCTACGCGCCGTCTTTTATCAATTACTTTTTTGTGTTAATTTCCTTAGAGTTTGTGCTCACACTTTTAAAGTGTCATATAGCAATTAATCTTCTTGTTGATGTTCATCGTTTCTCTTGATTTGCTTTCTAATTAGAGTTGTAAATGTTAATTCCCTCCTGAATGTTTCTCCAACTTGACTTAAGCAACTAAGGTTGTATCAAATGGTACCAAAGTATCTTAGGATACAATGAATGCAGCATCATGTATGATGTATTATTATGGGAAGGGTGAGGGAGTGTTAATGAATAATATTTGTGTACCTCTTATTAAAAAGTCACTATTTTCTATTCTACATTTTCTTATAACCAACTCTACATGCACGTGCTTCTCAGATGTTTAAGTATGGCCATTTTTGCTCACGTTTGATTGTAAACGTAATTTTGTATCTAAATATGGTAATTCTAAATGTGCATGGATATACGAGTGTGGATGTAACCTTACGCGTGTAATGCATAAATATGTTATCTTGTTTGACTTCATGTCTTTTTCTAGCTAACTGAATGGGTTTATTTGCATCCATAATTCTTTCACAGGTACAATATGGGCAGTTGACATAAATAGAGCTCGCTTGAGAGTTTTAAAAGAAACATCCAAGTCACAGAATGTAGAAGAAGTTATCACAACTGTTCATGCTGACCTCCGTTTGTTTTGTGTGAGTAAATTCTTCAGGCTGATATTTAGTTTAAATATCAAACAGCAGGTTGTTTAATTTAAATGTTTATGATTGTTGAAGAAAGACATGTAACAAAAGAAAGACTCATTATTGTGGCCCAAATAGAAGCCAATTTGTAATCTAGTTTAGGCCCAAATCTTAGGATTGGGAATACTCCCCTCTCTCTCTTCCCATATATATGTGTACTCTTACATGTATATATGCAAGTCATTTCTGAGAATTAAATAAAATCATCTTTATTTTCTCACTTCCATGCTTCTCTACATGGTATCAGAGTCAACGATCCACACTTGCTGAATCGTGTTTTTTTTTCTCTTCTTGGGCTATCTGCACCCCTGGGCGGTTAGTAGTCAGTGTCTACCCGCACCCTTCCTGCGGATAGTCCTTTTCCTAGCCGCTTCTTGTCTCTCCCTGTGCTCTGCTCCTCTCATTTCTCCCCCACTCCATTTTTATAGCCTTTCCTGGCTGGGCCTTGCCTCTGCACGACTTTCCCCTTTTCGTTGTCTGTGCGGTCTCTGATCTGCGACCTCTCTCGTCGCTGCTTGCTGCCAAGTGTTACTGCTCTCCAGCTCTTCTAGTCGCCGTTTCTTCAAGTCGCCACTCCTCAGGCCACATCTCCTCAGCTCGCGGTTACCATCTGGCAGTCGCAGTATGTTCCTCTGGTCGTAACACCGCTACTCTCTCTGTCCACTATTATTCCTCAGGTCGCCGCTGCATACTCAGGCCGTTGTTTTTTCTCAATCTGCCGGAGCTTCTTCAGGCCGCTGTCCTTTAGGGCGGAATCCTCTCTCAGGCCGCTGTACCTCTTCTCTGGCCCCCACAACTTACTCTATGGCCTCCGCTGTTCCTCCTTTGGCTGCTATTAGATCTCAGGCCGCTGTTGATCCTCTGTCTTCAGGCCGTCGTTCCTCTAGCCGTTGCTAGTGCACCCAGGTCGCTCTTATCCTCCTCCTCAAGTACTCCCTCCAGGCCGCCGGCTGTTTTCTTCCCGCAGAGCTCGCCTCTTGCCGCCATCGCGACTGCTTGCCTGCCGCCGTTAATTGCTCAGACCACTACAACCCAGACCGCTGTCTCCGAGTCTCAGACTCTAGTCGCAAGTCAGGCCGCCTGCTTGTACTGGACACAACTCTTCTTTAGGCCGCTGCAGCTCTTCTCTAGACCATTGTATTCTAGTCGCCTCCTCTACCAGCAAGACAGGCCGCCTGCTTCTGTCCTGGCCATAGCCCTTCTCCAGGCTGTCGATTCTCTCCGGCCGCTGGCTCTTCCCAGGTCACCGGTGCTTGTTGCGCCTTTTAGTTGTCGTTCTTGCCGCCAGTTTATCTGGCTGCACTTATCTTGCATCCTGCTGCTCGTTATACCCGTTCAACTGTTCTTCTTTACTTGGCCATCTATTCTCTTCGTAGCCGCAGCTTCTGGCCGTCTGGCCACAACCTCTGATAGCTTCTGCTATGTTTGGCACTTCCCCAATGGCTACGCATTCTAATCCCCACAACATTCAAACTGACATTGATGATCTGCGCATCCAAATCCAACACCTTCAAGGTCTGGTCGGCCGTTCCACATGCTCTGTCGTGTCTATTTTGGATGGCCGCGTCTTTTGTCTCGCCCATAGTTCCTCTTGAATTCTGGATTCCGGAGCCTCCCAACACATTACCCCATGGAAACCTTCAACATACTTGGGCTCTGCGCATCCCAAGTTCATTACCGTGGCAATGGGGACACTACTCCAGTCGCTGGTTCTGCCGACGTCACTCTTACCTCCTCTCTTACTCTTCGCTCGGTTCTTCATGTTCCAGGCTCTTCTTTCAATCTCCTATCTGTTTGCTGTCTCACACAAGATCTGGATTGCTATGTAACATTCACTTCTACCTCTTGTGTTGTGCAAGATCGACAGACGCAGAATATTATTGGTAAATGACAACTCTTGAATGGGCTCTACATCCTGGACCCCTCTCCCCCTATGCTTTTATCCTCTATTAGCTTTGTCGAGTGGCACCGGCGTCTTGGGCATGCTCTTCTGCACATCCTCCGGAAAACTCTCCCGGATCTATCCCTCCATGACTTCACCTGCGAGTCTTGTATCTATGAAAAACACCATTGGTCTACGTTCTCACCTCATCAGACTCGAAGCGCTGCTCCCTTTGCTATAGTACATTCTGATATTTGGGGACCCTACAAAACCGCAAGCATTTATGACTATCGTTACTTTGTTACCTTTATAGATGATTTCTCTCGAGTGACATGGTTGTATCTCCTTCATGATCGCTCTGAGTTGACTCGTGTATTTCGTGCATTTCTTATTGAAACTCGCACCCAGTTCTCTACTGCCATTAAAACTCTCCGCACCGACAATGCCCGTAAATACACAAGTCACGCGTTTACAAACTTGTGTGCTGAGTTTGGGATTATCCATTAATCCTCGTGTGCTTATACCCCCTAACAAAATGACGTTTTCGAACGCAAAAATCATCAGCTCCTTGAGGTCACCCGTTCCCTTATGTTTCAAATGAATGTTCCAAAACTTTATTGGAATTTTGCGGTCTCTACCGCTTGTCATCTGATTAATCGCATGCCTACCTCCATTCTCAACTTCGTGGCTCCCTTTTTCCCCTCCACCTCTACTTTTTCAGTCACTCCTCGTGTCTTTGGTTGCGTTTGCTATGTTCATAATCTTGGTCTGTCCACTGACAAGCTTGCTCCACGTGCCACGAAATATATGTTTGTTGGTTACTTACATACTCATAACTCATAAGGACTATGTATGCTTCTCTCCCAAGGATCGCAAGGTTATTACCTCTGCTGATGTCACTTTTCTTGAAGACCAACCCTATCATTCTTAACCAACCGATTCTTTAATTCCGTCTCTACTTCCGCGACCTACTGTCCTTGTTACTTCTAACCTTCCACCTCTCCTTCCACGCCAGTCCCACCAAACCCGCCTCTCCTTCCCACACCAATCCCACCAAAACCACCTCTGATCCGTGTGTACACTCGTCGTCCTCCTTCGACTGCTACTCTACGGGAGATGCCCTCCACTGATGATATTTTGCAGTCTGCAGTTCCGACAATCATCTCTAATGCTCACTCGATGGCGAACTATGTTTCCTTGCACCGCCTCTCTCCAGAACTTTGACAATCTGTCATTTCTTTATCCTCTATTACCACCCCGACCTCTATGCAGGAGGCTCTCCAACATTCGTGGTGGCGGGCGGCCATGGACGAGGAAATGTGTGCTCTTTGGGCTAACTACACTTGGAATCTTGTCCCTATTCCTCCTGGACAAACTTGCGTGGGTTGTAAGTGGGTGTTTGTCATCAATCATGGTCCGGATGGGACAGTTTAGCATCTAAAGGCTCGCCTTGTGCCTCGTGGTTTTACTCAACAACAAGGTCGAGATTATGATGAGATTTTTTTCTCCAGTCGCCAAACTCAATACTGTTCGGATTTTGATCTCCCTCATTGTTCATCGACACTGGCCTTTGCATTAATTGAATGTCAAAAATATTTTTCTCAATGACGATTTGTAGCAGATCATCTATATGCAACAATCTCTCGGGTTTGAGACCACGGGGGAGTCTCTTGTATGTCGTCTGAAGAAATCACTTTATGGTCTCAAACAGTCTCCTCGGGCATGTTTTGATAAGTCCAGTCAGACTGTTAATGCTGTTAGGTTCACTCGTAGTTCAAGCAATTTCTCTCTATTCACTTGTCATCTTCCAACAGGCACAGTGATTTTCTTGGTGTATGTTGATGATATCTTGATTACGAGAGACGATCTCACAGAAATACACATGATCAAACAACATCTGACAACTGTATTTCAAACGAAAGACTTGGGAAATCTTCGATATTTTCTGAGACTCGATGTGGCTCGGCGACCTGATGACCTTGTTTTATCTAAAAAAAAGTACTGCCTTGACTTGCTTCATGATGCAGGCTACTCTAGATGCAAGCCTGCCGACACTCCCATGGACATCAATTACAAGCTCTGCGCTCATGCCTCAGACTCTGATCTTCTCCTTCCAAACCCAGAGTATTATCGTCGTCTTGTGGGAAAGCTGATATATCTCACTGTTACAAGACCTGATATATCATTCGTTATTGGAGTTGTCAGTCTATTCACGCATGAGCCACGAATCTCTCATCTCCAGGCAGTTGAACGTGTTCTTCGATACTTGAAGACTGCTCCCGGACAAAGACTTGTATACAAGCCATCTTCGTTTCCCTTATATCTGATTGCATATTCTGACGTTGATTATGCTGGTTCATTGGATGATCATCGTTCCACAAGTGGATACTGCACTTATTTTGGAGGACATCTCATTATCTGGCGCAATAAAAAATAGTTTGTAGTTGCTCGCTCATCTCCTGAAGCCGAATATCGTTCAATGACAACTGTTGTATCGAAGCTTACATGACTTGAATGTCTCCCAGGTGATTTAGGAGTCAAGTTTTCCTCACCAACCACTCTGTTTTGCGACAGTCAAGCTGCCATACACATTGCTAAGAATCCTGTTTTTCATGAAAGGACTAAACACATTGAAGTTGATTGTCATTTCATTTGGGAGAATGTTCAATGGAAGAAGATAGAATTACAACATGTTCCTGCTGCTGAACAAGTTGCTGATATTCTCACCAATGTCTTACCTCGCCCACTATACTACCCATTTTTATCCAAGTTGGGCGCTTACGATTTGTATGCTCTAGCTTGCGGGGGAGTGTTTAAGAAAGACATGTAACAAAAGAAAGGCCTATTATTGTGGCCCAAATAGAAGCCCATTTGTAATCTAGTTTAGTCCCACATCTTAGGATTGGGAATACTCCTCTCTCTCTTCCTATATATATGTGTACTCTTACATGTATTTATCCAAGACATTTTTGAGAATTAAATAAAATCATCTTTATTTTCTCTCACTTCTATGCTTCTCTACAATGATTTTGTTTTAAAAATTGCAGATATTTTTTAAATTAATAATAGGAAATTCTGCGCAGGGCACCAAGAAGATGTGTTCATCATGTGTTACAAGACATTCTTTAATAGTCCACAGGACGGCGATCAACGATCATAATTTTTTTGTTAGAAAATAAGGTAATCTTGCAAAATTCCTAGGGTCTGTTCGGATGCAAAGAATTGACTTTTCAACAAAAATAAATATATGCAGGAATTGATTTTGTGCAGAATTCCAATTTTGTTATTCGGCTGCAAGGTGAAATTCAGTTATTAGACTTAGAATCAATAAAAAAGTTGTTCGTCTGCATAATGGAATTCAATCGCAAGAATTGATGGAATGTTAAATATAAAATGACAATTGTCTTGAGTATGAATTTGGTGAAGGAACCAAGTACTAACAACAAAATAATACATACATGCCCGTGATTAAAGATGAATCTAATTCTACCAGAAATTAGAAGTGAATCAACAGGACAACGATCAACGGTCAAAGTCTTCCCGACTTGACTCGAAAATTCTTAGGGGGAACCTGTTACGCACGCCCGTGTAACTCATTTTATTTTATATTGTTTTATGTTTAATGATATGTGAGCCCCCCTCCCTATATAAGGAGGTGGTATGAGAGTGTTTTCAACATCTTTTGGTATTAGAGTTTTGAGCTCTCATTTGAGAGAGGGATCATTGGAGGACCCAACCTCCTTGATCTTTGCCGGAGTTTGCTTCGTATTGTATCCTTGTTCTTGATTAATGCAATCTTGTCTCGTTCTTCTTTACTAGAGAGGTAACATTGGTCTGACACCGTCATTCCTGCCTGCATTGTCTGTGCCGCCGGGTTTCGTCCGCGTCATCTACTTATCGTCATTGCCTCTGCGAGCGATCCACTCTTCCTCGGTCGCTACCCGCCCCGTGTCCAACCCGCACCGGCCTTCTTCCGCTATTCGTGATCGCGGCTTCCGCCGATCGCGACTACCCGACGATCGTGACTGCTTCTTCCGTCGATCGCGACTACCCGTCAATCGCTACTACCCGTCGATTGCAACTACTTCTTCCACCGATCGCGACTACCCGACGATCGCGACTTCTTCTTCCGCTCGATTTCGCCTTCCTGGACGCCCTTCGGCCTGTTACAGACCAGATCCGTGCGTTCTTCCTTCTCAGCAATGCCCGACTCCTTTCAGTCCTTCCGCTAGCTCCGATCCTCTCCAATTTTCTGCCTGCCCCTTTCTCCGCAACGTCATCCAGCGGTCCTCTGCTTCGTGGGCCACAAGCCGCTTCCTTCTCCGCAGCACCGATCGAGGCATATGCCAAAGGGCCGAATGGAATCCCGCGTGGAAGCCCTTAAACACGCCCTCAACACCATCAACGCGTGTCTCGAGGCCCAGGCCGAGCAGTTCACGTCGATTATGACCATGCTTCACACCCTGCAACTCGGCCAGAACTCTGGGCCTACTACTTACGCTCTGGGATCCCCTAGCATAGTGGCCCCCACAGATTCTGCATTGCCGAGATTACCTCCACAACTCCCACGTCTCGACTTCCCCACATTCAACGGGACTGACCCACTTGGGTGAATTGCCCGCGCCGAACAATTTTTTGATCTTCACCGGACTCCTACGACGCAACAGGTCTCCACAACAATCATCAACATGGAAGGATCCGCCCTCCATTGGGTCCGCTGGCTCCGCCATTCCTCTCCCGACCTCATCTGGACAGCTCTCGCGGAGGCCCTCATTCAGCTTTATGATCACCGCTACTCCGGCTCCATCATCGAGCGCCTTTGGAGTCCGCCAGACCGGCTCCATTGATTCGTATGTTGATGCATTTATCAAGCTGGTCACCCATGTCCCAGGTCTCCCCTCCGGCCATTACTTGACATACTTCATTCATGGCCTACAACCTCATATCCGAGCCTGCCTCCGCACCCTTCAACCATTAACTGTTACTCATGTCATGGATTTCTCCCTACTAGTGGAGGCCGAATTCATGACAGTGTTCAGGGACTCTCCTTTCCCGTCACCTCCCTCCAAATCTCCCTACCAACCATATTTTCCTCCCCCATCTAAACATCCGCCTCCACTGCCGCCTCCTCTACCTTGACCACCCATTTTGGGCCCACGCAACAACCGTCATAGCCCTACTCACCGCCTGATCAACCAGGAGTACGATGACTTACAGATCAAGGGTCTGTGCTACCGTTGCAGGCAACCCTACTCGCCTACTCATGATTGTCCTATGAAGGAGCTCTAGTGCCTCATCGGGGAGGACGTGCATGAGCTCAGCGCAGTTGACTTGGACACGCTTCTGATCACGGATGTACCACTGGACGGCGCTCCGGGCACCTCGTCATCTGCCCCCACGGGCGTATCACAACTGGCTGGATGGCGGCGCTCCGAACTTGAGGGTAAGGTCGATTTTCTGGCGGGGTGTATTGTTACGCGCACACACGTAACCCATTTTTTGTATTGTTTTTATTTTATGTTTAATGATATGTGAGCCCCCCTTCCTATATAAGGAGGTGATATGAGAGTGTTATCAGCATCTTTTGGTATTAGGGTTTTCTGCTCTCATTTGAGAGAGGGATCATTGGAGGACCCGACCTCCTTGATCTTGGCCGAAGTTTGCTCCGGATTGTATCCTTGTTCTTGATTAATGCAATCTTGTCTCGTTCTTCTTTGCTAGAGAGGTAACAGAAACCCATCAAATTTCCCCAAATTTTTGTGAATCGTAATCCGTCAGGCGACGAGCACAAAAATTTTCCCTAACGTTCGTGGCGGTTTCGGGTGTCATTATGAGCACGTCATTATCATCCGTATGCGTTTTGATTCTGGGAGGATCTTCTTTATTTGGTTGAGTATTCGTCATGATTGAGAGCGGTCCTTTCTGCGAAGTATCTAATTGGGTCATGATTGACTCTGTTGCCCTTTTAGGGAGAACGAAATCTGGCAGGATATTTCCTTGCCTTAATGGAGCTTTGCATTATGAGTCCCCCTGCGTGCCTTATAAATTAGCGAGAACCCCGCCCTCTCATTTACGTTGCTGCGGAGCTTTTGGAGTTCTTGTTTGGAGTTTGTGAAGTCTTGTTGTCGTCATGTCTCACTCCAGACAGGTCAACATTTTTTCACAAAATTAATCCAAGTCCCAGTAAGGGGAAGTGAGTGGTGCCCGCACGCGCGCCCGCACGCGGCGCTCCTGCCAGCGCGCGGCGCTCCTGCCAGCGCGCGGCGCTCCTGCCAGCGCGCGGCGCTCCTGCCCGCGCACAACCATTCATCAAGTAACAACAATGTTCATACCTTTTCCCCTATTCACATGTGCATGCTGGGCCACTCTTCTGTAAATTGGCACATATATATTTCAACCAAGACTTGCCTCATGTCACCAAGTATATCTTTCTTCCAAGAATCCCACGTTGCTTGAGCTTCATCTATCTGGTTGCCTTCATCTCTATCTAGAAGTGGCACCTCCAGAACTAATTTAGCATCAACCAAGGACTCCTTGGTAAATTTTCTAAGCCATTCTCCTTCGAAGATCACGGCTCCCCATTGTGTGGACTCCAGATCCTTCTTTGGCTCACCCTCAAACCAATCCTTAATATGAGCCTCTCCCCTTGCCTTCCAGACTTTGTGTCCTCTGCTTGATGCATGTTGATTGCCCCTACAAGATGCCTTTGTGTGAGCATTGCCTCTGCAGTGATTGGACCTCACTTCCTCCGATTGCTCACCCATTGAACTCATCAACTAATTTCTTTGTGTCAGCCTCTCCCCCTTGGCACTTGGAAACCATGTCCCCAACTGGCTGTCCCTGGATTCCCATGATTTGTTCCTCTTTGTGAGATTTGCCTCATGGCGCTCAGAGTCTTCATCCACACCGTAATCCACATTAATTAGCACCAATTTTTCCTGCACGGAAGCGTTGCCCCCTTGACAACTTAACTCTGTATCTTATATTCAATGTCGAGTTCTTCTAAACGAGCCATTATTTGGCATCCCAAGTCCTCATTATCATCAACAACATAAGCCACCTCCTCTTGGCTCATAGTAATTTTTTTCGGTCGCCTTGAATGGTTGCTCCTTTGGACAACTATGAATAATAATATTTATTGCACACACAGAACTCCTGCTCAGGAGCACCAAACCTTGAGCAGTCTTCTAGGCCATTGTTGCCTTTGCATAAGAAGCAACAACGTTTAAGCACCATCACTCTTTTCCTATCCTCATACTTTTCTCGAATGGACGGTAGCCTTCTCTGTGCATACTTGCATTGTTACACTGGTTCCAATACGTCTTTGTTCCCTGCGTACCTTGGGTGGGCTGAATCGTTCTCAGAACTTCATCTTGAATTATCCAATCCTTGTCCCATTTAAGATTAAGACTTCCCCGCCAATTGTAAGCATCGTGATTAAGGTATTCCAACACTATTATAGGTCGCAGAGTGTCATCAATCTCCTTAGCTTTGAATTATGGCTCCATATCCGCAAGAAAATAAATCACTTACCGAAACATTCCAAGACCCATTAAGTCCTGTCTTGATAACTTTATCCTTAAAATCATCTTGTGATGTCTCCTCGTCGTAGCATTGTTCAAGTTCATCAACCTCTTCATCAGTATTTCCATCTTGGCAGGGACAGCCTTCTTTCGAATCCGTTGATCATTGCAATCTTTGGCAGTATGATCGTCCAGTAGGGACAACCTTCTTGCTCTCTTACTCTTTTGCTTTCTCATTCCAAGTGCTCTCTTACTCGTCGTGCCACAACTATTGTTGAAGGAGGCTGACTTAGCTAACTGCGAATAAAGCGTGTAAAGGAGCTAAGGACGCACACGACATTGTCAATGAGACAAGTCCGTGACATTCAATTCATAAAACTGTGGCCCGTACCTTTATTAAAACCCAATTAATAAGATGCCCATCCACCTAAAAACGGTGCACTCTACTTCCTAAAAAATGCCAACCAACCTTACATCTTTGTGTCTTTTGATCTACTAATGCATGCAAGGAGATACCCTCCCCAAACCTAAAACTATCCCCTCTTTCCTTTCCCCATGTTGTAGCTAGTCAACTCTCCATCTTTCCTCATCCTATGAACTACCACTCATGCAACTTCTCTCTTACTCTCTCCTTTTACTTTAATAAATGATCTCGAGTGTTTAGAGTATGATCCTTGGTAAATACTCTCCAGGGAAGGAGGGTGTTTGTATTGACAAAGGACTCAGTTGAGGGGATAAGCATCTAGAAGTGAACCAATGTGGCAGAGGGCTGTCCACTGGGCGGGACTTTAATACATCCTTGCTTTACTTTCGGGATGATCGAGTCTTTTGGGGTTGTCATAAGCTTGTGTTGGTTTATTCTTCCTTTGGTTAGAGGTCTTGTGTAGGTTAAATATACTTTTACAACAATCCAGAACTTTTCTAGATTAGATTACCCAGTCATGCTAATCACCTTGTCTAAGTAATTTTGTAAAGCTTAAAGTAAAGTTTCCTTACGAAGATTGTCATAGTCATCACATCTCTATTATATTTCTCTCATCCCCCCTAGATGAAAATATGCTCATTTTTTAATATCTTCATCGGTAACTTATATCTAATTTCCTTATTATGCATTTAATTTCTTTCCGAGTCTCTTGATCTCATGCATTAACTTTTTTATTTCTCTATTTATTAGTACTTTTTGTTTTTTGCTTATCATCTTTGCGAAACTTCTAGCTTTCTTGTGGAGGTTATAAGTATTACTAGTATTTATCTTCACCTCCCTTCCAAAGCACATTTTTCCCCTTATTACTCATTTTATAGATAACTTACTGTTGAGAGGTGAAAATTTATTTTTTCATATCTGAAACATGTAACACTCCTCAATATATAAGAGTGACAAACATTCAAGCACAAATAGAATAAAGCCAAAACCTAACAATCCCCTTCTAGTTGGGCTTGTGATATCTGTCGCGCCCAAGTTGGACATAATGCTACCAAAACACCTATGAGACAAAGCCTTTGTGAGCACATCAGTCGTCTGTTGATCAAAGGGGACAAATGGAGTGCTAACAACTCCCCTTACTATGTTTTCCTTGATAAAATGTCAATCAACTTCAACATGTTTAGTGCGGTTATGCTAAACAGGATTGTGAGCGATGCTAATGACGACCTTGTTATCACAGTATAGCCGGATGCGTCCTTTGCCTTGAATCCTAAGTTCAAGCAAAAGAGATTGAATCCACATTCCTTCACATATTCCCTCAGCCATAGCCCTAAATTCTGCTTCGGTACTGGATCTGACAACATGTTTTTTGCTCCTCCAAGTAATCAGATTTCTCCCAACCAAGGTACAATATCCGGAAGTGGATCTACGATCATCAACTGACCCTGCCCAGTCAACATGTGTGAAAACTTTAATGGGTAATTCCAAGATGCCACGTCCAGGAGAGGTTTTGAGATATCTGAGAATCCGATGAGCAACATCCAAGTGGTGCGATTTGGGAGCGTGCATGTACGGGCTAATAACTCCAACAACATAAGAGATATTATGGCTAGTATGAGATAAGTAGATGAGTCCACCAACTGTTGACAGCCATTGATATCCGTGACCGGTTCTCCACCATCCCTCCCCAATCTATGGTTTGCTTCAATGGGGGGTGTCAACAGGTTTACATCCACTCATCCCTGTAGTCTCCAACAGGTCAAGGATGTACTTCTTTTGTGAGATAAAGATACCATGCTTGGATCTGACAACTTCAATGCCAAGAAAGTAATTGAGTTTCCCAAGATCCTTTACCTTAAATTCACTAGTCAATCTTGTCTTCAGATTTTTGATTTCTTCCATGTCATCTCCAGTTTTGACAATGTCATCCACATAAACTATCAACACCATCAATTTCCCTTGTTTGTGCTTTACAAATAGGGTATGATCAACATTACTCTGAATATACCCAAATGCCACCATTGCTCATTGAAACCTTCCAAACCAAACCCTCGAGGATTGTTTTAGGCCGTATAGAGCCTTCTTCAGTCTGCATACCTTTCCCTCAAATCCCTCAGAGGTAAGACCAGGAGGTAGAGACATATAAACTCTCTTTTAAATCTCCATGTTGGAAAACATTCTTAACGTCCAACTAGCTTAACATCCAACTGGCTGAGACTCATCTTTTGCAGGCAACACAAAAGTAAAATACAGATAAAATTCATCTTTGCGACTGGAGCAAATGTTTCCTGATAATCAATCCCGGCTGTTTGGGTATATCCTTCGACCACCAACCTAGTCTTGTAACTGTCCACAAGACCTTGAAAGTTTTGTTTCACCGAAAAAATTCACTTACATTCAACCAAGGTGTTGCCTTGAGTAAGATAAACAAGGTTCCATATGCAATTCTTCTCAAGGGCTATCATCTCTTCCCGCATAACATCTTTCCACTTTTGATACCCCAGAGCTTCTTGTCACGAAAAAGGAATGAAAATGGAGGACAAATAAGTGATAAAGATTCTATGTCAGGAAGACAATGAGTCATAATTCACATAATGAGATAAGGAATGTTGAGTGGAAGCACGATTACCTTGAGGATCGGTAGACGGATAAGGTGTTGATTCTGGTATAGTGTGCAAAAACTTACTGTTTGTGCCCCTTCGTCGACGAGCATAAACCTGCAAAGGAGGAGTAGGATGTGGAGGCAGAGCCGATGGCAGAACCACAGGTGGGATAGTAGGCTGATATGGATGAGATATAGGTAGGGGAGTAGCGGGGGAGCCAACTTCCATAGTAACAGTCCCTCCCTGAAGAGAGCTCCCATAATAGGACTCAGATTCATGAAAAGTGACATGCATGGAGACAAAAATCTTGCGGGTCACAGGAAAAAAACACTTATACCCTTTTTGGGTGTTCGAGTCCAATGATGACACACCAAAGTGCCCGGGGATCAAGCTTGGAGGTGTGGTGCACATGGACAAAACACACATCCAAAGATACGTGGAGTTAGCTCAGTAGGAAGGATATTGAGAGCTTCTAACAGAGTTTTGTGTTTTAGGATACGAGTTAGCAGACGATTAATAAGCTGTGTAGTCGTGAGGACAACACCCCCAGTAGTATTTGGGTAGATGCATCGTAAGTAATAAATAACGAGCAGCCTCCAGGAGATGCCGATTCTTTTGCTCGGCGATCCTATTCTGAGCAGGATTGTACACACAAGAAGTTTGGTGGATGATACCCAAGTCACAAAGGTAGCGTTCAAAGTGAGAGTCAATGTACTCACGACCATTATCACTTCGCAATACTCTTACAGTGACATTGAATTGGGTGGTAATCATTTTATGGAAACACTGAAATAAAGAAAAAAACATCAGATTTGCTTTTCATGAGATAAACTCATGTGCACATAGAAAAACAATCGATACAAGTGACAAACCATTTGCACCCAAAAATAAAAGCAAGCAGGCTAGGGCCCCAAACATCAGAATGAATAATCTCAAAAGGTTTAGCATAAGAAGGGGACATTCGAGGAAGAGATTCTCGTTTGTGCTTACCTAGTTCACATGCATCACAACCAAAAGTGTTAAAAACAGAGGTCGACATAGCATGGAACAATAATTTCATAACAGAGATAGATGGATGTCCATGGCGACAGTGCCAGGAATCCAGAGTAGATGACGAAGCCACATGAAGAGCATGCGGGGGAGTAGGAGCCGAGCTGGAGGGGTCAAACAAATACAGTCCATCACACGGTTTTCCAGAGCCAATCACCTTCCACGTCGTCAGGTCCTGAAAGATACAAGAAGATGGTAAAAAGTCACCGAACAGTGCATAGAGTTAGTCAATTGACTAATAGAAAGAAGATTTCGAGTAAATTCAGGAACATGAAGAACAAACAAGAGAGTGAGGGAAGATCAGAGAATGGTTCTTTTGCTAGCAATAAAGGAAAAGAAACCGTCAACAACACTCACTTTGTCACGACCAGGCAAAAGATAGTAGGATACAAAACCTAAAGCAGTGTCAGTCATATGATCGGTGGCTTCGCCGTCGATGATTCACTAGGTGGAGGGGAGGCTAGTAGCAGAATGAGCACCTGGGAGCCCCTGGTGGGCATATGAGGAGGATGAAGTAGAAGTCTGTAAAGGACCTTCCCCCTTGACCTTGTCACCGACGACGACGCTATGGTTGCAAGGCGGAGGCGTGCGATGGGGGGGGGGGGGGCTTCGATCGGGAGAAGCTGATATCGCTGGGAGGGGGGGGGCTAGGGCATACACGCGGGTTTTCTCCCGTGGGTTTAGAGAGAGAGATAGGAAGGAGAGGAATAAGAGAGAGAAAGAGATTTTTCTTCTAATTTTTTGCTTGCCAATAATGTCTAACCACACAACATAAATAGGTTCAAAACATGCCCCCCATCCGAGCTTACGACAATGGGTAAATTATGATAAAAATTAACACACATAAATTAAAGATAACCGGCGTCGTCACGCCACATAACATTGCCGCCCCCGTTCGAAGACAACTTGTCCTCAAGCTGGATCGAAGAGTATTGCAGTGGCTTCTCCTCCTTTCGCGTCATCATTGGGAGGGTCGTCTACTTACAACCAAAATAAACGTTTGCATCGATGTCTCGGTGTGACACAATTGTAGCACAAGCCTTTCTTGCGACGCTCGACCATCTCAGTGCGGGACAAACGACGACGAACAGTAGACCGCGGAGTTTTGTCCCGGAATGGTGCCTTGTCCGACAAACTGACTTGAGAGTAAGTGCCCTGATTGTCCCGACGTCTCAAAGGAGGACGATCTAGTAGCAGTCGCCGTTCACAAGCCCTGACGAGGCGCATAGCTGTGCTGAGGTTGCGTGGCAGAAGGAACTCCACATCCCAACGTAATCGCTCGTGGAGGCCGACAGTGAAGAGGGGAACCTGTTGCTCCGGTAAGACGGATGTCCCCCGAGACAGTAGAATCTGGAATTGTTCTAGATAGGTGTCAATGGAGCAGTTCTGTTTGAGGTTCACAAGATCGCCGAGTGGATTTCCTTGTAGAGCAGGACCAAACCTCAGGGTGCAGGCCGTACTGAAATCCGCCCCGGAAATGTTGGGGTGTTCCCGCAAAAGTTGAGTGAATCATAATTGTGCTGGGCCGAGTAAGTGGAAGGAGGCTATGTCGATGCGTTCTTCGTCTGGTGTGCGCTGGTTGGCGAAGAAAATATCGCAGGATCTTCGCGGCCCTCGTAGATGGGAAAATCCATCCGGACAGTCCGTGCGCAGGCGAGTTAGTCCACGCATGGAGGAGCGGCAGAGTCCACGCGGCCTGTGGAAGGGCGATCAACTGTGTTCAAGGGAGGGGAAGGGGGCATCTGTTGTAGGGCATCCAAGCGTGCTTTGAGGGCGTCTATTGTGGCGTTCTGAGTCGCGAACATGGTTTAGAAGAGTGTCATGAGGTCGACAAGAAAGGGGGAGAGTCCGACATCTGTGTTAGGGCTGGATAGACGACCGACGGTGTAGTAAGGAGGCCGACGGAAGGGAAGAGGCGCTGGGCTGTTGTGGCGTTGGAATTGTGGTCGGAACTCGTGAAATCGGCGAAAGAAGGAGCCTCGGGTCTGGGAGACGAGCCGGCGGGGCTGGGAGACGAGCCGGCGAGTGGCCGGTGCTGCTGGGTGGTCGGGGGGTTGGAATGGTGTTCCGGTTCTTGCGGGTCACTGGAAGAGAAATCGGCGGAAGCGCGGCGCAGATCGCACGAGTTAGGGCAAACAGGAGTTGTGGCGGCGAGGTTTGGCTCTGATACCAATCTGTTAAGGACCATCCCCCTTGACTTTGTCACCGACGGTGCCGCTATGGATGCGAGGCGGAGGCGTGCGACGGGGCGGCGTTGATCGGGAGAAGCTGATATCGCGGAAGGGGGGGGGGGCTAGGGCATACACGCGGGTTTTCTCCCGTGGGTTTAGAGAGAGAAAGATAAGAAGGAGAGGAATAAGAGAGAGAAACATATTTTTCTTCTAATTTCTTGCTTGCCAATAATGTCTAATCACACAACATAAATTGATTCAAAACATGCCCCCATTTGGGCTTACGACAATGGGTAAATTTCGATAAAAATTAACACACATAAATTAAAGATAATCAGCGTCGTCACGCCACATAACAAAGTCTCTGAAGGATGTCCATGCATCAGACGACGAAAGGCAAATTTCGTCCGAAGAGAGAGCTGAAGGGGCTGCCGGAGGAGACGTATCATCAGAAGTATCCGAGAGCTGAGTAGAGTGGCATTGGGGATGACGGCCCGAAGAACGACCATAGCCACAACCACCACAAGTAGCAAGACCCCCTCTGGATGGAGGAAAGCCGTGGAGCTTGAAACAGGTGTCCCTGGTATGACGGGCCTTCCTGCAATAATCACAGATCAGATGATCCTTCTCCCCAGACTTAGGCGGGAAGTAATGGGGACACCCACCAGGGAGAAAGTGAGTGGCAAGAGCAGAGCCTTCTGAGGTAGGGTCGGAATGTAAAGTCTGGCGACGATCGAATTCTTGCTGAACAAGACTGTAAACCTCCGACAGAGAAGGAAGATGAGACCGCCCAAGAATCTGGACACTAATTTTATTAAAGTCATGTTGCAGGCCATGGAGAAACTCAAAGATCCGATTACATTCTTCACGAGCCTGAACAAGAACTTCGTCTTCAGGGGAGACAAGAGTGAGAGTATCAAAGTGATCATACTCTTGATACAGCTGAGAAAACTCCAGGTAATAGGAAGAAGGAGAGCGATCTCCTTGCTGCAATAGGAAAATCATGCGGCGAAATTGAAAGATCTGAGCAGCATTGTTATGACAGGAATAGGTAACTTCGACATGTTTCCAAATATCAGCGGTAGTGTCAGGGAATAGACAATTTCGAGCAATGCATTCCTGCATGGAGTTGAGCAACCAGGACATCACCAGGGTGTTTTCTGACCCCCATTGAGACCACTTAGGAGAGGTCGAAGCATGAGCAAGCGTAGTGCCATTTACATATCCAAACATACATCAACTCTTTAGGGCAAGAGTGATAGAACGAGCCCATGACAGATAGTTGATGACATCAAGTTTCATGGTGGTGATTTGAAGAGTCCCATGATCATGGATAGGGAGACCAGAGCCCAATGCAGATATCGAGGAGGAGCCAGAAGACAAAGTGGAGATTCCACACTCCCGTCTATATCAAACCGAGGATAGAAACCATGGTAAAGCACACACGAGAATAAAGGTGCACAACACTAAATGTTCCTCATAGAAAGAGACGAGACGAAGCAAGCCCGGTGAAGTTTCCGAGCCAAAAACACCAATAGGGGACTCAAGGAGGGGTTCATCCCCGCAAGAAGAAGGTTTGGACACCGGGAAAAGAGATCGGGCCTACGAAGGCATTCAAATAAGCAGCAAAGGCGTCCAATGCTCGGGAGGAGAGAAAAGGAAGAAACGGAAGCCTCCTGGTTGTCAGCGGGGTGGGAGAGAGAGGAGAGGCGGAAACGGGAGAGAGAGGGAAGTGCTAGTTACATAATTCAGACGCTCGGGCGATGAGATCGAGGACGACGCGAGCGAGGGCGGCGGGATCGGCGATAGATGGAACCGATTAGGGCACCCTCTCTTTGATACCATGTTGAGAGGAGAAAAAAATATTTTTTCATATCTGAATTATGTAACAATCCTCAATATATAGGAGTGACAAACATACAAGCACAAATAGAATAAAGCCAAAACCTAACACTTACCAACTAATTGAATTACAACCGTCACATGGGAGGTCTTTTCTGATCGTTTGCTAAATGTTCTTTATAATGGAATGTAAAAATGCTACCTCAAATTTCTGTTTTTTGGCCTAGATGGAGTTTTATCCACCTCCAACAATTCTTCCATGGCAGATTTATCTATGTTGGACTATTTCACCTAATGTTGATTTTTCATGCAGGTTAACAACCTTATGAAGGCTGATAAAGTATTACTTGATGCGCCTTGTTCTGGTCTGGGTGTCCTTTCAAAGGTACTTCTTAACATTACGAACCTTTGTTCTTCACTGCAGGGATCTGGATTTTAATTCTCACCTGGTAATGTAGAAACATAATTTATTATTTAGAAAGCTTAAAAGCTGTCTTTTTGGATGAGAGTTAAGTAGTACTTGATTCGTAATAACTTCTTAAGTACTGATTTTTTTGTCTTAAAAACAATGTGATTTGTGGCATCAGAGTCAGAGTAACTGTTTTCTTTACAAATGTCCTTATTATTTTCTTCTTCACTGTGTCTGATCACGAACAAGAAAAGAAAGAATGTTGAAGTTCAAGTTTACCAATTTCTTGAATTAATATGATTATATTGAGAATAGATCTAAGTTGAGAATGAATAAAACAGATTGTAGCCTATATATGTTGGCAGTTTTAACATACTGGCCATGTTAAGGTATCAGGACTTGTTTAGCTTATTGCTGATTATTAGATGTTTCCGAGGGCTTTGGTAAACGCAAGAGGAAATTTGTTTAATTATACCCAGAAAATTGATAAATTCATTATTTGATTTTCCATACTTATAGTCTCGCGAGCGAGGCATTGTAATTCATTAATAACTCTAAAGCTTAGTTTCTATTAATTATCCAACATTGAGTGCTCAAGTTTCTTTGTCTAAAAGCAACTTTCGGAGCTTCATTCGTTTATTATGCCATTTGGTTAAGACATCTGGGGAAAATGCTAGTGATGTTGTTCTCATAAAATAATCTTTAGGTTGTTCCCCAAAAAATGAAAACAAAGACAGTTACCATGAAGTTAATTTGCTATCATTTTTCTAACCATGTTTAGTAATCCTTTGAACTAGTGTTCAGTAATAACTAGAGAAAACCTTTTTGGATGGAAATATTTGCTAGATCATTGTCTTACTTCTTTAGTGTAATTAACTGACATATGTGTAATTTGCCATTTTGTCCTTGAAATTCGCCAGATTTACTTTTCTTCTGAAAATTTTTTTTATTCACTGAATAAAAAAATTTCTAGGAAACATTAAGAATCATATTTTTCTTCTAAAAATCTGTAAAAAAAATGCAGGCTTAGTTTTTGCATTTGTTAGAATATCAAAAGAGACTTGCACCAATGTTTTTTTTTTAATTGAAACTTTTATTGAAATGATCAACATCTACAGGCTTAGTCATGATATTTTATTTAACACCAGAAGGGGTGTGTGCACATAATGAAAGAAGATTCTACTACCTCTGAACTAGTAGGCTAAGAAAGAAAATATGTAGGTATAGTCGTAATTCATGATGATTGCATACTGTGAATAATAAAATTAAGAGGTTTTTTTTGTCTCTTATAGCTTGAATACTATTTAGAATCTCTAATCAGGGAAAACACAATTTAATTAAGGCTGACTTTTCGACCATTCATTTTTTTCTTTTCTTTTGACTTATTAATTTCATTCTTTCTGTACAAGAGAGCGGATTTGAGGTGGAATAGAAGGTTGGAAGACTTAAAACAGTTGAAGCAATTACAAGATGAACTTTTTGATGCTGCTTCCACGTGCGTGCTCAATTCTCTAATGCTTTTGATTCTTTCAAAATGTTTTAGCACTTTAGAGCGTTATTTATATAGTGCATTATTATTGAGTATTTATTTTGTTTTTGTCCCACTTTTGTATAACATTTATGCGAGACTCTCCTTTGTATAAATAGGGTCAATTAGTTTAGTATAATTAATTAAGAAAACAATTTTCCACTCTACATGGTATCAGAATGTTATTTCCTTATCCTAGTTGTTGATGAGTCCATAGTCCATACTGCTGCATCCTCCATTTAAGAATTCATGCGCTATATGATGCAGGACAGTCACACCTACTGTTGTGGGCCTTCGAAGGATTTTGAACCCCGAGCTTCTCCACAACAGGATCCGCGTCCCCAGTACACCCCCAACCCCTCTCCGCACGTGTTCTCGATGCGATGAGTTGTTGAGGCGGGGGCTCGATACCCCGACCTCATTGATATAAGCTCTTAACGCTAGCTCACATCACCAACTAATTCATAGATTAGTTGGTGATGTGAGCTAGCGTTAAGAGTTTATATAAAGGAACTCGAGGTATCGAGCCCTTGCCTCAACAACCCGTCACACCGAGAACACATGCAGAGAGGGTGGGGGTGTACTGGGGCCGCAGACCCTATTGTGGAGAAGCTCGGGGTTCAAAACCCTTCGAAGGCCCACAACACCTGCCTGCCACCATGGAGCCCCACTGGGGTGACTTTATCAGGGTTGCAGCCCATACACCCCAACCAGTCTCCAACACTAGCCACAGTGCGATAAGCTGTTGAGGCCAGAGATCGAACATCTGACCTCTTAGATAAAGAGTTAGTGATGAGAGTTCAATTGAGAACTCTTTATCTAGGAGGCCGGGTGCTCAATCCCTGACCTCAACAACCTACCGGTGCTGGAGATGGGTTGGGGTGTATGGTCTGCAACCATGATTAATCCGCCCATGTGGATTCCAGGGTGGGCCCCATGATGGGACTCCAAGATGGTAGACAGGTGTGACACTTGTCCTACATTACTAGGGTTTCTACTTCTGCTATTGCATTCTGTTGTAGTATTCATAGATGCTCCTCGGCCATTCTATGAGAGCATCGACTGATGCTCTTCGACAACTCTGGAAGAGCCACATTCTACGTCGCGAGTTCATCCGTCGCTTCATCAAACTTCTACCAAGAGCATATACCTCATTGAGTGTCCACCGTCTTACAACATTTCAACTTTTCTCGATCAAGCGATTGAATTTCTTTTCTTCGAGAAATATTGAGTTGATTTCCTCCGGCAGGTGTCTTCCCCTGCCAAAATTTCTTCATCCCTATGTTGTCGCGGTTGATCATTCCCTCCGAAGTTGAGGTCAACAGTTTTCTCCTTTTGTTGTCGCGGTATCTCGTGTCTCTTTCATAGTGAGTCTTGGATAGTGGATTTTGGTTCTACTGTACATACGACCCATCTTACATTACACCAAATTTCCAACACCAAGGAATGTTTTTATTACAAATTAAGCAATCAACCGAGTCACTGGATCAGTGGTGGTTCTTACTCCAACTACACCGCTCCGGTTTGTTCGTCATATTCCCGGTTCTCATTTCAATGTACTTTCAGTTAATCGTCTTGTTCATGATCATTATTGTTCAATAAGTTTTTCACCTTCCTATTTTATTATACATGATCTTTAGATGCAAAACATCATTGATAGGAGACGACTGGTGAACTGGCTTTATATTCATTAGACTTCTCTTGTTCTCACTTTTATTTCCACAGTAGATTTGCATCATTGTACTAGTCATGCACCTGATCTTATCTGACTTACTGCTCCTTTACAATGCAACAAAATGAAGTCCTGAAAAGGAGATCATCTTCTTGAGGTAGCATGTTCTCTCATAGTCCAAATGAATGTTCCCGCCACATATTGGCATTTTGTTGTTTTCATCATTTGCTAACTCATTAACCTGACTTCCCCCATTCTTGATTGTCTTTATTTTTTTTCATTCTTTTGGATTGTAGTTGAGTGGAGGGGATACCCAAGGTCATCATAGGGGTTTTATTTTGTAAGACTCGAGTAGATGCAATTGATAAGGTACGCTGCCATGAGAGCATCTCCCCAATAATATTTGGAAAGATGCATAGTGAGCAAACACCGAGCAACCTCTAAGACATGATTAATTTTCCTCTCAACCATTCCATTATGAGCAGAGGTGCAAACACATGAGGTTTGATTGATGATGCCCAGGTCAACTAAAGCAATGAACAAATAGAGAGTTCATATATTCCCGATCGTTATCACTACACAATTTTAATAGTGACAACAAATTGGGTAGAAATCATTTTATGAAAATTTTGACAAGTAGAAAACATCTCATTTTTATTTTGTATCAAATATACTCAACTAATGTGAGAAAAATTGTCAATAAATGTGATAAGCCAGTAACACCCAAAAATAAAAGTAGTCAGACAAGGTCGCCAAACATCATTATGAACAACATGAAAAAGAGTAGTACTAGGTAATGGAACATGATTACTAGTAACTCGATGACGTTCACAATAAATCATACATCTCAAACAAGAGTTTGACACGTGGAGAAATAACATGAAATAAATGTTGCATTGTAGAAACATATGGAGTGTGCAAGGAAACTATGCTACGAGATCAAGGTAGAGGTATGTGTGGTTTGGAAAGCCTTTAGAGATGTAGTGATACTAGAGGAGTCAAACACATATATGCCATCTTGCATAATGCAATAAGGAGATGGAACAAAGGTAGTAAATTATGAGTAAATTTGGGAACATAGATGGCAGGAGATAAAGAAAAGAGAAAAAGATGAATGGAAAAAAAGCTATCAACAATGCTCAAGTTATCCCTGCCACATAGAGCGAATAAGAGACAAAATCGGAAGTTGAACTAATCATGTGATTAGTGACACTTGAGTCGACAATCTAATGAATGGACAGGCGAGTAATAGTAGAGTGTGTATCTGGAGTACCCTTGTGAACAAATCTGACGAGGATGCAAATATAGTCTCAAATAAAAATCTATGCATCAACAGTAAGATATATTAATTTACCACTGCTCCTGCTGGCAGTGGAAGCTTTGGCAGTTGTGGGCAGCGTTCGTGGGGCTGAAATAGGCGAGGGTTGAGCGTGAAACCCGCACCCCATGGTTGTCGGAAATGTCAGGGAGGACTCCCGTGCGTGCTGGCCGGCTAGGGAAGAAGAGTTGACCCGATTTTTCCTTTACCCTCTTTTTTTATATGTGAAAGAAAAGACTAAAAATATGAAATGATATAAACGCTACGCACGCAGGCGTGCGACAAATTAAAATTTGTCCAATCATAAAAAATTGCAAAAACTAGAATAAAATGCAAAAATAAGTTAATGATTCAGGGCCGGTAGGGTTTCGGTCGGTTGCGGCGCCCGATACTTCTTCATCGACCTAATCTGGGCTGGTCTCCACCAGAATCAATCTTCGAAGTTGAACCTTTTCTTGGACAAAGTGACGGTCGACTTCGATGTGTTTTGTGCGCTTATGGAACAAATGATTTTCAACTTTTTGGATAACAACTTGGCTATCATAGAAGAAAACTGCTGGTGATGGAAGTTTGACTCATAAATCAGTAAGGAAACTTTCTAGCCATGTGAGTTCTGAAATAGTGGCGACCATGGAATGATACTCTGCTTCAGTAGAGGAGCGAGCAACCACAATCTGCTTCTTTCTTTGCTATGTAACCAAATTTTTGCCAAAGTTTGTGCAGTAACCACTAGTGGAAAAATGATCATTTAGTGACCCAGTATATTCAGCATTGCAGTATGCAATGAGAGACATAAGTATAAGTCTTGTACACAAATCCTTGTCGCAAAGAATTCTTCAAGTATTTAAGAATACGCTCGACCTCCTGATAGTGGGAGATCCGGGGAGCCTGCATGAAGCAACTGACGACACTGACCGCAAAGGGTATATCGGGTTGCGTAACAGTAAGATAAATTAATTTGCCAACGAGACGTTGATAATATTCCAGATTAGGGATGAGTTGATCAGAGTCTGAGCCATGAGCAGAGAGCTAGTGATTCACATCCATAAGTTTATCGATAGATTTACACCCACAGTAGCTGGCATCATGAAGTAGATTGAGACAATATTTATGTTAAGACTGGACAAGACCATCAGATCGTCGGGCTACCTCAATTCTCTAGAAGTATAGGAGCCAACCCAAATCTTTAGTTTGGAATTGAGAGGATAGGTGTTTCTTGATTTTAGTAATGCCAAGAAGATCATCGCCCGTGACAAGAATATCATCAACATAGATCAGAAGAATCATGGTATTGGATGGACGTCGTCGAATAAACAGGAAGATGTCTGTCGGGCTACGGGTGCAACCACAATCATGAACTACCCGACTAAACTTATCAAACCATGCCCATGAAGTCAGTTTGAGGGCATAAAGAGATTTCTTTTGATGACACGCTAAGGACTCCCCCGTGATTGCATAATCAGGAGGTTGTTGCATGTACATAGTCTCCATATGATTGTCATTAAGGAAGACGTTCTTGATGTCAAGTTGATGTACCGGCAAATGTTGATGGACAACAAGAGATATTAAGACCCAGATGGTGTCGAGTTTCGCAACTGGAGAAAAAGTGTCTTCATAGTCAAGATCGTGTTGAGTAAAGCCTGTGACTACAAAACGGTCCTTGAGACGGTCAATCGTCCCATCAGGATGATGCCTCATGGTGAAAACCCACTTAAAGCTTACCACAAACTGATTGGGAGGACGAGGAACGAGGTCCCAAGTATGGTTGGCCCATAGTGCAGCTATTTTCTCATCCATTGCCTCTCGCCACTACGGATGTTGAAGGGCCTCTTGCACAAAATTGGGGTTGGAAATATCAGACAAATAAGACATAAACCTGCGTTGGTCAGAGGAGAGACTATGCATGGAGACAAAGCTTCCAAGCTTGATTATACATGTATGTTGCAACTTGCGGGAGAGCGTGCAAATGTTATTATGTAGTGCGTTATTACTATGTTTTTGTTTTGCTTTTGTCACTCTTTTGTACAACATTTATGTGGGACTAACTTTTGTATAAATAGGATCAATTGAACCAATTTAATTAAATAAAAAGTTTTTTTCACTGTGCAAGAACAAACTGATGATGCATTGGAATATTATTGATTAGTCTTAACTCTCGAGCATTACATCATGTTTTATGATAGAAGGCGTTGTAAAACTTAAAATTATGCCTTTTGATGACAACTGAGTTCAATGTCAAGCTACGGGTTTTCGTTTGGGTTGTTTAATTGAAGTAAAGTTTGAGCTACACTACCTCAATTTGAAATCCAAGATTTTGTTTTCGGCTCAAAGTTCAAGTGAGTTAACGACAAACATTTTTTGTTGATTTGATCAAAGTACTTAATTATGTTTAAATAAAATCTAAATCCTTAATCGAGATATATATATATAAATATATACATACATATACATTTCCTTGTCGGTGTGAATATACATATATACATACATATTCATATATGCATGTAAAATAGTTCAGGCTAATTGTGACTGTCCTCATATCAAGTTAAATAGATTTTGATTCTGGATAAATTAAACTTAGAGCAGTTATTTAGCGAATTTTATGTTTCAAATATAATAATCAACCTTAATTATCAAGTCATTCCTTGTCTCAAGCTCAGTCTAATCAGCTCGAGAGCAACAGTCCTGAGCAGACTGCCGCTGAGATCCAAGTAGAGGGAGCTGCAGGGAAGTAGTTGTTTCGGGGAGTGTAGGGGTGGCGAGTGTAAGAAGATGGTCGTGGTGGTGGTGGGGATGAAGGAACATAATACGGACGAATATGCGGGTAGATGGTGTATGATAAAAGAAAGATGGTTTTGTCGAAGCAGGGGCAGTGGGGAGATATGGAGTATGAAAAATCTATTCTTTTTTTTTACAAAATTTACTTCAAAAAGTGAGGATTGTAAAAGGGCCTCAGGTGCATAGCTGGTTCGTCAAGCGAGGAGGTTAAGCTATATTGACCCAATCTTTGTGATTTCTTTACCTGAGTGGCCTCTTAAATCCTTAGTGCTCTCCTTGATGAAGAAGTAATTTAGTGTTGGTCTTTGCGTCCATTGGAATTCTTGAACACACCATATCCAAACAAATCCTGGTCCCATCTCAGCAATAACTTACAGATTTCAATCTACCTAACAAACAAATTGTCAGGTGTTCGTACCTCAGAAGATCAATGTTACGGAAGTGGTGGAGCTGGGCTTGAAGGCGCTGACACGACTTGGTGAGTATATTTGCGGAGGAAACCAACCGGAGCATGAGCGGACTGGTTGGGGGCTTTAAATATTTAATTTGTCGTATTTACATATTTGCCATTATGGGGTATATATATACCCCAATCTCTTGTATTGTGTTTTATCTTGGACTTGGATTTTGAATTGAAGGAGCCTAGCGCTGCCTAAGAGGAGTCTCTTTTAGTGGATTATGAGAGTTCAGCCTCCTCTCTTCCGATAACCCTAGGGGTATCAATCAAGGATTTGATTGCTAGATATAATGTACTTCATGTACAGTAGAGTTACCTTAGGCTCACCGTGGGTGTTGTAAACACCCTCTTATGTCTTTGTATATATATATATATATATATATATATATATATATATATATATATATATATATATATATATATATTACTTTGTTTCTGTGAATAATACATTGGATTCATTATCTCTCTATCATGGTATCAGAGCCATAGAAAACCTAGCCGTGTCGTTCCTCCTTCCCGATCGCTTCCGAACGTTCGATCCCGACGCCGAACGATCTGCTTTCTGATCGATCCCGATGCCGAACGCTCCGATCGATCCCGACGTTTGTTGTCGTCCCCGATCGTCGAACGATCTGATCGCTGCTTTCAGCCTGTGCCCCGATCGATTCCAACGGCTGTGCCCCGATCGATCCCGATGGTTGTGCCCCGATTCAGTCTTGTGTGCCCCAATCGTTGCTTTCGGGCTGTTCCCCGACCGATCCCGATGGGTTGTGCCCGATCCAGTCCGGCTTCCCGATCCAGTCTGCCCTTCCGTTTCTTCCTTGATCGCTACTTCCGTTTCTCCCGCACGATCTTGGTTTCAGTTGTTGCTTCTTGGTGCCTTCTTCTGTGTTGCAGCCGCCGTCCTGCTGACTAATCCTGCCAGTCTCCTCCACTGTCCTTTGTAGCCGACAGATCTCTTTCGGGCATTTCTACAGACCCGATGGCCTCGTCTTACTCCTCTGCCTTTCTCCAGAAGACGGATGTCATTCTCGATGGCCAAAACTATAAAGCATGGTCCGCCACCGTCGGCGTAATCTTCCGTGGTCTAGATCTATGAGGCCACATTGACGACTCTGACCTTGCTCCGTCTCCACCAGCAACCCCTTCTGTGGATGATTCTTCCACTGTCAGCACTGCTGCTTCATTCCAGCCCTCTGACATTACAAAGAGCGCTCAGACGACTCTCGTGCAATAGCCGTCATCTGTCAGTCGAGCGAGCTCCCCATTCGCATGACCGTCTACTAGCTACCTACGGCCAAGACGATGTGGGATCACCTGCATCGTCTCTACCTTCCCTCTAGTCAGGCTCTACGCTACTCATGTTCCAGACCCTTGGCACCTGCTACCAACGTGATTGGTCTGTCCAAGCCTTCTTTGCCGAGCTTCTAGACCTCTGGCGTCAGTGCGATGAGATGATACCTTCTCCCTGCATTACTTTCCCTCAGTGTGTTGCTACATCTCGAGATCGCAACTTTCAGCGCATGTATGAGTTTCTCATGCGCTTACGCCCCGAGTTTGAGCCTATTTGTGCCCAGCTTTTGCACCTGGATCCTCCACCTTCTCTCAGTGATACACTGGCTTTGGTAATTGCTGAAGAGACTTGTCTCCACTCCTTGGACACTGCTGCATCTTCTGGTGTGCTGCCTCATGCTGTCCTTGTTGCTCTCGAGCTTTCACCGCAGTCCTCCCTTGTGTGTACTCCTATGTTGCCTTTGTTGGGTTATAATGCACCGGTGCGGTCTGTTCCTCGTCCTCTAGTGCCTTCTACTGCTCAGTCTGGTGCTCCTTGTCACCAGCCTGTTCGCTGTCACTACTGTTAATGCATTGGCCACGTCAAATATGAGTGCCGCAAGTTTCAGAGGGCTCTGCAGTCTGGTCAGCAGTGTGCCACTGGTGCTCCTCCAGCTCATTTTTCTGCTATGGCACAATCACTCTCTGTTTCTGAGCTTGCCCAGTAGATTGCCCAACAACTATCTTATGGTTCACTGCACCGCTCATCTGCCTCCGTACTCTCACTGGATGCTTCTGGTGTCTCTGCCTCTCAGCCGGCTGCCTTCGCCCCTGCAGGTATCTCCTCCGACTTGTTGCTTAACTCTGGAGCCTCTTTTCATATGACACATGATGTCACTCACCTCTTGTCATGTCAGCCCGTTTCATCTGCCCTCAATGTTATGGTTGCAGATGCCACTATTCTCCCTTGCATTGGCCGTGAGCTTCGTCATACCACCCATTTTTATATTCTTGATGTGGCATACATACCGAAGTTATCCATGAACTTTATATCCGCCAGTCAACTCACATCTTACAGTTACCTTGTTATTTTTGATGAGTTTTTTTGCCGTGTGCAGGGTTTTCTGACAGAGACACTTCTTGGAGTTGGTCGTCACCGTAGCGGGGTCTACATTCTTGATTGTCTTCATCTTTCATCTATTCCATCGTCACAAACAACCTCTTCTTTGTGTTTTTTTTTCAGTGGGCTTCTCTCAGTGGCATCACCACCTTGGTCATCCTAGTGGCTCGCGTCTTTCGTCCCTCATCAGTACTGATCTCCTTGATCGTGTTTTTGTTGATAGGTCTCACTCATGTACGGGTTGTAAGCTTGGAAAACAACTACAACTCTCTTATCAGTCTAGTGAATTCAGGTCTCGTCGTCCCTTTGATTTGGTTCATTTATATGTATGGGGTCCCGCACCTTTTGTATCAAAGGACAGACATCAGTACTATGTTATATTTGTTGATGATTATTCTCGTTATTGTTGGATTTATTTTATGCACTCTCGTTCTGAGTTTTTTCAGATTTATGTTACATTTTCCACTATGGTGCGCACCCGGTTCTCTGATTCCATATGTACTTTTCGTTTTGACTCTGGGGAGAGTACCTCTCTCATGCTTTTCGCGACTTGCTAGCTACCCACGATACTCTCCCTCAACTTGTTTGTCCCGGTGCCCACGCTCAGAATGACACTGCTGGAAGGAAGCATCGCCACATCATTGAGACAGCACACTCTCCTCATCTCCTCTCATGTTCCCCTCATTTTTGGGCTGAGGCTGTCTCCACTATAGTCTATCTCATTAACCTGCAACCCTGCACTTTTCTTCAGGCCTCGGGGTCAGTGTCCTGGTGAGTGTCTATACTCTTGACCCTCATGTTATACTCATCTGCGTGTTTTTGGCTGTCGTTGTTATGTTCTTCCTTCACGTGAGCGTACCAAGCTCTTTGCCCAATATGTATCTTGTCTCTTTCTCGGATATAGTACTGAGCACAAGGACTATCAATGTTATGATCTTATTGCACGTCGACTTTGTATCTCACATGATTTCACATTTGATGAGTCTCACCCTTTCTTTATGTCCTCTTTCCCCTCGACCACACACTCATCTGTGACTCCCTCTGATGTGCAGTTCCTCATTCTTAATAACTCACCTCCTCCCGTCTCCTCTCCACTGGTATGTCCACCTCCTCTCTTGCCACCGCTTACACCAGCTCTGTTTGTGCACTCCTCTCGTGATCAGACACTTTTGTTACTTTATGTGGATGATATGATCATTACTGGTGATGATCCTTCTCATGTGGCTTTCGTCAAACATCACCTCCAACAACAGTTTCAGATGACCGACCTTGGACAGTTGAGATACTTTTTAGGTGTTGAGGTCAACTCTACAAACTGCATTTTTCACCTCTCACAGCTGAGGCACACATCAGATCTCCTAGCTCGGGCTGTTCTCTCTGATTCTCACCCAGTGGACACACCTATGGAGCTTCACCTTCAGCTACGCCCGAACGATGGTGTTCCACTCTCCGATTCCACTCGCTACTGTCACCTCGTTGGGAGCCTTGTCTACCTCACCATTGCTCGACCCGATATTGCTCATGCAGTTCATATGTTGAGCCAGTTTGTTAGTGCGCCTACCTCTGTGCACTATGGTCACCTGTTGCGACTCTTGCGCTATCTCCGAGCGACGACTTCTCGTGGGCTTTTCTTCTCCAGTAGCAGCTTTGTGCAGCTCTGTGCTTACTCGGATGCTACTTGGGCTAGTAATCCTGTTGACCGTCGCTCTGTCGCTGCTTTCTGTCTGTTCTTAGGTTCTTTTCTTATTGCATGGAAGTCCAAGAAACAGACATTTGTTTCTCGTTCCAGCACTGAAGCTGAGCTTCGGGCCATGACTACCACAACTGAGGATATTTTTTTGACTCCGTTGGATTCTTGAGGACCTTGGTGTCTCTTCTCCAGATCCCACCTCACTTTATTGTGATAACACTGGTGCCATTCAGATTACTCTGAACCCGGTAAAGCACTCACTCTCCAAGTATATCAGGGTTGATGCTTTCTTCCTTCGTGAGCAATATGATCGTGACACTCTTGCTTCTTTTTTTGCTTCTTCCGAGCAGCAGATTGCAGATTTGATGACTAAGCCACAGGCGAGGACCCATCATGCTCATCTTTTGTCCAAACTCTCCGTGTATGATCCCCCGTGAGTTTGGGGGGGGGGGGGGGTGGGTGTAGATATAGAGTACTGGGGGGGGGGGGTGTTAGATATAGAGTACTGGGGGGGGTGTTAGATATAGAGTACTTCATGTGCAGTAGAGTTACCTTAAGTTCACCGTGGGTGTTGTGAACACCCTCTCATGTCTTTGTATATATATATTGCTTTGTTTCCGTGAATAATACATTGGATTCATTATCCTCTATCATTGATTAACCATCAAAATGTTACACTAGAATTTGTACATTTAGTACGAACTATGGCTCCCTACTTTACAATCTGTGATTTTCCCAACTCTCTTAAACAATTTCGCTCTATGAATCTAATCTCACATATTGTATAATAGATTGGTAAAGCATGGTGGGATATTAGTTTACAGCACTTGCTCCATCGATCCTGAAGAGAACGAGGAGAGGGTTGCTGCATTCCTTTGCAGGCATCCGGTACGGCCTGATTTTCTCTAAAGCAATTTTATTGTTCCATTGACTTGAAAAAAATACAACTCTAGTGTTGCTGTACATTTTTAAGGGTCATTTATTTGGACCTCCACTCAAACATTGCATAATTATAGAGATCTTCCTCTACTTTTTAAAATTATCTACATCTCTCCTTTCAGTTTACATCATTAATATACTTGCCGGCTCTCTTTTTTGTCCATGTTAAAAATTTAAAATTAGGGGGAGTTCTTGGTAATTTTAAAAGGTAAGAGGTGTGGTTCTTGTAATAAGTATTCTTTTTTTACTGCTTAGCATTATTTAAAATGCATGACAAAACCTATCTTATTTAAAATTATGGCATTTGGTTAGTAGCAGAGAATTTCTCATAGCTCTGGTTGACCTCACAAGTCTACATTCATTTTTATGCATGTTTCAATGAAAGAAACATTAACATTTTTGAAAAACTACTCCAGGAATTTACAGTGGACCCTGTGCATGGATTTGTTCCTCCTGGGTTTATCACTGTGGAAGGCTTCTGTAAAACTGACCCAGTTAAGCATACAATGGATGGGTCATTCGCAGCTCGGCTGATTCGGTGTGCAGACAGTTGCTGGTGAGCATCAATGTGGTGGGAGTCTCGAAGGATTCGTAATTCACTGTGATTTTTTTTCACCTTGTAGATCCACTGTCATCTCGCTGATGGCTCGGCAGCTCCAATAGTGTCATCTCCAGGTAAAAAGCTAAAGTTGAAGCCTTTACAATTCATATCATCATCATCATTATCCTTATCTCGAGGATCGATTTTAGGGCTCATTAATTTTCGTTCATTCTCGCCGAGTGTTTTTAGGGTTTTAAACACGCCGTTCACATATCATTGGAATGACTTATAATCATTTTTTAACTTATCTTTCCTAATTTTTCCACACATCCATCGTAACATTTTCATTTCTACATCGCTTAATTTATAGATATCTTGAATTTTCTTTCCGCCCAAAGTTCTTATTCACCCACCATCATCGGCCTGATGACAGTTTTTTGAAAAAAATCTGTTGTAGTGTCTTTTTAGAATGTGAGCCATCTCCCTATCTTCTGGTTACAATATCCTTGCTTCCACCAAAAAAAAGGAAGCAAGGATATTATTGTAACCAAGGTTGTCAGGATCGCGATCCAAATCATAGGATTTTACGATCCTACGATCCAGATATTGTAAATCGATCCTAATTTTATAAAGCGATCCGACCCTACTATCAGATCCGATCCTACCTCGAAACGATCTCATCTAGGATCTCGATCCTGACAACTTTGATTGTAACCAGAAGATAGGGAGATGTAGATAATTTTAAAAAGTAATTTAGGGTCCGTTTTATGACAACATAAAGAAACAGATCAAAAGAAATTTAGGGTCCGTTTTATGACAATCCACAGACCACCGCAATTTAAAGTCGATATTTGTAGCAGAGTTTTCATATTATAGCGCAAAACAGAATAAAACACAATTGAGTTCCAAATATACACATAGTTTGGCATGGTGTCTTTGCTCCGTCGAGTTTGAACAAAAAAGTCACTGTCATAGAATATACGTTCGACATGACAAAACAAAATTAGTTTTGAACATAAAAATGGATGGAAGTCCTAATGCGAGGTTGGGCGTTTACGAATATTAGTTCATAACCTCCATGCCAAACGGACCGTTAAGGTGGTTTAAACAAGAGTGGGAGGTGTGCACACTCACTGTTGCTAAAACAAGAGCTGCTCTCCACACCCAGATTAGCACAAATTTCGACTTATTCTGTTATCTATAGACACGGAGTGTCTAATAAGTCGTCTTTTTTAGCACAAGTTATTCATCCACTTCTTAAACCTCACAGTCCAATCCAGGCCAAACCCATTATGTTTTTGAAGTTTTCCAGTATGCCAACTGCCATTTTGTTCGTGCTGAAAATTTACTCCATCGTCTCCAATCCAGGCTTCGATTTGCGGCAGAAGGGTTGAAAGGAGGGACCCGGGCGGCTTCACCCGCCGTGTAGTCTCATAGCAATCTAGTCCAAGTCAAAGAGAAGATCCATTGGTGCACCGGGGTCCAAAGGAGGGACAGAAATGCAGATGCCATTTGTAACTTGCTTCAGTTATGATATTTACATATTTCACTTTTGTTATTCTCTTAAATGTTGACATTGTTTCTGCGGCTTCTAGAGATGTCAAAGAGATCTGTTAAGTTATATGTAGTTGGTCACACATGTTAGAGTTGATGTGGCCCTCATAAATTTATAGAGAATTTGGGGGTGCAAGTTGCCTTCTCCCCATGATCTCCACTAACTTAGAGGGATCATGGGTTTGACCGCCACACATGTGATCGCCACGTGAGTTCTACGTACACCATTTGATCCTCCACCGTGATCGGTTGTCGGCGCCGCTATTACCGGCGCCGGGCGGCCTACGACCGGCGGGCCGTGGCGGGGACGTGCCATGGGCCGCCGCCAGCAAGGGGCGGCCACGCCCAGCCGCCTCTCCCCGCAGCCCTCACACGGTCGCAGGGCGCCACCCCTCCCCGCGGCGTCCTCTTGCGGCCAGGGCGCCACCTGCAGGGGGGGGGGCTCTCAACCGCCCCCCCCCACGGCCTCCTCCTGCGGCCGCGGGCACCACGCGCAAGGGGGCGGGCCGCGCTCGGCCGCCCCTCCCCGTGGTCGCAGGGAGCCGCCCGCAAGGAGTGGCCGCATCCGGCCGCCCTCCCCGCGGCCGCCTGCCGCGGCCGCGCCCGCAAGGGGGCGGCCATGCCTAGGCACCTCTCCCTGCACCCGCATCATGATTTGTCTAATATTCTACGAATCTCTCGACGCCCCGTCGCCGTGAGTTTCCCCACCTCGGAGGGAACCCGAACCCAACATAATAAAGTAAATAAATTCAGAAAAATTATGTTGTAATGGAAATACTTGAGATGACTTCCTTGCTATGCAATATAGTTCCATAAAAGGTAAAATTGATTCATCATTCTCGAAATATCAACTGATTGCGATCGTCGTTATCATTTCGTCAACACTCTTATGAGTAGTTGGGGGTTGCTACTCAAAGTAAAGAGAAACTCCGTAATATAATGATCCCAAAAAAGTGTGGACATGTGGCTCCAACGAGAGAATGAGATTTCAAAAATGGGGGGCCCCGATTTTTAAGAAGTTTGAGAAATAGTCAAAATTATTTTTTTGATCTCGGTCCTCTTGTGGTCTAATAAATGAGACACTATTAAATAAATAAAAATTACAAAAATTGAGTAAAGAAGATGTCATACTATATCATGTTGAAGCTGGACGATAGTGTTTCTTCAGATATTCCGAATAAGCTGTAAGAAGAGATGACTTGACGAGGTCAAAATTTGGTGCCAGAATCTCAACTAAATTACATATGTCATCTGCATAAAAATTAATGTGAACAGTGAGCCTCATGTCATCTTCTTTCTTACAAAACTAAACAAAAATCCAAAGTCTCATCATTTATGAACCATTTGTCCCTTATACGAACATATTTTTGACGTATAAGTTGTCAAAATTCATTGGCTTTATAAGAGAAATTCAAAATTTATATATATTTTATCAAAAATTTTGGGGGGCCGTGCGATTCTTATTAAAGTTGTCTTGACGTCATCCTACTTTTGTATGAGTTGTTTAGACTTCCGCGCAGGCTTCTTGCGGGGATAGTCTCGTATTGCCTCTTTGGTGGTATGTGAGGGCGTTGAGGGGCTCGGTGGAAAAACTTAGCATTCCTACGTGAATCAAAATCGGGGGTGGTGGCTTTCGCCAGTTGGATGCTTTCAACTCTGCCCTTCTGGCAAAACAGATTTGGAGCCTCATCACGGAGCCTGACTCCTGGTGGCTAGGCTCTTTTGGCGCGTTATAACCCACATTGGGATTTTCTTTACGATTGCGCGGGGTAGTCGTCCGCCTTCTGATGGCATAGTTTTTGTGTTGTCCGACCCCTGATGCTGCTGGCTCTCGAATTTCGATTGGATAGGGATGAGCATTCATATTTGACATGATATCGTATGGATATATAGTATATATATATATATTCTTATATATACCACGCGATCGGTGTTATTATATATACAAATGGTATGTGCGCTATTTAGGCCTGACTATCAGGAGGGATGTTGCGGTATCTGGGTTTGTTTTTGGCTGATGATGGGACAACAATCCTTTCCATTCCACTGGGGCAAACCGTAGAGTCAGATGGTTGGGTTTGGCACTATATATTCTCTTAATGGTGTTTTCTCTGTTTGGAGTGTCTACCAATTGGCTCTTTGCGTGCTTCTCTCGGGAGGTGCGTCATCCTCCTTGACACTGTCATGGAACTTCACTTGGCGGACATGTGTTTTGTCTAAGGTTCATTCATTTCTTTGTCAGTTGGGCCAGGAAATCCTACCAACGATCTTTTTGTTCGTTGGCATTGCTTGGCCTCGGGCGGCTGCCCTCTATGCGGCTATCCTGATGAGGGCTTTTGTCACGCCTTTGGTTGATGCTCCTTGGTGGATCCGATCTGACCTGCATTGATGCTTCCAACTTTACTTATGTTGGTTCGTTGGAGTCGAGATTGGAGTGGTTGCGGAGCGTGCATGATTCCTCGCCCTCGGATCTCTATTTGCTACGACTTATTGGCTCTTTTGTGGCGTTGCAACCATATGTTTTGGGAGTGCATATTGCATCCCCTGACAGATACATTATTCTTTATTTGCTCGATGATCATTGTGCCTCCAGAGGAGCTCGAGGACCCGCCGCTGGCTTGTTTATTATCTGATCTGCTTCCCATGCAGTTCTGTGAAGATTAATTTTCATGGGGCGGTTTCGGGCTGGGCCTTCTATGTCGTGCACAGGTGTGATATCTCGAGATTCTTCTGGTTCTTGTGTGGCCTGGCAGTCCGGAGTTTGAACTCTGTCATCGTCAGCTATGGTGGACGAAGCTCTTGCGACATGTTGACTCTTAAGCTAGCAGTGGAGTTTGGATGGCAGTCTGTGGTGGTGGAGGGGGACTCTGTTACGCTTATACACTCTTTATTTTCTTCAGAGGCGCCTTTTTTGGACCACCCTATTATCCTCGACGTCTTGTGTCTAGCTGTCATACTATCCTCTATTTCGTCCGTTTTGCTGGTGGTAGATTGAGAGAGTTGCTCTTGCTATTGCGCTATTGTTTTAACACTCTTATTTTGGCGATTCACACTCGTCATTAGGGTTTTTTGGAGGCTCTCAAAAAACCTAATCGCACTCGATTCCTTCCTTCGCAAAACAACCCTGCTCCGGTGCGATTCCTGTTTGCCGAGCTCCGTGCCTTCCCACCGCTCGCCCCCACCGAACCACTGAACTTGGCCGGATTTCATGTGGCACACCAACAACGTTCGAGGATGCCCTCAAGATTGACGACTTGCTGATTTACGCCTGCAAAGGATTGGAGAGGACCGAGAATGCCCTTAAGTAGGTGTCTTGATCTTGATTCTAGATCTCCGTATTGGAAGAGGTATTGATAATTGTGTTTCATGCTAATTTAGAGTTTTGCTAGCCAGAATTTAGGTTAATCCTAAGAAAAATTTAGGTTAGTTGTGTGCTAATGTATCCCTAAATCTTGCATTTTCAAAATCCTGATTCCTATTGTGTAATTGTTGCCCCTCTCCATGATTCCACCAAATTTTCTCCTGGCCAATTCATTCCGCTGCCCAAATTTGGCATCCCATTATTCTAGTGTTGATGGAGATTTTTGGGAAGGGATTGATCTCCTTCCATGATGACGCCGACCCTCCTCCTTACCCTCTTAGTGTTTCTCCACTCTATATAAAGAGTGTGGCCGACCATCCATAGCAATGTAGAGCAACAGTCTTCGACGTTCTTCTTCAGGTGGGTGCTTAACCGCCGACCTCCGCCCAGCCGCCAGAGTAGCAGATTTCGGCAGAGAGATATTTCGGCTTCTTCCTCTCGGCCGATGAGTTCATCTTGCCGCCGAATCGGTGTTCCTCTTCCAGCCAACTTTCTTTTATTACCGCAGGAGTCCATCTTGCAACGTTCTGTACGTTAGCGCCGGCGATAAGGCTACCGCTGGCGATACCTCACAGGAATAGTTTCTTCTCTCGCCGCAAGATTTTTTTCTTGTCGCAACGTGTACGGCAGATCTTGGAGGATTTGAGATTTCCATCTTCTTCTCGGTTTATTTTCTCCTTCATTTTAGTCGTATTGTATGTTTGAGAAATTAATAGTAAATTCATCTCTGTCTGCACTGTGACGTATCCAATTTGGGGAACCACTTTAAAATTGATCTATCTTTGTTTGTGGTGCCTTTATTTTTTTTCTTCTTATTATTTTGTGCGATCATTACTCTTTGCAATCACTCATTTCGCCATTAGAGGAATTATTTGGAATATGATTATTTATCTGCACTCGGACTGGTTTTTCATAACATTCTCTGCCCTAAAATCACAGACTAGTTGTGCCTGCCAACAGAAGAATTTGGAGATTGAAACTATAAAATTTTGTAGGGTTGTTTAGTATTAAATAAGATTCGAGAGGATGCCCTCAAGATTGACAACTCTTGATGCAACTTTCATTTTGAGACTGATATTGTTTTTGTTTCATCGACGATCTAGTTTGTTGGGGTCGCCGTATAAGAAAGAATCTTGAATTTGTTGTTATTATAAAGACATCATAAAAGGCTGCTGGCTCAAACCTTGTGTGTTGTTAGGTTGTGAGAGGAGTGCCCATTATCGAGAGAATCAAAAAAAGTGGTTGAGTGAAGAAGAGAATCAACAGATCAACCTCCAGCGTCAGATATGAGACTAGTTATCTTTTTGTGCTTCAACATAGCAGTGATTCAACTATCATGGGAGCAAAATTTGACATATTTTCACTTCATTTATCGATGTCTGAGATACCAACAATTATTTACATTGATTTTTTAAATAATAATCACTTCATTCGGTCAGTCTTGAATGTTTGCTCTTCGATGCCACATATTGTTCCTTCAATGTATATGTGATGATAGTATTTACAATTCTTCAATTTTTATTTTTTTTAAAAAAATTGATTTATGAATAGCCATTTGAAAATAATAATTTGTGAATATCAAATAATTGCCAATAATGAAAAGTGTCTTATTATTTTTATTATTATTATTTCTCCATTCTTATCATCCTATATTTGATATTTTGATCTATTTTTTCTTTTTTTTAAAAATAAAAATAAAAATTGCCGGGGTTCGTTCAAGCTTCCCTCCCCAAATCCCAATCCCTAGTCCGTACAGTGCGCGAATGAGGAAACCATCTATCAGTTGTTTGGGCTTCCGAGCGATTCCCCAAACCCTAGCCTTCTTAATACAATCTCGCCTTATCCACCGCCCTCTCTCCGCGTCGCTCCGGCGTAGACGGCGGCGGAGCCGGCGGCGCGATGGTTGTCAAAAAAGTCACTCTGTCCAACTTCACTTCGGTTCTAGAGGACCTCCGAACCCGAGTCCGGGAGGCGGACTTCGTCGCCATCGATCTCGAGATGACGGGTGTGACGAGCACGCCGTGGAGGGAGTCCTTTGAGTTTGACCGGTCGGACGTCAGGTACCTCAAGATAAAAGACTCAGCTGAGAAGTTTGCGGTTGTGCAGTTTGGCCTGTGCACATTCCGGTGGGATGCTTCCCAGAGTTCCTTCATCGCCCACCCGTGAGCAGTTTTTTTCCCACTAAGTGTTTTTCTTGTTCATTCCAAATCTGCAAGTGTTTTCTTTAAGACCTGTAGCTCTTTAATTTGTTAGCGAATTGCATATGTTGTTTGGTAGATTTGATTTAACATCTCACTCACCGTTTAAGAAATGGCAACTGAGGATTCGTAAAGCCAACCCCAAGTAATTGTGAGGAGGCTTTTGATTATGATAGTGCTTTGTAAGGTGATTCGATCTTTCTTGTTCTTCTATACTGAAGGTAATTTCATTTGATCACAGCTTGCAGCCGCATCCGTCACATAACGTATAACAGAAGGTCCGGCCGGGCCCGACGTCATATACTACAGACAGTCCAAATAGTTACTTAATTGAAAGCATAATCCAATATTTCGTATCCTAACACAGAGTGTATTCTAGCGGAAGTAATTTAAAGATTATAAATAGAACTCAACAACATGAATGTCACTATCACAACCAGGAATGTATAACAAATACACAAAAGAGTCTTGGTCTTAAGTCCTTGCAATGTTTACTCAAATTAAACTGGCTTGCATACATCGGCATGCAGACCGGCCACACATGAGAAATAAATAAACAAAACGAGAATTTCGCTTTGTCCTTCAAGGGTCAGCTTAGCTATCCTGGGCTTCAGTCCGCTATTTTTCGCTTGGCTCAGCAGCACATGCGAACAACATTGCAGCGCAACGGTGGCAAACAAAAACAATGGTCATCATTAGCTGATCAAATTATAACGACCCCACCACTCACTCGGGTTGGCGGTGCTCCTTCACTGCAGGCATTAGTATAATCATATAATGACAATCAAAACGAGCAACTTAAGCACCATTCGCCACAGACGTTGGCGCAAACGCCCAACGCCCCGTGCTTTCAGGGCACATTCTCGGTGCTCAGGAGCACAAGGGTCGCACCACTGTTCTCTGTGACGGTCAACAACGTTTGAGCTTTCAGTCTCATAAGGGCCAAGGGCAGAGACAACGCCCCAGTGCTACGACAAGTCATGTGTTTTACACATTGACCACTACAAGTCGACCGGCATGGGGGATGGTACAGTTCAGCCATATCTCGTGCTCAAAGCCAACCCCAAAGATAGAAAACATTTTCATAAAGCCAACCCCAAATAATTGTGATGAGGCTTGTTGAAGTATTAGACCGGGCGGCCTTGCGGTCTGGTTCAGCGGTTTGTTGACCGGGCGGTCTGGCGGTCTCACTCTGAAGCCTGGAGACCGGGCGGTCTATCGGTCACCCATTGCGGCCTGTTCTATCCTGCTGGAGTTGCCGAGCGGTTATCCCATCTGTTAAACCACGCGGCCTGTGCGGTCTTCTTTATTTCTAGCCGCTCTGTACTGTAAATGTTAGTCTCACATTGTTTGTATACTCTCTCTCATATCTCCTCCATTCTATATAAGAGAGATCATACCTTTGTAAATGATATCTTTTTTGGATAATAAAATTTCAATTATTCAAAAGTCTATCCGTTTGTTCGTTCTTTTTCGCTACTTTCTACATGGTATCAGAGCACACGATCGTTTCCTCCTGATTGTGTGCGCCCTCTGCTTCTCGCGGCTTGTTTCCGCTTTTCGCGACTTGTCTCGCGGCTTGCCTTTCTTCTGTCCGCTGCCTGTTCGCGCGGCTTGCTTCTCCTTGGTTCTCCTCTCCTACTGCTATTCGTCGCCGCGACCTGTTTCGTGGTCGCCGCGCTCCTGCTTCTTTCTTGCCTCTCCGACTTCCTAGTCGTTGCGGCCTGTTTCTGTTCGCCCGGCCTGCGACTTGTTCTAGTCGCTGCCTTTTGCCTCCTCTTCTCTTCTCTTCTGTTCGCTCGGCCTTTTCAGTCCGCGCGACCTCTTCCCCGCTGTGCCTTTGACTGCTTTCTAGCCGCTTCTGTTCGCGCGGCTTCTTCCTTTTCTATCCGCTGCAGTTTCTTGCTGGTTTTCTATGACTACTTCCGGTCTCACCACCACTCCTGCAGCTCCTTCTCCACCTCCTCATTCGAGCAACCTTGGCACCCTTTCTAAGCTTGTGGGCTCAACTATCCCGATTGGAGCGTTTCTTTCACTTTCTCCTTCGCTCTCAACGCAAGCGTCATCACCTCACCGATGACCCTCCTCCTCGTACCTCTCCTGAGTTTGATGACTGGGATGCGAGTGATGCTCTTGTCCGCACCTGGCTGGCCAACAACCTTTCTGATGAGTGCCTTCCCGTCATTCGCCATGATGAGACGGTCAAGGCCGCCTGGCTTCACCTCGTTGCTCTCTATTCGAAGGGGGGCCAGACGTCCCGCATTTACACTCTCTATGCGGACCTCTTCGCTCGCCCTTCCATGTCTCCTGCTGCGGCCTATCAGCAGGTTCAGGCTCTTGTGTGCTGAAATCCTCCAGAATCGCCACTCTCCGCGGACTTGGCCGACCAGCACAAACACTTCCAGGAAACTCCTGGTTGTTTGTATATCTTTCGTCGTTCGGATTCTTACTAATATGATCCCGCCATCA